>VXBB01024953.1:60924-74039 GCA_013399915.1 Illadopsis cleaveri
TTTTTTTTTTTTTGTAAGGAGCAGCTCTCAGGGTGTCCCGGGCAGAAAGTCAAATTCTCCATTTACCCGAGATGTTTAAAAAACATCCTCTTGAAAGTTGAAACTACTGAGTTTTTGATGGGACAACATAAATATATTTGAACTGTTGTCAGTACAAACTAGGCATCCTGAAAAGTGTAGTACATCTCCACTGGACATAATATTATTAATGTCTTTGAAACAACTCAGCATTTATTTTGAAATAGCAAAGAGGTTTGATTCACTTCCAAAAGGAGCAGTAATCCAAAAGTGTCTCCTATTATAATATTTTAAATGACAGGATGTACAAAAAGAAAAACACAGCATTTTCAGAGGCTCAGCTGATTGAAAAATTAGTTTGGAAAAGTCTGCTGGGAACCAGTTTACATTGTGTTGCTGTTCAGACTTGATGTCCCTACCTCATTCTCAGATTAAAAAGGTTGTCTTTTACCAGCCGTTCAGTCAAAATACCAGTTTAGCCCCGAAGATGGGTTGCAATGCATATTGTGGGAGTGCATGCTCTGATCTGCTCTCTTACCCCTTTGTAATGATCAGGTAGCTCAGAAATATCCCAGAGACCCTGCTGCAGTCAGTCTCTGATGCTCCTAGCCCTACTGGACCTGCACTTACCCTGATTAGAGTCAGTCACGCTGGAGAAGGGAAGAAGAAATGTCTGAAGCATGGAAGTGTTCAGCTACCTCCAACTTTCAGCTGATGTTTTAGGAAACAAGACAGACAGAGCCAACATAATCTAGATCAGGTTAGATCATACTCTCTGCTTTTTTTCATCTTCCATACCTCTCTTCCCTCTCAGTCTAATATGAAGTCTTGGTATTGAAATAATCTACTTTTATAAATTTTCCCAGTATCACCCAAAACTTCAGAGTTCATTCCTTCATGATTCTGGATTCTGCTGCACATTTTGAACAGCTGAGTGTCAGATGGTTAAAATACTCTCAGATGGTTAAAAATGGGGTTTGGTCTGGTGTTAAACTATTGCCAGCCTGCTTTCATCATAGTGAGTGCTGTGAAATATGATTTACTAATGCTATAGCAAAAGAAAGGAAAATGTTCAGAAATTCAGAGGTAAATGACTAAATAAGGCTTGCAGTGGGAGAATGGTTCTCTGCCCTTTTATCTCTAAAGTATGTCTGGGAAAAATCCTGGCTTGAGAGTAATTTAGATGGCCTTTGAATGGACAGTTCTGAGAGAAATGTTAGCTGGCAACAGTGGAACCTAGTTTTTTGATTCAGACTTATTTCCTTAAAGACATAAGAAGTCTCCAAAAATCACCCAACAGGAGAAAGTGAAGTGCAGCAAGATGGAAATTCAATTTCTTATTCTGGTGTTGCTTTTTCTGGTTATCTTATGGCTGATAAAGTGCTCAGCATTGGTGATCTTATTGATAAACCTGAGCTCGGGGGGAAGCTAATGTGCTAAGAGTTGCCTGGGGACTGCTGAAGCAGGCAGGTGGCAATGGGTGAGGATCAGACCAGTGGAAACCCCTCAGTGTCCTGGCTGACTGAAGAGCTGACAGAGCTCTGGGTCATGCCTCTCCTGCACATTTGTGCTCCCAGAGGCAAACAGTGATCAAGAGGGTGTGTGCATGTGTGAACTTTCAACCATTAGCACTAGCTAATCGAACACCTTATTGCTTTAAATGTAAGGTTTCTCTGCCAGTAATGCTTATCCTTGAAAACTCTACATATCCCATCTGACCTCTTTTCTCCAAGATTAGGTCATATTTAAACAGGTGGACCAGCTAGATCTTGGCTTTCTCCCACCCCTGCATCAACTGAAGACCTGGATTCTCCCCAGTCTTAGGATGCAGAAATGAAATTAGGTTCATGGGCAGAATGGATCAGTGACACAACTGGCCAGGCTGGACTTCTGGGTCAGAAGGTACATTTTTCCCTCAATCCCTCAGTTCAGGTAGACTCAGGAAACAGTTTTTTGCATTCCCTGCAAAGTGTCCACTGCCTGGGCAGCATATCACAATTCTTCCCTGGGAGGAAACATGATGAGCTGATGCCTGTCCCAGGAGAACTGTTCACATGGAGCTCACCAACTAGAAACTGTCTAGGTTGGATTTTGCAGCTAAGCCCATTCATTTTTCAGCAACCTCTCCTTAAAAGTGTACATATATATAGAAGAGACTTAAGGCAGAACCCAAAGAGATGAATTGCAACCCCAAAAAAGACTTCAGTAGACACACAACTCTCACATCAGGTATCCACCAAATGAGAAGGATAGCAAGCTCAGGACTGTGCTTCTGAAGATGGCCACCGAAGAGTGAATGAGCCCCAGCTTCTCATACTTGACCCAAGAACTGTCCAAGCTTCTTAAATTGTGGCACTGGATGAAATACAAAACTTTTTTTATGGCCATAAGCTGGAAATAAATAACCAGCCAACACAATAAAAGTAGTATTTTCCTCTGTCCAGACTGGGTCATCTGCATTTTCTTTATTCTCTTGGAATCTGGAGAGACTCCAAAATATGTTGCATTAGTGGCAATTCCTTCCTGAGCCAGCCCTTGCTGCAGCTGCCAGCTCTACAGGGCTGCTGTGAGCTGGCCCAGGTCTGCATAGGCACCTGCAATTCCTGCTGAGTTTTCATTCCTGCCAGGCTCCAGCTGCTGTAAGGAGTTATTCCCATAATCCAGCACATCAGGACTATTAGCTCCAAGGTAAGCAGGTCAGAAGCTTGGGTTTCTGGAGCACTGCTGACATATGACCCTTTTGGAGCAATAATCCTTGGCTTGAGGCCCATGACTCAATCTGTGCCTCATGCATCTGGTGCATGTGCTGACCACGGAGGGTGCCTTGCTAGTCAAGGCTGGTGCTCACACTTGCAAGGCCTCTCAGGTGGCAAGATCCATCTTCATTTTCCTGCCAGGCAGGAGGGGAGATTGGCAGAAGAGTTATCTTCTTCTGCTCTGATTTGACTGCCAAAGAGAGGTGCAAACCTCATGGCAGAAAGTTTTGCTCTTCTTCCTCAGGGAATTAAGAGAGGAGGTGAATAAGCCAGCCTGAAAAGAAGAATATTTGTCCTGGACCAGAGACACCAGTAGAAATACAAGGCAAATAAAATTAAACACTTGTCTTGTGCACAAAGTCTAGCAGTTTTCTTCCTTTCACGCATGGCAGCTGCACAGTAATAACAAAATATAGTCCCTTTCACCCTATGCAGATTAATGGAATTTACTAGGTAACAGCTGGGATTTTTTTCTTTTTCATTGACATGTGTATTAAAGTGTGATCTGAAATGAAAGAAGTAACCACATGTGTAAATATCTCAGCAGGTCATAGCAGCATGGAGGACCCTGAGCACCCTGCCTGCTGAAAAGTGTCACCGGTCTCATTTAGAGACAGGGATACAGAGGTGGGCCAGAATGCAGCCTCTGTTTTCAGCCTGGTATCCTCCAAACTCCAGTGTCACCTACTTATGGCCTGGCACAGGACTCATTAGGCCCATTGGACCTGAGTGTCAGAGACAGGGATGGCTCAGCTGGGCAGACCTGGTCAGGGATATGGAAGGCAGCCTGTTTTTCACATGGGTCCTCAGCCCTAGGACAGTCCACCTGTCCTAGGTGGACTTTTCCCCAGAGCAGCTTCAAGGCAACCAACCAACCAGATTTTATTGAAGTGAATTTTGGTTAAGTAGCAAATTCTGTCTCAAAACCAGTCAAACCCATGAACAATATGTTTTCACAGCCAGTATCTAATCTCTTAAATCAAAAGGATATATGGGCATTTTCATATAGGTGACAGGAAATTTAGGAAGAAATTCTTCCTGACATGGTCACTGCTGTAAATGCCTGCTGGGAAGAGCCTGACATTGCTGGGACTGAGAGAATGCTGAAGAACCAGCATTAGGAAGAGATATGAGAATCCAGCTATGCTAGATCAGTGTGCAATGTCAGGATTGACTTCTTCTGTTTAAGACTAAATGAAAAGAATCTTATTTTTTACTTTGGAAATATGCATTCTCAAATAATTCCCAGTCTACCTATTAGGAGCTCAACCCATTAGTTGTCTACATGTTTCCACATTCTTCTGGCAAGCTTTAGACATCTCTGATCAAGACAAACTCTTAGTGAAAATTTGCCAAAGTTGTGTGTCTGTAATAATACCACTTCATTGGCAGCAGGGATTAGTACATATGGCAAAGTTCAAAGATTTGGCAAAGCAAGCTCACCTTCAAAGAGAGTGTTCTGTGTAACTGGAAAATGAATTCTGTTTGACTGCTGCTAAGTGTTGAGACTTTTTACTTACAGCAATAAAACTGAATCCGATTAGGAGCGAAGAAATGCATTTTCAAATACAATGATAAACAAATGTTTATAGGATACCTAACTCTTATAGATTAAATTACCAGGTTAAAGCAACCCAAGGCAAAATGGCTGTTAATTCAGCTAAACTGGAGTCCATGCTGCCCTGAGACTGATTCTTCCATCAAATTAATTCCTGATGTTTTGTCTGTTAAATTTGACTTTTCTGAAATTTGTATTTTTTCTGGAACTGCACATCCACACAGATGAAAGCTCCATCTTTGCTGTATCTGAACTGTAGGTAAAATGATTCAGAAGAACAATATCAAAACTGGAATGTCAATCTGAAAGTTGGGAAACATTAGAATTGAAGTTGCTTCTGTATTGATGATCTGCCCTGTGTTCATACATATCATGTAAGCTTGTGTACACTGCTGCATACACATTTTTCTAAGGAATCCTTTCTTGTGCTGTGTAACCATGACACAAGTGGAGAGGCTGAAGTCTTACCTGCTCCCCTGCAAGTTCTGCATAACAGGGTGGGTGTGCAGGTCCTCCTCCTCCAATCACCACCAACATCTGGAGCCTTGCCTCTGCTCTAGCAGCAAGCCCCAGCAGACACACTTGCCTGTGCCTGCAGCAGACCCAGTGGGGATGTTCCAGTCTGTAGTGGGTGATGAAGAGGCTCAAGGGAGGACCAAGATGCTTCTTCTTCCTGACACTGAATCTGTGCCTGCAACCAACCTAAACACTGAAGTTGCTGCCTAAGTCACACATAGGATCAAAAGGTCTTTTGCAGGATGATTCAGGGCACTTTCTTCAGGGATGCCTTCCTCTATTAACTCTAAAATGCTGAACCATCTTGGTGTTAGCTAAGGGATAACTTGTGGGGTGCAGGGCAGTTCAGAGTCAGCAACCCAGACAAAAGAAGTCTATCCTCAGATAGGCATATCCTGCTCCACATGGGACATACACACACAATGTGGAGCAAAGCAGAAGTATGGAGTCTCCTCTGCCAGAATTACAGCACTCAACAGAAATCTGGGACCAAGGACTGGTGGTGTGTCTCAGTGGTCATGCAGAGTCAAATTCTTCAAGCTCATAGCATCCATAGCATGAAAAGTGGTCACAAGTTCTCTACTACAGAGACCTTCAGTAACTTTTACATTTATTTCTTTGAAGCAGGCAATGTCTATGCTTGATTCAGCTGTTGTTTTTTCCATTCTTGTTGGCTAGACTCCATTTTTTAGCTTTCCAAGGAGGGTCTCTGCCTTTTCTAGTTTCCCTGTGTTTTGAATAACTAGAGGTGGAAAAAAAAATAGTAATTATTTCAGAAGTGGGATGGAAGTAGGGGTTACTTACACAAATAGTTGATCATGTTTACTGCAAGATACTTGGTCTAGAGTACCACTGATCCCATTTTATTTTAATGGTGTCACTGTTAGCCATCTATTCTAAGAAGGTAATCTAGGCATTTCCTACTTGCCCACAGTAATACTAGCTATTTAGTAGCTGGCAGATCTTTCCAAAACAGCGATTACACAATTCAAACACTAGCAATTTCTGAATCAAAACAAAGGATGATTGCAGGGTTCTTTTCCATGAATTGAATATACATTGCACACTGTGGTTTAGAAACAGCTGTTGGCTAAGTTGCATACAGTAAAGATACACGGAACACATGGCACTTTCATTTGCATAAAGTATGTCACTGCCGTATTAAAAGTGGAGAAAGATCAAAAAACCCTTGAGAAGACAGCAGAACATAGGATGTCACGTGTAAGTCATGGAGAGCACTGCGGTAACAGTCAACATTAACAAAACAGACAAATTTAGAAAGGGTGCTTGCAGTAAGTTTTCAGTAATCTATCAAAGAGCTGGTAGCTGTGCTCACACTAGGAAGTTGTTAAAATGGCCTTGAAGGGGGTTAGATAGCTCTTATATATTCTGTTTCCACTATGGTGCATGAAGAAAGTTCTAACAGTAGTTCAGGTTCGTTCCTGGTCCCCTCATCTTTACATACACGTCTGGCCTGATAATAAGTCTATTTTGACTGTCACCAGAACTGTCTTGTTTGCAGGGGCCCTGTATCAAAATCCCTACATGGTAGAGAGTCCCAAAAGATCTAGCACATGGCTAAGAGGTCTTAGGGAATGTTGAAATCCAGGAATGATTCACAAGTAAGAGATGAGAACCATCCTCCCATATTTGTGTTTCTAGATGAGGCTGGGCTTGATGCACCTCCTCATCCCAGGGAGCCCTTGCACAGCTGGCTGGAGCAGCTCCCACTGACTCACTTCCTCCAGTAACCAGGGATCTGTGTCCCCATGTCCTGGGTATCAGCACGGTCGTGCTGATGACCACAGAGTTTGTCCTCAGATAGAAGTGTAGAGCCAAACTCAGAAGCCACATATCCATGGCTCCGTACCAACATGACAGTGTTGGAACCTTGCCAAGGCATATAACTCAAATAGTTATGAAACTGGTCTGATTTTAAAAAGTTTGTTTTTCTTGGTTTTCTGGTGTGCAGGCTGTGGTGATTCACTCTTAAAACTCTTTTTCTGCCATATTGATGCTATGTTTTTCCTCTAAGCAAAGGCTGAGATTCCTCTACCACCTCTGATTTCAGAGCTTAGGCATTTGTGAAAAATACCACCTCCTCTGAAGTCATGAGGGCTTTCAGCATTTCTGTACAGAGTATTGCATTTTCAGGAGCTGGGGGGAGAGTGCACGACTCCATATCTGGTCACCGAAAGACATTTGTAAAGCTTTGCCATACATGGTAGTTCCCATCAAATTCCTGCTATGGCTAGTTTTACAAATTCACTTCTTGAATTAACTGTGTACATTACCCTGAAGCAGATTGTTCATCTGACTTCCTTTCAATAAAAGGGAAAGCACAGGTCTGTTTGGTTGCTTCCTGCCCCACTTGAGGTAAAGAATTCCTGAGAGCAACAGAATTCAGCCAGTTCTCTCTTCTGTCACTTTCTCTGAGCACAAGCCTGCCTGCAACTTCAGCTTGATTGTTACCAATGGGACTTCAGTGTCCAGTGACCACAACCACAGCTCCAGCTTCAGAAATGGGACCTGAAGTGGCTTGTGGGTGAATCCACAAAGGCATCTTGATTAAACCACTTCAGTTTAGTAAGACAAAAATTTGACAAAGATTTGTGATTTTTTGAATTTTTTGGAAAAAATCAAAGACCAACACTTGGCACTTGGGCTTATAAAACAATTGTCCATGATAGTGATTAGCCTTCCATCAATGCCTGCAGGGAACATTTTCACATGAGCATACACAGCCTCTGGTGGTTATATATTGAAACAGAATTCCTACAGATGATAGTGGGGTAAACACAGTATGGCTTAGGCAGTGTATAATGGTAGACAAACATTTAAAAGAGAAGGTTAAAATTGCTTAAGATTACGTCTGTAGAGATCTGGTGTGGTGGGGCAGGGTTAGTTGTCCACCAGCTCACTTAAGCACTAACACCTTCAATTAAGGCATGGTGATTTCCAGGCATATCTTTTGTCAAAACACAAAAGCCTCCAGGACTGTTAATATCAAGTCTAATGATCAGTCTGTTAAGACAAATATTTTAACTAGCAGTGTTGATGGATCAGAGGATCAGATGTTTAAAGATCCTATCAATTTGTGGAGGATCAACTAATACTGCTGCTGACTTCTTTCTATGACAAGATGGTTTGTACCCTTGACTCACAGCATGAAATGCAGCCCCTCGTACACCCCTAGGCTTTGTGTGCAGCTGGCTGCTGCAAGGCATGATCCAGGATCACTGCTTAGGGAACAGCTTTAAAATTGACTTTCTCAGCAAAAAGCTGCCAGGAGTTGGCCAGGATGAAAAGTGAAGGGTAGATGTGTGTCACAAACCTGGCCCCATTCATGTGGCTGTAAGGAGGAGTCAGCTGCCACCCTGAGTCTCCCGAAGGAAGGTGTTATAACCTTGGTTTTGGAGCTGGCAGGGATCCCTTTCTCCTGCCAATGCCTGGGGAGGTGGGCCATGCCATGCCAATACCAAGGCATGCAACCCTTGCTTGTTTCACACAAACAGTCCTTTGCATGACTTACACCATGATTTCCCCCCATTTTTTTCAGAAAATTCTCTAAGCAGTATAGCACCATCAGAGTCACATTTCACACTCCATTGTGTTCCCATTGGATCAGAGGACCCAATTCTCAAGCTCAGACATGTATGTCCCTCTCCAGCTCCCAAAACTCTCAGACATGCGTGTCCCTCACCAGCTCCCAAAACTCTCAGGCTTGCTTTGATCTTGTTCACTGTGGCTCTCCACAGCCTGAGTAGGTTTTCTGCTTGTGAAAACTATGTCTCACATAGTTGCTGCTCCTTATCCACTGCTTGGGGTGGGAGTCCTCCCTTCTGAGTAGTTTGTCCCAGTCAATGAGCATTAGGAGATGGTCAAGAGATTTGAACCATCCCAGATATCTGGGGGCAGTATTTGCATAAGATTTTCTTGGATTTGGCAAACAGCAGCAGTCCTGGACACTCATAGAAATGGCTGTTTTGGCACCTAGAAATCCTGATTTATTCCAAGTAGCCCATGTATGAACTTCAAGCATCTCTAGGGCTGTGCAGTGGGTGAGCAATTTTGGCTGCTCATCCTACTGAAATGTAGAGTCACACATTCATAGAATCACAGAATGATGGGCAGGAATATCATTACCTAAATCAGGTTGTTCAAAGCTCCATTTAACTTGACCTCAAATTCTATCAAAGATAGAATATTCACAATTTCTCTGAGCAATGTGTTCCAGTGCCTCACCACCCTTATTGCAAAAAAAAATCTTCATTGTACATCCTATCTAAATCTACCCTCTTTCAGTTTAAAACAATTGTCCCTTGTCCATTCCCACAGACCCTGATAAAAAGTTTGTCTCCTTCAAGTCCTGAAAGGCTGCAATATGGTCTCCCTGGAGCCTTGCCTTCTTCAGGCTGAACAACTCCAGCTCTCCCACTCTTTCTTCATAGGAGAGATGTTTCATCCCTCTGATCATTTTTATGGTCCATGTGCTGAGGACTCCAGAGGAGAGGCAGTGCTCCAGGCGGGGTCTCACCAGAGCAGAGTAGAGGGGCAGAATCACCCCCTTGACTTGCTGGCCTCACTTTTTGTGATGCAACTCAAGATACATCATGGGCTCATATCCTATTTTGCATTTACCTGCAGAGCTGCTTACAATCTATTAGTTCTGTACTCTGTACTGATACTGTGGTTTGTCTGAGCCCAGGTGCAGGACCTTGCTGAACTTCATGGGGTTTATATGGACCCATTTCTCAAGCCTGTCTAGGTCCCTATGGTTGGCTTCCCTTCCCTCAAGTGTATCAGCCTCACCACTCAGCTTCCTGTCATCTGCAAGCCTGATGTGGGCATGCTCAATCCCACTGTCTGTGTCACTGATTAAAATATTATAGTATTGGTCCCAGGGTGAACCCTCAAATGACACCCCTTGTCAGATCTTCATCTGGACATTGAGCCATTGAATGTAACTCTCTGGAAGAGGCCATCCATCAAACCTGTATTTCTCCAATTTAGAGGCAAACGTACATTATACTTTCTTACATGAGTCCTCAAAATACTGAGAAAAAATATCATGTTGGAATAAAGGCAGCCACAGCAAGGACTACTACCCAAAAAATGTCACATCTATGTGTTCTTTCTGTTGTTATGAACTCAGAAATAGCCATATTTTCAAAATCTGAATCTCATTCTGGGAAAATGTATAGGCAGACTATCTTGCCTGTTCTTACCACTGTTGCCTTCCTTATACAAATTTTCTGTAACAACAATTTTATTTCAAAGTATGAAGTAACAGACCAAGGGAGGATATCTGAGTTCAGTCCTGTGTTTGTCTTTAGTATGTTTCTCTTTTCTCTACACAGATTCCTTAGGGTTTGGCAAAAAAATAGGACTGAAATTTACTTTGACTGATATGTTTCTTTTGGTCTAGTTTTCTTTCACAAGAGAAAAAAAGTCTGCTAAATATTTAGTAATTTGCCCTCTTTCCACAAGAAACCTAAGCAACTGGGGGCCCAGTCCTACAAGATTTCTTGAGTGTCTTCCTCACTTGGACATGGTTCCCTGGAGACAAGGGGAAATTTGCGTGAGAGAGGCCTGTAAACTGAACCCTGAGAATGGAAATGCAATTTTTAAACAAGCAAAACCAAGGCATCAATGTGGTTGACATTGCTTCCCACTTTGGATTATGTATTGTATATAATCCAATTTAGACCAGTCAAGGAGGGCAAAAGAGTTTCATGAGCCAAAACCCAAGGAAGGAGAGAGCCTAAATCCTGTGAGATTTTGTTTGTATTTCAGAAACTAACCAGAGAGGAAATGCATTTTAAAAACCCAAATTCCATTACTTAGAGCTGACCTGTGATTCTTGCAGTCTCCTTACACTCAATCTACATGCTCCCTCTGGCTTGCACGCTACTATCTCTGAAGTTCCTGCTACTAATCACTACAATATGGATTCTCTAGCCTCAATGTTAACATTAAATGCAGTGGTTTTCAGCTGTAGCCCTCAAAGCATTAAGAAAATAAACCCCCCACTAAAAGCCATTTTCAACCTCATGTCGTCAGGGACCACAGGGACCACCAGTAACTGTCTTGTACTAAGTTTTGATCTATTGCTTTTGCTTTCCCCCTCTGATGTATTTTTACAGGATTTGCAGCTACAGAAATGCCAGAACAGTAAGTCAATCTCCCACAGGTTGGCACTCAGATTTCTTCAGTGCCCTGCTCACCATTTGTAGCTCAGAATTGGTTCTAAGCAGTGCCATGAGTCTGTTTGTGGTTGGCTATTAGACAGGTACTACGGATATGCAAAGCCATGGAAACCTGGGCACAAGAAAGACCAAGACACCTTCACAAGATGTCTTTTCCTGCTTCAGAGGTGGTAAGAGTCTAGTTTTAAGACTTTTACTCTACCAAAAATATGTCTATCCAGTGCAAAGTGATCTTCACCATTTGTGAAGTTCCAATTTACTACTTTCCCTTCCCCATCACACTTCTGACACTGAACATTTTTAGCAACTCTGTAAGAATTTCTCAGCAGTCCTAGTGATGGAGCTAAGGTGGAGGCAGAGGAGTGACTGATCTCTGGCTTCAAGAGATGCTGAAGCTGTGAATGATGTGAGTGAAGACAGGAAGAAGTACTTTTTGCGTAGCTTGTGCTGGTGCCTGACCTGTTTGGCAGTTTAACAAGGAAAGGGATGCCTCAGCTTACCTGTATGCTGCAGGGTTTGATCACTGTCTTTGTCACAAGGCATATTAGTGGTGGTGCTGAACAGAAATATGATACCACATTTCCACAGGCATAGTTTGCAGTCTACCTGTCAGAAACAATTACTTCAGCAGCAGTACATGCTGTCCTGCAACACAAGTAATGTAAGAACTAGTGTGTGGAGCCTTTCCCACTGACATGGAGTGGGCTTTTCCTTCTCAGATGAGGACAGAAGACAGCCTTTCCCTTTGTGCAGGTTATCAGATAAAGCAGTTGTCTGAATATTTTGCTATACTTCCTTGGGATTCTTATTTAACATAATGAGATCTGAGAAGCAGGTTGAGTACCTGAAATGCAGCTATTTCTGATCTGGGGTATATTTTAAGAATGCTTCTCCTTTTCTTTTGGGGAAGAGTAGCTGGAAAGAGGCCCAGCAGCAAAGGACCTGGGGTTTCTGGAGGACCACAGCTGAACATAAACCAGTGTGTGCCCAGGTGGCCAAGAAGGCCAGTGACATCCTGGCCTGTATCAGCACTAGTGTGGCCAGCAGGACCAGGGCAGGAATTGCCCCCTTGTACTGGGCACTGGTGAGGCCACACCTTGAGTGCTGTGTCCATTTCTGGGCCCCTCAATTCAGGAAGGACATTGAGGTGCTGGAGTGAGTCCAGAGAAGAGCAGTGGAGCTGGTGAAGGGTCTGGAGCACAAGTCCTGTAAGGAGCAGCTGAGGCAACTGGGGGTGTATAGCCTGGAGAAAAGGAGGCTCAGGAGTGACCATATTGCTCTCTACAAGTGCCTGAAAAGAGGTTGAAGTCAGGTGGGGGTCGGCCTCTTCTCCCCTGCAACAAGCAACAGTGCAAGAGGAAACAGCCTACAACTGTGCCAGCAAAGGTTCTGGTGGGACACCAAGCAGAATTTTGTTGTGGTAAGGGTGGTTAACCATTGGAACACACTGCTTGGGGAGGTGTTGGAGTCATCATCCTTGGAAGTGTTAAAGAAATGACTGGACATGGCACTCCGTGCTATGGTTGTTGGCATGGTGGTCTTTAGTCAAAGGTCGTACATGATGATCTTGGAGGTCTTTCCCAACCTTAATGATTCTGTGATTATAAGGACAATTTCAAGCTGAAGACACAGGAAAAATACTAATTAGAGTTTGAAATCCAGCTTTGCATTTCAGATGGTGATGTACATAATAAATATTTCTGTATGTTTGCCTCCTTTTCATATTGGTTCCTTTCACTTACCACTGCAGTTGGGACCCTTGGTCTCTCATCAGATGCTGGCTGTCAAGCCAGTGGGGCTGCAGCACACATCTGGTGACACTTCTGCTTCAGGCAAGAGCACGGAAATTCACAGGATAATCTCTGAAATCAACAATTTCTTGAATAATATTGACTTCTTGATGCAGCTTTGGCTTGTCCCTAAAAGGTTTTCTGGTCTGAATGCTTGCGGATCAGGGATGATGACTGGGCAAAACTCACAAAGCACTCAGGTACCTCTAGCATGTTTGAGTACTATCATTCGTATTTTAAATTATAGTAGTGTCCTGGTTTAGGACAA
>VXBB01024955.1:14280-109932 GCA_013399915.1 Illadopsis cleaveri
TTTTTTTTTTTTTTTTTTTTTTTTTTTTTGTCCCTTCTAGAACACTTCTAATTGCTAAATTATTTCAGAAGTGTTTGAACTACCTCAGCTACAGCTGAGGAAAGGAAACATGGAGTATTCCTCCGAATAGAAGAGAGCACAGTTCCTTAGTGGGGTCTCATGAGTGGTCATCCAGTGCTGAATGGAATCACATGTATTTCAGAGGTGCTTCACCCCCATGGTGACAGCAATGCACACCTGATTCAAAAGACCCCAAAGAACATCCTTTTTACAACTAAGGACACTTAAGCACCCTATGACAAAGGTGCAATCTGCTGCAAAAGACCCAACAGCTGTGTCAGAGACCAAGCAGGAAAGGCTGTATGGTCTCCTAATATTCTAGGATCTCGGTGAAACAGACCACGTGTTGATTAAAATTCATGGATGGTTGTAGGAAGTAGACAAAATCCTACCCTTCAAAGGGGGAAAAAATCATCAACAACCTGACTTGTGTGGTTCTCACCCTCATCTGACATTCAGTTTAACCATGAGCATGTGGCAGGATGTTCTAATTAAGCAAACAAATACTTTATGTCATTAGCTTCTAGGTACTCTAATCCTGTGTGTTGCAGTCTCTGATGCTCAGAGGAAAGTAAAATCCTTCCTGCTCCTTTACGCCTTAAACAACTTAAGCAACATAGGGAAACAAAAATTCCTGGCTGGTCCTTAAGGTAACAGTGGCCTGATAGACACCGTAAAAAAATATGGTGCAAGCAAAATAAAAATGGAGACTTGGTCCCCAATGCTGTGTGTGAGGGTGCAGTAGATCTGTGCTGTTCTGTGATGAGAGATGCCTGCTCCTGCAATGGGTTTTCCTGGGTTCATGGGCTTGTGTGGTGGTGAAGGGACTCACCCACTCCTCAGCACAGCCCTTCAGCTCCCAGTCTCTGTCTGCCAGACCAGGCTAAGCAGCAAGACAAAGATTTGCTGGCTAATAAGCTTGGCACCTCAGGGCCAGCAGGAAAGGAGCTGTGCCCAGTGCTGTGTGTGAGACAGAGGTCTCACTGGGGGCAATGTGATGGAAGAGCCAGAGCAGGAATTCTCAGCATGACAGGTCTGAAACATGTACCTTGTGTAAGTAAAAAGCTGTTTCTTTTGGGCCTCTTGGGGTTAAGGGTAGAATGATCTGTGTTTTTGTTATCGGGGAAATTTGGCCTTATGAGATGCGGAGTGCAAATTTGCTAAATGGTGTGTTGTGTTTACACACCAACCTCTGTCCCATCTTGGCCTCCTGGGTGTTCACTGTGTGACACCAAAATGTCCTACCTCAGAGGAGGAGAGCTTAAGAGACTTCCAAGGTCCATGGCAGAACAAGGCAGCTGCCAGGTGAGATTTACTCCATGCCTTGTGCAGGCCGAAAGCAGGGACTGTTCCCAGCTGGGTGCTGTGCTCCTCTGTAAACTGTGTCTGTGCTTGCTTTTTCCCAAGCAGCGGCAGTAACATATCCTGCTGGTTGGACTGCCTGGCTAGCACAGATTTTCCAGAGCTGGAACTCACATTCCTCTCCAAAATGTAGAGTCATGGGGACGATACTGATGTAGGGCCCTCTCTAATGCAAACATTTTTTGTAAGTGAGTTGTGGTGGGGGCAGCAAATGGCCTCCATGGTAATGAGATGGGGAGAAGTGGGGAGGACTGCATTTACAGAGCAGTTTAATCACATGGATGGAGCAGTGTGTTCACCTCTCCTCCTTGCTGGGTCATTTCCACTTTGAGTTCTGCAAACAGACCGTCTATTGAGCAGTTAGTATTCAGTGCTGAATATTCAATACTAGACTCTTGTTTTGGTGAGTCTTGGGCAAAAAAAGAAGGAGGAAAGAAGACTTCTCTTTTTTCTCATGTTCCCTCCCTGAGTTTGCTTTGCATATTGTTCAGAGGAGACTGGAGTCTTCTCAGAAGAGCCAGGCTGCTAGTTTTAAAAGCACTGGTCTACTTTCACAGTACTTTCTAAAAGAAGGGAAGACAGTTTGGAAGGGACTAAATTCATACAAGCTTACAAATCTGTAAGTCTAGGCACATCAAGACTTAGCAAAGTCTTTTTGTCAACCATATTTACACTGTAAAGCTAACAGCATGAAATGCTAGTTCTGTGTACAGAAAGTAGTTCTGAGGGGTACCAGTCTTTGAGGGGGGGAGTGTTACAATGATTTGTTAATGTCCTCTCTGGTAGTTTTGGTGGGCAGATATTCTCTGTGTTTATTCTGAGAGAAACTGTGTTCATTTTTTTCTGTCTGGTGTGCCACATTTACCCACAGAATGGTTGTGAATGATGTGATGGCTGCATCCTTTGACAGTAGGGAGCAACAGCTAGATTTGGAGTAGATATCCATAAAGGGAGGAAAAGGGGCCACCATCTGAGTAGATGTAGTATCTCTATCCTCTGGTTCACACTTTTTTTCAGTCAAGTGATTGTCTCTTTCCTACTGCTGTGATTATGCCCTAACACCTGAGTCATATATTCTGTGCACATTTGGGTCTGTCTTATGTTCTTTCAGTCTGCTCGACTGGATGCTGTTTCTAATGAGAAATATTTACTGTAGCTTCATTCCTTTGGGAGCTGACCTCTTTTCTTCTGATGAAAAAAGTCTCTATAGTTGCTTTCTTTTCTCCCATCCTTTATTTCTGACCACGCCCTTTTCTTTCTCATTCATTCTTTTGTTTCCTTTCCCTTTCTTTCTCACCTCCTTTCCAACAACCAGCCTTGTTCCTCCTCTCTCTCCCCCCTGAGGCCCATGACCAGTGTTTTGTGTATCCCCCACCCATATCTCACATCTTTTCATTTTGTCATCTTTGTGGGCCTGTCTTGCTGATGTACTACCATCTCTGTGCCAATTTGGCCTGTCTGCTGGATTCATCAGCTCCTGAGGCAGAGGGAGGCATTTCATGGGTACTCGATGCAAATTCTGTTTCTTGAGCCACAGCTTTCCTGCTCAGCCAAATGATTCCAGCTCTGTAATGAAGCGGAGCTGAATTAAGGATTTGAGGACTCCATGTCTTCTCATGCACACTGGTGAGCTGAGGGACCATGGCAGCAGCTGGGAATATCTAATCCAGAAGCTAGGGAGCAGAGACTACTGCATGGTGTGAGAGATAGGAGAGGTACCCAGAATTTAAGGCCCTATGAGCTCACTTGTGTGTCTCACGTTAATTCTAGAACATAAGAAGTTAATGGAATCTGGGGCAAGAAGGGCATCCATAGACTCTGAGCTTTATTCTGGGGAAGAATAGGTCTGGCAATGATCAAGAGGCATGTGTGCATTTCCTGGGAAGGAAGCATTGCAGTTAAATTTGAGACAATGATAGCCTTTCCACTGAGTCATGCAGCAGACCCTAAAGGCCTCAGGAGCCATAACACATCCCATTGTGGAAGCATGAGAGCACACTTTGCTGCCTGCAGGGTTGGTGCTTGGAAGGCACAGGATGTGGGTGATGATCTTACTGATGAAAAGATTGGCTGCATGTAGCACAGCCATGTAAAGTTCAGCCCTGGGAGAGCTGAATTGGTCAGATACTGGTGTCACTAAGGGAATGTGAGGAAATGTCACCACACTGAAGTTGGACTGAGTGAGCTTTGCTTTGCTGCTGAATGAGGAATGGCCTTGATAAAGCAAAAAGCAAGCGGCCATTTTGTGGTCTGGTGAAACTTACTTTTCAAAATGAAACAGTGGATAGCATCTGTGTGGACTGAGAGGGGGAAAGGGCTACTCCTAATTAACACACATATTGAGTTGGAAGTGCAATAGCAGTATGTTATGTGATTCCAGAGAAGGAGGCAGATAGGAGTTCCTTGTTCAATCCAGGGTAGAGGTTGCCCTAAACACCAGAATCAATATGCAGAGGTATCTTGTATTAAAGGGCTTCTGAGGGTGTTTTATCTACATTTGGGATGCACCTTCTTAACAAGGAATATTGTTGATAGAATACTTAAATGAAAGCATCACATTGAGATGAACTTCTGCACAGTGCACAGCATAAGAAGAATAGCACATCTCATAAATTCCAGCTTTTCTGCCCAAGTATTCTGGAGGAGTTAAAAAATTATTAACTGTGGTGCTTTTTGTTATTAGTTTAAACATGGCATGTCAATTCTAATATACTTTATCAAATAGTTTAGTAGAAAATCAATCCTAGGAGTAAAGATCTGGCTAAACAAAACAAAAGAGCTCTCTCACAGTCAAGAGTTATTCTTTGCATTCTTATGATATCATGGTGAATCTTCACAATGCTTTACCAGAATCATGAGTCAAAGAAGAACAAAAACATTCCTGCCAACATCTACGAAGTGCCCTGGACCAATGTCCATTAACCCTGAAGTAGTTCCAATAGAATTGTATGCCAAGAAATGAGAACAAAAAAAAGGACTGCAACAGGAGTGCCTGACATTTTCCCCTGTTGGAAATGAAATAAAAAGTTAGATTAGCAAACAAAACACCAAGGTATCTGGCAGCTTGTCAGGGTAGCGGCTCTGCCATCTGCACCAAGGCCATGTGTCAGTGTCATCCCTGAGGAGCAGGTCTCTTGGAAGAACAGAAGATGGCTATGCAGGACCAAGGAAGACACTGGCATGATTTCCTGTGGAGCTTGAGGATGTTCCTGACAGCTTGCATGCACTGACTGAAGGGAGTGTGCCTTGCCAGCTGATGGCACCGAATGAGGCAGCAAGGAGCAAAACCAGGCTCTGTGTGGCAGGTCCTCCTCCATGGTTAGAGAGAAGCTGGTTTGTCAACTAGGAGTGTCTATGTGCTGAAGCAGCTGGACGGTGACCCTTGTATGGTCTCACAAACCTTTCATTTGGCAGTGGAAAGGAGGAACATTTTCATTACATCACCTATGAAAATCTAAATCTTAGAGAATTGTTGTGTGATTGACTCTCCCAAGTAGCTTGTTCTGCTTGATTTTAGTTGATTTTGGTAAGTTCAGTGCCCTCAATGGGAGCCAGTGGCTGCCAAACCCTGTCATGTCACAGACACAGATATGCAGACCCTATGCAAGATCTTGTTTATGTCTTGCTTTTGCAGTAGACTGAGACTTTGTAAAAAAAGTGATTTTTGTTTGCTTTCTTTCAAGCAGTGTGGTTCTTTAAAAGCTTTAATTGTACCAAACCTGTAACCAACCCGCACAGCACTCCAGCAGCATTACACTTCTCAGATGTGCCTGTAACCAGCAGTGCTGTGCTGCGAGGTGTGAGAGAGATACAGAAAATGAATCCTTGCTTCTGCTCAGACCAGATGTTGTATACAGTAGGTACTAGAATATGTGTTTGCTAGTTTGATGGTCAGACTTCAGGTTTATCTCCTAATCGTTACTCCTGAGAGAAAGGGATCATCTCTTTTGCCTGTAAGGGACTGTTCTAAACTAGTAATTTGTCTTGCAAGCTGATATGACCAATTACTCCAAGATGTTGAAGTGTTAGTAGTCTTCACTTGCATTCATCAAAATATTACATGCCCTGGCTCATTTATCCTTACTTTCATTCAGATAGCGTTTAGAAATTAGATTTGCAGCACACTAAGGGATGGCCAAAGCAGGCAGACTGCTCAGACATTATGAATTTAACAGCTGTAGAGGTTAGAAGTTCTCTGTCCACAGTAGTGGTGCAACATGGAGAGCATGAACAGAGAGTTTTTGGGGTGCTGCCATGTCTCAGGCCATGTTCAGCAAGATCAGCTCTGCAGAGAAAAGCTCAATGGACTGTGCAAACCTCAGCACATACTCTGAGACAGGCAACAGCAGAAGCTGTCAGGGCAGTGATGGTTTCCTTAATAAGAAAAGATACAGAATATCATCCCATCAACTCTCCTGTTGGTATCATGGGCTATCAAAATGGAAATGGGAGGTTCCATGACCTTCAGTCAGCCTGTTGAGCTTTTGAGTTACTGCATTTACCTGCTAAATCTGCTGTTAGCAACCACTTTCTCTTGGCCTAACAGATCAGATGAGCAGCTAGACAGTGTTGCTGGCCAGCTTGGTACTGAGACACTTGGCAAAGAGATGCTGCAGGAAGAGATGAGTAACTCTTCCCTCTGAGAACATCGAACAAATAACTCAGAGGGGGTGCTAAGACTCCATATGCATGAGAGGACATCCTCCTCTGTCGCTGGAACTGTAAAATTAAGTCTGTCCTCACTGCTAAATATTAATTTTTTTGGCAGGTCCTCTTATAAATTCACTAAAATGTGGTAGTTTCTTTATATTTGCATTATTTACTTTTAGATAACTTTGCTCACGGTTACTTACAACTTTTTTTTTAAATTTGCCTTGAGAAACTGGGGCAAAAAATTGCAAGAGCAATCATGAATAAAGATAAGGAGCTGGACTGTTGCAGCTGTGCCATCCAAGTTAGTATGTAGCTCAGGCAGTGGTTTGGGTCCTAGCAAACCTTATGTTCTTTTTCCAGTGATAACTCTATTTCAGTGACGAGCAAACTTATGTGGAAGAAGTGCTGGTCCATGTGTAGCTCTTGAAGTAAATTATCATGCTTGTTGGTGACTATAAAATTTGAGTATGAGAGCCAATCTAGAGCTGAAAGCACATGAGAGGGTTTTTAATGCAATTGCTATGGCTTTGGTGAAATAAATGGTTGTGCAAATATTGTCTTCACCAAAGCCTTGGCTATCTCTCTAGGACATGGGGATTCTCATCTCATACACTTTCACAAAAATAGCGATTCCCAGTTATGCCAGTGATAAGACCTCAGATGGATCAGAGGATAGGCATAACAGTGGAAAACCAGTACTGTTTGTAGTGGTGTAGGGAATGAGGTGAGAAAAATGCAGCTCAGATTAGGTGACCACAGAGCTTTATTCTGCCCATAAAACCTCAATCTCCCTTCAGGACACACACACACACACACGTGCCCACAGGGCTGTAGGCAGCAGCTCTGGGTACGGTCAGTTCTAAGCCATGTGGCACAGGCCCCCAGCACCTGTGGCCACAGTGGCTCACAAAGGCAGAAGAGGCTGTGATTACAGGTGGTGCTGTTACTGCAGCTACTCTTGACCCTCCTGCCAGGACAGCTGGAGCAGAAGCCGCTGTGGCTGTGATCAGACCCCACTCCTCCTCTCTGCAGAGAGGAGCCTGAGTGGCTCTTGCTATGGCATGCCCATGGGTGAGTAACAAGTGCTTTGGGCTGCAAATATACTTAGCTAATAACCATTACACAAACAGGGAGTAATTATCTCATTAAATGTACTGGCAGTGCCCAGGCTCCTCTGCTGTATCACCTCAACTCAGGCTCTGGAGGGAGAAGCCTTTCAAAGATGTCTTCCAGAAGCAAGCCTTTCCTTGTGAAGGAGATAACATGCCAAAATAATTTGTCAAAGATATATTTAAAGAACATTTCTGCTTCTTATTGCTGATAGTTCATGAAAGTTCTTGCCCCTGAGCAGCTCTTGTGTGTTTCTGTCTCGGAACCCCAGGCCTGCCTCCCCAGCTAAATCTTTGAAACACCATACAAATGAAAATATGCTGTTTGTTGTAAAGAAGTGGTTTGGTAGGGACAGGGTGAAGCTTCACAGGCTTCTGTCCTGCCCAGTTTTGAAAACAAGTTCAATTGAAACTTCTGGTGGTAAAAGTGTGTTGGGCACATGGAATGGAAGTAAAGTACTCTGGTGCTTGAGTCTTAGTGGGTGTGTTAGCTTTAGAAACATTGGGATCAAAAAGAGAAGAGGCAAAATTAGGGCCAGAAATAGTTCCATAGTTATTTTAAATTAATATTTCAGCATTTAATTTGGAACAATGTCTATTTTTTTCTTGTTGATATAAGAGTAAATTATTCTGTCAGAAAATTTACACTGGGAAAATTATCGTAATTTGAATAATGATCTCCTTTCCCTCATGTAGGAATCCCACAGCAGATACAGTGTATTTATATTTAGTGGTATGCAAAATTATATAACAAAAAAAGGCTGAGGAACACAGTTGTGTGTTTCGCTACAGTTCACTCTCGACCTGTGCAAAATTAAATAGTTGCTATGATAGTTGAAGATGAATCTTCAAAATGTCATTAAAAACATTATTTTCTTTCTTTGCTAGTAAGATTATGATAGTTTCCATATTGTGTCACAGTTATGAGTGACTATACTACATTTTACTACTAGCTATTCCTAGTCTGTTTTTTTGCTTTTTCACTAGTGCTGATCCTTGTTGTTTCAGTACAATTGAGGGTACAGTGTGCTGGGACTCCTGATGGGAAGGAGTCCTAGAGAGGGAGAGAAAATGCCTTAAGGCTTGATACACTAAAACACAGCGAGTAAAAATACAGCCTGTATTAGGATGTAGTTTCTTTTGTTCCTACAAGCACTTCCCATTAGAAATATGGGGTTTCTCATATTGTGTTAAAGATTCATCATTGTTATCAGGTCTGATGTGCGCTTCTGCTTAGTCACTGCCTGGACTCTCCATCATTCTGTGAGTTTTCCTGCTGTGAAATCCTGCCTGTGAAAACTTTGTAGAGTCCAAGTGCAATAATTAAGCTTTAATCACAAAAAAATTTCCATCCCACATGACTCAATGCATATTTAGAGCAGCAGTGTGATGTGGTTGGTGCCAGCCTTGAGATGGAACCACGGCTTGGAGACACCAGGGGTTCCCCATGGGCGTTTTCTTGCAACCCTGCCTGGGACAGGCACACCCACATGTCATGAGGACAAGAGCATTCAACATGTAGAGGGCTCTACCCAGTGGGTTCCTTAGGCTGGAACAAGATCTAATGCTGTTAACTCTGAAAGGGCTTCTAAAAGTCAAACCTAATTCTGACTTTTGATTTTGTTCGCTCTGCCTCTTTCTCCTTTTGTTTTATTTTGGACAGGTGTTATCGTGTCTGGGATCTGTGGACTGCTGATGAGAATATTTAAAATTTTAGCAAAACTGTAGTTGTGTTTTGTTTTAATATCTGAAGACACTGTTATTTATATTGTGAGTTTAAAGCCCTGTAAAAATGTTTTTCTTTATACAAACTGTAGAAAAATAGATACTTATTAAATGAAATTACATGTTAGAATATTTATTTATTTATACTTGCATAATTTATGGTTTATGAGATAATACAACTTATAAATAGTTAGTTGGTTTTATCACATTTTGTCATCTGCCAAATCATTTGACAAATTTGCCACAAGCTCCCTGATATTTTTGCTCAAAAGAGTTAGTTTTCTTCATTCTTTGCTGCCAGACAGGTCATGTATCTCTTCAGGCCTGAAGAATTTCTATCAGCTATTTAAATGCAAGGCCACAAAGAGAAAGCCAGACTCAGGCTGCAGCAGGCTGAACCGGGGTGATTCAGGACCAAAGGAGCTGCAGCACATAATTAAACAGTAACTGCACCCTGCTTCAGGCTTTATATGTGGCAGTGTAAACTGGCTGCTTTTCCCGTCAGAAAGGGGAACGTGCACAGTTATCCGAGACACTGCATGAACAAGGATGATGAAAATGGTCATTGAGTGACACTTAAAAAGTTGGGGGTTTTTTCCTACTCCTGAGGCAGGGAATTTGACTAAAGATGGCTGCTGCCAGTTCCCTGCTGCCGAGGGAAGAGGATGCATCCCAGCTTCCCAGCTCTCAGTGTCGGCAGGAAAAGAAAGAGCAGAGCTGGGCATCGGTCTCCCCTTGGCGCTAATGGCAGCTGCCTTTGCTTGTACTCCCTGCAGCTGGGCTCAGAGCCAAGGGAATTATATACAGCCATGGCTGTGTGCTGAAAGGAGGAGGAGGATGAAGGGTAATCTTTCCCAAGGCTTCTTGCACCTCTCTCGGATGTTGCCCTCGGCAGAAAGTTTCTCTTCACCTGTAACACAGCTTACAGTACTAAAACAGGACTGGAGAGGTGCTATGAGCTCATTTTTAGGGCAGGAAAGAAATCTGGCACAAAACAGCCATATATCCTTGTCTTGGCCCTTAGACAAGGAGGTGATACATCCCCACCCCATGCAGCTGAGCAGCACAAGCAGGGAAAGCCTCCGAGTTGGAGTCGCCACCGACTTGTGGGTTTGTAACTGTGCGGGGGATGATTTCACAGCATGGGCCCTGCTGGCAGGTTTTACATCGTGGTGTCAGCAGCCTTACAGTGATTTTTAAACAAGGCTGTGTTGAATTTGATGGGAGAAGAAATGTCCTTTGAAAACCTACTGCCAGCAAGTGGGGTTTTTGATGGTTTTCAGAGAAATACCTCAAAGGAGCAGGCTGTGTGGCTGTGAGGCTTCTTAGGCACAAGTGTGATGATGAATGAGGAAGATACACAGGGATGTGCTTGTACTGATGAAGGCAGCACTGCAGCATGTTCCTGCTGTGAATAGGTGGGGAGAGGAATAGCCTGGAGCTGCCACAAAACTTCATGAAAACCACAAGCACCCAAAGCAACAGTACCTGGAGTCTTGTGGCAGAGCCCAGAAATCAGCTCTGAAGGGTTCTCGGCACGTCCTTTCTGAGGTTCTGCACAGGCGCCTTTGCCCTTTTGTTTACATGGCAGTGCAGGGGGTATGTACAGAGGAATATGCACAAGTTTATGCAACTGCCTGGGTTTAAAAACCATTTTTCCTGCAGGATGTATTTGGCCATGACTATTCATTTGTTTATTGGCATCTAGTGCTGAAATGAAGTCATACCAACTTTTATCTTCTGTAAACCAGATGGGCAGCTTTCCCAAGACACTGGGTTCCTGCTTTCCCTTCAAGCCTGCTGCTGTGATGGGCTTTTGCTGCCTGGCAGACTACTGCCTGTGCTGTGCAGGTAGCCTGGTGTCTGGTGGGGGGCTTGTGGAAAGGAATCTGGAGCCATTTCTATGTCTTTGAAAGGATTTCTGGCTCTGGCAATTTGCTGACAGCGAGACCTGTTCCCCTTATTTCTTGTGCATCTCTTCACTCAGTGGGGTTGTTTCCTGTCGTAACTTGCAGAGTTGCCTTGCAGCCTTCCCATCCATCCCTTTCTTTTCTTGCTTTGACCACAGGGAGCTCTCTGGGCATAAACTCACTTCTGCTCATGTTCACGCCCTTGAAAAATAATCTTATGAAGGTGGTCAGTTTATTGTAGCAATACCCAGGGATTTAGGCAAACTCAAGAACTCATATTTCATACTTTGTCCAAGGAAACACATAAGAAGGTGTAACTTTTGCCCTGAAGACCTGTAACAGTATATTCTGCTGAGCCTGGTGCATCCTCTCAAGTCATCAGGGAATGTAAGTTATAGCTTCCAGGAAGAACAGGGGATTCAAATCAATGTAATGCTATAGGTAACTCATCTGACTGATGGGAATGAATTGAAAAACAGGGAGGAACAGGAGTGGTTGCATTTGCACTATGAGGTGACAAAGGTTTGAGCGGCTCAGTGGCTGCTGACTTGCTACGTTGGACTCGTACCAGTGAGGAAAAGATCTCAGTAGTGCCTGGGACTCCACCAGTGTGTATGAGATTGCAGGACTGGGCTTCACAGCACTGTTTGATCCTCGATTTAACCAAAATTCACATGAATGATTGATCTTATACCCATTAAGGTTTCTTCCAAAACCAGCGGGAATACTCGAGGATATAAGCCTATGCCAGACTAAGACTTGGAAACTAGTGTAATTTCCATGTTTCACTTGATTTTTATTTTTTAATGTATCATGTGATGAGGGATAGAATATCCTGAGGAACTTTGTTTTGTACACAGAAGTGTTTCAGCCTCTGTAGTTTTAAAAGCAAAAAAATCCCCAAAAATGAAACTAGAAAGCAATAGTTAAGTTTGAAAGCAAGAAAGGATTTTCTTGCTAAGTATCCTCAGATAAGCATATTTTAAGAGAAATGTTAAAGATCACCATGTGTTGATTGCTGGCACTTTATTTAGATTTATCTGTTGTAGGTTTGTATTTTATGTAAAGATAAACAAACAAAAGATTTTTGGGCTTTTTTTTTGCAGAGAGTTGGATTGAACGATGTCTCAATGAAAGTGAAAACAAACGTTATTCCAGTCACACCTCTCTGGGGAACGTTTCTAACGATGAAAGTAAGTAACTTGTCATTCATTTAAAGTGAGTGTGAACATGTCCAAGTGCTCATTTCCGGCTGTATAAGTTGCTACAGCTCAATGAAATTTTTAGTACTGTGTATTTTAAAGAGTCAACTCACTTGACATACTCAATAGTTTTTTTTGTTTTTTTTTTCTGGAATATTTACATTTTTAAAAAGGAAGTAATACTGTTTATTGGTTAAAACAATCAGAAGAATTTGTGTGTCACTGAATAAAGGTTGGATGACCACTAAAATGTGCTGTTAGTATCAGCTTAGAAGAAAAACCACCTGTTTTGCTTTTCACTGGCAAACACCATGTGGTCAAAATATGGGAAAAAATGTGTTGTTTTCCAATACTACTATATCAAAACATAAAAAAATCTTTCCCAAAGAATTAAACAATCATGAGATTAAAAAATCACTTACTAAAACATGATATTGCTTTCTTTTTTTAGTGAGAGAAAACAATTATTAATCTGATTTTTAAATAGCTATTTTTTTTTCTTTTCTAGTGATAGTAATTTTAGATCTTGATTTTTAACAATTGCAGGAAATCAAAATTACTTCAAAGTAGTTTAAAATAACCAAATTGTTTATTTTTAAAATTGCAAGACAATTTCTAGCTTACCGTTTAGTTTTCCCTGTTTATGCAATTTCTGTTCTGCTTAATTTGCCTAAAGCAAAATACTCTTCATGCTACTTTTCCTCTCAGGACTTAATATATTCACATTACTAGATATTAATGCAGATTGAATTCTTTAATGCAGTAACTAGCAATTTAAATTTCATAAATATGTGTTTAGAAAGTATATTTTAAATAACTTCATTGCTGCAATTCCCTTTTACATTTTTTTCCATTTTAAGAGAATTATTTATTTTGACGTCATGGTAAAATTACATGCCTTGTAGCACAATGTTGTAATGGATCATGAAATTTGCTGTATTGGGGTCTTACTCTTATTTGTCTAGGGATATCTTTTGAGGGAATATTTCTGAAGAAGAAGGAAGACGTTAGTAGAAAAATGGTATTTATTCATGACTCCCAAGCGAAGAACAGTGGACAAGAATCTTTAAAGATAGACAGCGAAACTGGGAGAGGTTTGGGGTTTTCTGTTTTTAAAAATTACGCAATAGAAATTAATTTATCTTTAAAAAATTGTAGTGGATTGTAGTGAAAATACAAAGAGCAGCTTGTTATTTTGAATTTCATGAGAACCTGTGAGACATACAAAGTTCATTTCACTCTGATGCTACTGAGAAAGTGATGGAAGAAATCTGTAATGAATGAGATGTGTTTTCAGACTCTTAATGGGGTCAGAATTCAGGATTGTTAAATGTGCTTTAAATGTGAGCATGAGAAACTTCCATGTAGCTGGGGCTAGTAAAACGAGGACTTGTGTGGTTAATAAGAGCAGGTGTTTCAGACAGTGGCATTGAGAAGATGGGATGGTGGCTCATTCTGTTTTCTGGTTCTGGAATTAAGAGGCAATATGATGATAATGAAAGGCAGTGAATTTAGAATGGATAAAACAAATACATATATGAATTTGTTCCACTATTCGTGTGCAGAAGACATTGTCACAGCCTATAATGGAAACCCAAATGAGAGGCAGAACTGATTTTATCTAGCTTCCTTCTTAATAGCCAGTTCTTCCAGATGCTTCCTTTGCACAGATTACCAGCATTTCTGCAGTGCAGATAAGAGAATTAATCCACCTGAAAAGTCATCCTTGTTTTGAGGGGGAGGTGAGGGAGGGGAGAAGGTGAAGAGGAAAAAGTAGGAAAGCAAAATAAGCCACCGCAATAATCTGTGAAATCCAGAACAATCTAGAAGTTTCACTGTAGAAATCATTGTCCTCCATGCTCCTTTCTAGACCTCGAGTTCTTTCTGACATTTTTCTAACACTTTCCAAACACCAAGGAAGAAATTTCCAAACCACTGTGTCATTCTTTGTCCAGCCTCTGTCATACATTTACAAACAAAGCAGGAGGCAAAATGTTTTGAGAAAACCCACATAACCCTGTTTGAATTCTTCAGAATGGTGGTCAAATTGCTGTTGTCAGTGTAGGTCCAATAGGTCCAATTTTCATCTGCAACCAAAAAAAAAGCTTAATCTACCTTTCTCTTGACTAGTTTTTTTGTCTCTACATACATGCATGAAGTAGCTGTTGACTGAACTACCAGAGAAAATGTGGGTTTGGTTTTCAGTTGGGGTGGGCTTTTTTTTGGCCTTGGCTCTACTGAGTATTATGAGAACTTGTGCTGTAACCAATAATGTTCTTACTGGGCATAATGCTTGCTCTTGTGACTGGTTGTTTTCTTTTTTCCTGGATGATTTTAGAGTTCATAGAGTTTTAGGACAGGAATATTAGTTTTGCTGGTCTCTTTTTCTACAGCTGAAGTATGCTACAGAACCATACTTGAGGCCACAGGGGTCCTTTGCAATCTTCCTTTTTATCCAGCCTATCCCCAGGCCTCTTGAACCTGCATTACATTGGGAAAGGAAGCGATGACTCATAGCCATGGATTCACATCATCTCTGTGCTTCCTGGGGTGCTTCTTACCCTTTTGGAACATTTTATGACCTCTTCCAAACCACAGCTTTTACATTCTAAGATAAATATTATCACTAAATTTTATTTCACTTTCCAGCTTTTAAAACATTTTTCCTGCTGACACTTCCACATTCCACATTAGTCGAAAGAATCACAGAAAAAGGGAATGGTACAACCTTGTAGCCAATAATTAAAAAAAAAAACTAAACCAGCTCCATAACTTTTTCTGTGTGCTGTGCATTGTACCAGATTATTCAAATTGAAGTAGAGGTCTGGAAGAACACAAATAAATATTTACCAAAGTTTCAACTTCAGTTCCCTGGGGAAGGAATCATGATGTTTCTTGATGAAGTGGAAGGATTGCTTGTCCAAATTTTCTTGCTTATTTGGAAATGTGAATGTTTAGACTTCCTATGAAATAAAAGAAGATATTCAGACTACTTTTTGTGCTTCAAAAGTGGTGTTCAAAATCCATGTTCATACTGGCTGTAATGGACTTATCCAGCAGCTTTGTTTTTTGTTTGAACTAAACCTCTTATTCTTTCATTTAAAAAAATGTTTAGAAAAGAGCTACTTGTTTTCACTGAAACTTTCCTTGGAGAAAATTCTTTCTTTTTCAGCCATACCTACTCAGTAAGAATTATGCCCCCATGTTTCTCTGAGGATTTTTAAAAAATTCCACTGTTGTAAAAGGATGGAATACATGCTAATGAGCCTGAATCTCATTTATGGCTACATGTAAGTAAGAGACAAGATAGCATTATACTATAATTTAATTTTGGCTAAGGCCAAATCACTTCTGAGAACAGTCAGAATCTGGCCTGCAGGGGGTACAGAGGAAGAGGATATTCTTCTGAAAAATGTGCAGCTACCTGAACTAAGGGATGGATTTTATTTATATAAAGATACTAACAGCATGTTAGCTCCTTGGTGGTTTTGAGAAACATGCAGGCAGCACTGGAATGTGCAGGGCACCTCCACAGTGGAAAGAAGAACTTAGCTCCATTTTAGTTACGATAAATTATGATAAACAGACTAACACAAACACTTTCCATAAAAGGTGTGTCTTTGCTTTGGGTTGTTTCACTCTCTGTGTTTAAGGCAGCAGGCTCAAAGCTGCTGAGCACAGCTCCTGTTGTCTCCATGTCTTGCACCAAAAAGTAAGAAATCCCTTGAGCTGTACCTAGAATCAGACAGCAAAGGTTAGAGGATACCACTGAAAGCTCTGGGAAAGCCACAAAGATACAAACATGCACAAGATACAAACAGGACTCTGCTTGAGTGGCTTTGAAACAAAATTTTGGAAGTAAGATGGAGCAGGTAGCAAGGAAATTTCCATGGAGTTTGGGACAAAAGTATTCTCTGATATCTCTGAGAGCCAACAAATACTGTTTTTCCTAGAACATTGTTAATTCCTGGTTTTATTATGTTTGAAGGCCCCTTCTATGCTGAGAGTTTTACTTGCAATTGTCTAAGCTATTATCTGCATTCAGTTTGGGATGAGTACCAGGTTTTTCTCCTAATTAGGTACCTTGAAGACACCTTTCCTTGGAATGCTGGAAGTCCTCCTACTAGCAGTGGAGTAAGCACACTAGATGGGTTTCTCCCTGAGGTGCTGTATGGGAACACCTGCAACTGTGAATTAGGAACAAGATTTTTCCTTGTGACTTCAAGCCCTTTTGGGTTTGGCACAGTAGAATTGTCATGTCTCTTCTTTGACAGTACCTTGAAGCAGGACTTCTTTTCAGTTACTTTATTTCCTTTTCCTACAAAATAGGTTGTATTTTAAAAGTATTGACTTTTAAAAGGTATGACTTTATTTCAATCTACAGTGTTGTTTTGATGTGAATTGATAAAATGGCAGGCCAAAAAGTGAAAAACTGCTTTTTCCCCTTCTCTCTTTCATTCTAGTCAAAATGATCTGGTGTCAGACCTGAGTCAAGAGTTAAACATTCTCTGCTTGATATGGACACCATTAGGTGCCCTGCTGCCAGCTAAAATATAAAGGATAGGGATATTTAACATTTTCTGCTAATCAATTATCTGATGAGATTGCATTGTTAAAGTAGACAAGGTAGAATTAAGAGCTTGTATATGTAATACTGAAAGTTTGTATTTCTAGGTCCCATCTATTCCTGTACCATCTGCAATGCTTTCCATCTTTTTAATAGAAAAAGTGAAAGTTTGCCTGGCAGCTGATGCACTGGCAAAGTTGCACTATTTTCTTGTACAGAGAATTGATTTTGGGGTGACAAGCACTAACTCTGAAAAATTTAGCTTTGTTGAAAATCCAGTTGTTCAATGGAAATTAATGCTCAAAGAAATTTTCCGAGTTACAGTTGAAGTCCGTCATTCTCCTTGGTTTTAAGGGACAGTTATGGGAGGATGCTGAGGAATCTTGAAGAAGGATCCCCAGGAAGCAAACATATCTGAGGAAGGAGACATAAATTGCAGTATATGACCTAATTGTCGGTTTGTGTTGTCAAAACAATTCCTTACGTGGGAGGAGCTGAGTATGGCTGGCGTGAAGCGTGTCTGAGGGCAGGTTAGGTAAAGCACCGGCTCACAGGAGCTCACTCTTGATGCAAGCGAAAAACAGCTGTGGGGGGAAGTGGAAAGAGTGTAGAGATATTGTGTAACTTGGATATTGACTTGATGTTTGATGTCTGCCACATATCCAGAGGGGAATTCAGCCACGTTAGCACAGGTGGAAGCCATCCCGTGACAGGTCCTTGGGCGTGCGGGGCGGCAGCCGCGGCCACTCGGCATTCAGGCCCCGTGTGCTGCACGCCGACCGCCTGTTTAGGAAAAACAAACGAAACCCACAATTTAAAAGTGATTTGAGATGTGTATGTTGGTCCTGTGCGCTGAATAAAAGCGGGCCCTGAAAGGCAGGGAGGGAGTGTGCGGCCCAATAATTAGGGGCCATTGTTATGCAGATACAGGAGGGGGGCTGCGCTGGGGTCCGCGGGGAGCCGCGGAATGGGATTTCCTGGCGCTCAGGGGAGCGGCCGCAGGATAAAGGAGGTTCGGTTGGCACAGCTTCCGTGGGTAAGGCAAGAAATCCTGGGGGACCAGGGCTGCACACAGAGCCTTCCAAGCCGGGGCGCGTTATTTGTTATATATTCGTGTGCGTGGGTTCCCGGGACAGCACAAAAGGCCTCCCAAGAGGGTCTGATGTTCAGAGGAGATAGCCCGGCTCCTGTAAGATCCAGCATTCTAAAGGCTCGCTTAAATAACTTCTAAAAGTTAATTACATGGAGCAATGCGACTTGCAGCGTGGTGTACAGGTTCACCTCATTGTTTAGGTATCAAAGCCATCTATGCTGAATGCTTTCATCGGGGACAAAGCTGTTAAAATCTCAAAATGTGTTGGATACAACACTGTTTCCCAAAGAATACCCTTCTGGAGCTGCTGACCGTGCTCCACTCACCTTTCACCCAGGAATGTTTTTATGTTTGACAAAACACGATTTAGTTGGAATTATTCTATACGTATTTCTAAATTGTTTCAAAAGAATAAATGCAAAGTAGGAAGAATCCAATGTTTGAAGTTTTATTCTAATTACCTTTTTCTTCATTAATTTTTTATCCAAATTTTTGGAAAGTCAGCAAATCAGAGTCGCCTTGGAAACAGTTAATGGGGAAAATTACCAGAGAAATCACCTGAAAAGGAATACAGTATATTACAGAATATACACTTCTTCTCATTCAGAATTAATCTCTGTAAATTTACAAACATCTAATACTTACCTTATGTTAGGATCATACAAAGGGTGTACCCTATAATTTTAAAAGCCTTATCTAATATAAATATAACTCGTGGAAGGCAAGAGTTCCCTTTTAGCGAGTGAAACTGTTTACATGTTCTGGTATTCTGGTAGAGACCTAAGAGTTGCTTTTTTTCCATGTTAATTTATCCTTTTCAATGTCAATAATCCTAGGCACCATTCTGCTCCTGCTATCAGTGGTATTTACAGGGTTTATTGCCTTAAGCAGATGGTAGTTTAGGGAACATATTTCCATATTTAGCAACATTTCCAAAATTAGCCAAAATTTTGAGAAAGCTTTGGCACTTGAGCACATTGAATTTTTTAAAAAAATTATATTAATTAGGTTTTTTTTTTAAATCTTACCATTCAAAAATTATTTCTTTTTAAAAACCAGTTCATTAATTCCTGAGCAATTCCTGATGAAATTACATAGTTTTTTTGTTTGTTTCTTAACAGATGAGGAAAAAGAAAATAATAGAGCATCAAAACCGCATTCAACTCCAGCTACACTGCAATGGTAAGATGCCTTTTAAAAAAATCAAGAAAATCTATTAGCGTTTTTTCTTATGTGTGTTCCAGATGAAGGAATAGAGCTCTTGGCCAACTTAAGAGTTCTAAAGATACTTTCACTATAAGTGTTTAATGTGCCCATTTGTAACCTGTGCAGCATTTCTCAACAAATGTCTCACAGGATTTGTCTGAACAGAGGAAGCTTCTGATACAGTTTAGAAAATCTACCTAGCATATTTATTTGCCACCTTGCCAGCTGATTATTTGTGGTTTGTCATCATTGTTACATTTTTTACAAAAAGAAAACTAGTACTGAGGTTGTTTTTTTTTTAAGACTCACACTTGTTTCAGTGTCTGATGGAGCCCACCCTTACCGACTTTTACTGACATGAGATCTTTGTAATTTAATGTAGAAGACAAAGGGAAGAGTTTGAGGTTTGATTAATTTATCAAAATCCCCTTGCTAAGTTAGGAGAACAAATAGGAAGGGTAATTAGGAAGAGAGAGAGGATAGTTTGAGGGTTAGTCTGCAGTGCTATAAAAAATAAACAAGTGCTGTTCCCTGTGATTTACAGCAGTATTTTAGTCTGCATGTTCTGTAATGTGTACCTGTAATTCTGACATCCTTTGCTATAGGTCATCTTTTAGACTTTTGTTGGCTTTTGCCTCAGTTAAGGTTTTTAATTCTTCTTCAGATTTCTTAATGTTATAAGTGATCAAGTATCTTTCAAGAGTTTCCATGTATCTGGCAGAACACAGCTGTTACAGCAAAGCCTCTGAGCACATTTATCTGAAATCCCATAGTCTTTAGCTGGTTTTAAGCCTTTTTAAAGAAAGGCCTTTATTTTATCCATAAGTACCTGAAGTACTTCTTGTACTTTCTGGATGAAAAGATGAGATTATTGGTAAAAAATGTGAATTTTTTAAAGCAAAATGTTAGCAAACTTCTTTCTCTGCTTCTGTCAGTCTGTTGAGAGATTTCACTGAAAAAAACAGCAAAGAATAATTAATTCAGTGTATTTTGCTCCATTTTTCTGCCTGTGAAATTACATGATTCTGTGAAATATGCATAAAGTTGATTGGGATTATTTCTTCTATATTTGCTTTTTAAAGTTGATTGATGAGGTTTTTAGACCAAAAAAAGACCTGATTTTGAAAAGGTTGCTGCCAGTATTCAGAAACTTAGAGACACTTTCAATGCAAATAATGAGATGGGCAAATATAAATAAAGGCATTTAGTTTGGAGCTATTGTTTCTTTGTACCTATTTGTATCACAAAAGTCCTATTTTTCACAAGTTCAAGAAAAGTGAATGACGTTTCTTTAACAGACACTCAAGAAAGGGAGTAACTACAGACAGGGAAAATTATTAAAATAATAATGAAATGTCATAGTGGTATTTTATTATTTTTCATGATTCTCACAGCTTCAACGCAGTTCAAACAGGATAACAAAGAACTATCTAGCTAAAATAAAACAGCAAGTAGGTCTTACCAGTCCCAGATCCAGAGCAGTGTTTATTTTCCAGTGAAGTCAGTTAAGAGCCTTTTCCACGGGATCAAATAATGTCGTAGCCAAGAAGCCAGCATTAATTAGAGCATCCAGCTATACTGATCCCAACAGAAAACATGCAAATACAGTAAACAGTCTTTTTTTGCCAAATACTTTCAAGCTTCATCAGTCATAAAGGTTAGTAAATCCCTAAACTCCTGGGATATTGAGCCCTGCTGGAATGTAGTGTGCACACTAATGCTCATTCAGCAGTGTTTGCAGTAGAATCACAGAATTTTGGTTCTGAAAAGGCTGCTTCCAACTTCTTCCCTTCTATCTTGCAAGTGTACTGGCTTACTAGCTGTCTGTTGTATTATGTTTCTTACATGTTGAGGTAGGTCAAATATTCTCCCCTTTGAGTTCTCTGGAGCATTTGCAATATCTCTTATTCATCTTCCACCTCAAGTTCCATGAGTTAACAGAAAGCAAAGTTTCATGTTTAGACTTTTCAGCTGGTGTCAAACCGAATTATACAATTGGCTGAATTTATTAGCAGGCATGTAGGTAAACAGTTTCCCAGCTTACTAGTCATACTTACAGAACAGTTTTCTGTATGTTTTTTCAACATATGTGCTGCAGCTTTGAATTGGTATTTCCTGGTGAAATTGATATACTAAATAAAATGAGACGCTCAAAAGTTAGGGTCAAACTGCTAAAGTAGCAAGCTTATTTTGAGTGAAGATGTGCAGTTTCCAGTATTCTGGAAAGTCAGATATTAGCGTTGGGTTATTTATACTGCAGTAGCATCCAGCAATGCATGGGCTGGTAAACTGCTGTGATCAGCACTGTAGAATTGCTGCACAGAGAACTTCCTGGAGGAAGTTCTTTGCATGTTGGACATGGCTTTATATGTTAGACAGTTTTGCTTGCTCAGGTGTGGTGGTTAAACCTCAACCAACAAGTGCCATACAGCTGCTCACTCCTTCCCCTTCCCTGCTCTCATTGGGATGGGGAAGAGAGTCAGAAAAAGGTAAAATCCATAGGCTGAGATAAGGACAGATGAATAATTAAAGTAAAATAAGGTAATAATAGTAGTAATGTTCATGGAAAGGAAAAAGAGTAATAAAACCCAGGAAAGAACAAGTGATGCACCATGCAGTTGCTCACCACCTGCTGACCAAGGCCCAGCCCATCCCTGAGCAGTGACGGGCACCTCACAGCCAACTCCCCCCAGATTATTTACTGCTATGATGTCCTGTGGTATGGAATATTCCTTTGGCCTGTTTGGGTCAGCTGGTCTGGTTGTGGGCACCCTCAGCTGCTTGTGCAGCTCCTCTCTGGCACAACATGGGAGACTGGAGAGTTCTTTACTTGGGTTAAGCACAACTTAGCAACACCTGAAAATGTTATCAACATGTTTCTTATACTAAACCCAAAACACAGCACAGTACCAGCCATTAGGAAAAAAATAACTCTTTCCCAGCCAAAAGCAGAGCATCAGGCCTCAACCAAGTATTTGCACACTCATGGAAGACTAAAAAATGCATCTGAGTGTTCCTGGGGCAAGTTTGTGTCCTGTCTCCTGGATTCAAGAGGTGGAATTGGTGGGGTAAATTATTTACCAGATTTCAGGACACAGTACCAAACTGCCCTTGTTCTGGCAAATGGAAACCTCACAATTGTCTGCAGCATCTGGTGTCTGCCAAGTTAAAACTGATCATGTTTTTATTGTTAGATGCTACTACCATTTAGAGCTAGTGAAGGCAACAGAGTGTCAAAAAACAGAAACAGAGGAAATGTCAGATGGAACAAAAAAGAAGAGGAAGAAAGGAGTAGGGAAAGCATAGCGAATACATAAGGGAAATATGTACATTTTGTCATAGGGTTCATATTGCCATCAGCTTTATTAGTTATTTCTTCTCTGGAATCTTGCTGTAAAGAGCAAATTATATCAACCCCATGGGGAGATATCCTTAATGTTTGTGCCTCTCCAAAGGTGAAATGTGTTGAACATTTTAAATGTGGAGGATGAAGAATAGCTGAAGAAGCCAAGAATCATGTCTGGATGACTGTCAGCCTGGCTAAATAGCCTTTTCCTGGAAACAGGAATGATGCTTTTGTTTTGTTTCCTTGATGATACAAAATGAAGTGAAAGGCCTGGTAAATGTAGCATTACTGCCAAATACATCATAATTGAGGAAACTGCCAAATACATCATAATTTGGGAAACTACACAAGCTTGAATGTAACTGTTAAGGCACAAATATAGCAATACCTGGTATTCTGTGCTTGTCCCAAGTTCCTGTGCTCATTATCATCTGTAAAGCTATATCTTGGCTCTAAAATGTTAATGTTTACACCAGGTTGACCAAGGTGTAAGTGTGAAACTTTATTTTACCTCATTTTGGAGTAGGTGGGTGTGTGTGTTTACTTCCACAAACACAGAATTATTCGAAGTACAGACAACCTAATCCCATGCAGTTTGCTGGCTTACAATGTAGGTACTCTGAATAATAACAGTATTGTGAAGCTAAAGTCAACAAAACTATTCTATTTTATGCAACATTTATAAAAAGTCCTTTAAAAGAGCAGGGTAAAGCATAGCTGGGGAATGGGTTCTCCCCAGATTCATACTTCCTTATATGTTGTTATACTCCATCAAAATTATTCTATTCTGGAATCTTCTGTGTGATTAACAGTGTTTAACATCACAGTTGTTCTGTAGTCTTGAGATATAAAAATAAATCTGTAACAACACTATAGGCACGAGTCTGATATGGAATAATCTCATTTAATCTAGAATTATGTAAGTGTATATGGAGCGAAGCAGTAATAGGGACAGATAAAATTGTTATTCCTGTGGAAGTATTAGGGGCTTTATTTCTGTACTGTAGTGGTACAAAAGGTCTCATTGTGAGCAACTGGATTTCACATGGCTTTATTACAACACTATATAAAATGTTTATATATATATGTGTATATTTTATAACTAGTAATCATTTGCTAGGTAGGAGATTGCATTCATTATTTTTCTACAATACTGTAGAATGAACCTGGATTCCAAATATGATAAAGTTGTTAAATAAAAGACAGGCAAATAAAAGAAGTGGAGCAAGATGGGGTTTTGATCATTAAAAAAAAAGTTCAGGTATAATGGGGCATTGTTCAGTGTCAGACTAATGACTCTCTCTGAAAGAGAGGAGAAAAAGAGAAAAAATTCATCAGATATGAAGAGAAATAATTAACTGCTTTTCTTTCTGTCCTGTCTTGGTCACGGAAGCTGACATTCCAATTAGCAGCTATAGTATACAACGAACTCTCCAGGTTTTGAAAGGAGGTTTTGTTACAGCACTATGAAATTGAGGAAAGATGCCATGATGATATTCCTGTAGAAACCAGGGAAGAATAGATGTTGCCCATACAAACCGATTCCATTCATCTAGCCGGATATCTTATTAAAATAGTTTGCAGTCACAAATGATCACGACAGCTGAGATGGAAGGTAGGTAGGTCCTGAAAAAGGCAATGAAGGAGAGAAACAAGATATTTGGAAAGTGTTCTACAGCTGTCAAATGGCAGAGGATTATTTGATGTAAACTGGAGGTTTTTGAGAATACATATTTATTTTTTAATACAATTAAGAGGAAGTTACACCTAACTTCTTCCCTTAGACAGCAAGACAGACAAGTACATATGTGACTGTAGATGCCTATGACTGACACCATAAATGACAAGATTAATTATGGTTTAATGTTAAGTGTGTATGTAAATATCTCTTGACCATTTTTGGCTCAACAATCATAAAAATCCATTTCAAAGGAATGTTTCTTCTAATCTACAGGTTTATAATGAGACCAGTTTCAAGCTTTAAAGATGAAGCATATGCCTGCTCATATATTTGACATATAATTAAAAATTTTATAGTTGTATATTTCTAAAAGATATAGGAGGATGATATTTCACTGGGTTTTGTGCAGCATTGTATTCAGATTGTGGTGTCTTCTTGTTTTTTCACTTTGCCCATAAACAATAGCAAGAAAATACTGCACAATAAGATTTTGTGGACACTTTTGAGTATTAGCACATTATTTGTTGTTGGCACACCTGTTTCCTCAAGGTAAGCAATTTTGCAGCTGGACAGGTGTGAAAAGAGTGTCATAAACCAAAGGTGATGTGTTCTGTAAAGGAAAGAATGCTTCCCCTCAGTGAATATTTCTTGTTTCATAGTTGTACATATATTTGTTTACTGCAGGTTGCTATTAGGGTATAACAGATTGCTGGGAACTCACAGCCTATGGTTCTGATAACAAGTGTGAACTAAATGAAGCAAGTAAGTATTATGGGAGTTAATTGGAAGGATCACTTAGGAACAAAGCATACAAAATCTAGTAGACAAGAGGAAGTCAGAATGTGTGGTCTTAAAAGGTGAAGCTTTTTATACTGTTTACTGTACAGGACATCCAACATACTTGCAGTTCTCTCTGTTTGATATTTGCTTTTTAAGGCTGGAGGAGAACTATGAGATTGCAGAAGGTGTTTGCATTCCTCGAAGTGCACTCTACATGCATTACTTGGACTTCTGTGAGAAAAACGACACACAACCTGTTAATGCTGCCAGCTTTGGGAAGGTAAGTCTAAACTGCAGTATGACATCTTAAAATGTCACCTGGTTCAGGTGAACTTGTATTAATGAAAATAATTAAATCTTTTACTGTTAGAGACAGAGGTGTATGAATGAAATCTCTCATGTATTCAAGTTATTGGACAAAGGCTAAGATTATAAGTATTTTGATGGTTGAGGTAATTTCTAACCGTGGCTAGACTCCAGAGTACATCAGTCCCCAGCCTAGCTGATGGTGACATGGTCACCCCAGCTGATGGTACAAAAAATTGGCAGTGAAAATTGAATTGGAAGTTGAATAAAGTTGAACAAATGCAGTGTAAACGCATCTGCATTATGACCTGCACTGCTTAAATAAATGTATATTTTTTAAAAACAGGAGGGTAAAATTGAACTCGGGAGCATGTCTGTGCCGTTCTTGTAAGCAGGATATGGAGTTCCCTAAATTAATGATATCCAATGATGTGGCAAATCCACATGGAGGAGTACAATGCCTCCACGTGTGAAAGTCCAGAAAGCTGCTTTTGTGTGCACTGCAGGTACAGGCTGCCAAGCTATCCGAGTCATCTTTTCAGTGTGATTTCTCATGCTTCCCTTTCCAATCCTGCTCTTGTAAGAGCCACTCTGGTTAACTCCAGATTCACAGTGGAGATGCACTCCTAGCACAGCTGTGCATCATCTGGGTGTGGGCAGTAAAGCTCTGCACTAGTAGCGGACGTTAATAGCTGGCTAGAAGGTTACATAAAGTTTGTATTTTGGATTTGCTGGTCAGGTGATATTTTCATCTCAGTGAAAAACAGGATGATATTTAAAACTGAAATTCTACCATAGAACGTGTCACAGGCCTTTAAAACCTGTAGGCTGTGAAAAAAACAAAGTGCAGGGTTTGCTACTGTTTTTGAAATGCTTGCAAGCATGAATCTGAAGCCCATTGTTCCGCAAGCTGTCCTCTTCTAGTGTTTGTAACATTTGTTCTATAGAGGTTCTGTGTATTTAAAGAAGGAAAAATGTTTCTAGGGTAAGTGCCTGTGTAAAGAGTAGGTGAAGGTGACATATTTAATGAGGTGACATTTTCTATAGTGCATCTTTAGGCAGGCAGTTTGGCAAGGAAAATAAAGTGTACCCTGTTGGAACATTACTATGTTTGTTGTGTCTTGAAGACCTGCATAACTCAGTAGTGTAAGGTTTCTGTTTAAATACACTACAGAATTGTGAATGAAGTTGTACATATTATTGGTAGCAAGTGATAAGTATAGTGGCAACATGTAATTTAAGAACAGTGAAAATACGAAACAGATTTCATTCAGGCTCATGCATTTGGAACATGGTTCAAATTTACACAATGCTATTTCTTCTGTTGCTAAAAACTTCTGCTAATTCTAAGGTGTAAATATTCCAAAATTACTCCATCAGAACATAATTTTACCAGGGATTTCACCATTTATCAGTATGTGGCAGTTTTCTTATACTGTTCAGTACTTCATCCCCCTTCTCTCCTGCCTCTCATACATAGGCTGTTCATTGGTAGGAGTGTCTTGACCTAGCAGGACAGGTACTATGACTTCCATCCAAAAATCATGGCATTCCAATGTGTTTTCGTGTGCTGTGGTCCATGTGTTTTCCTCTCTGTTGCAAAAGATTTCTGAAAGAATGTTGCATGAAAATTTTTACCTTTTATCTGGAGAGGAAAGAAGCCCAACACAATCATCATGGTACTGTTTCACACTAGTACTTTGAGTGGCTATAACGTCTGCATCTAGGAACTGGCACTTCTGCACTGGTGTGTCCAGGAACTTCAGACAACAGGGGAGCAAATATTGAAGTGAATCCAGCTTCTCCATCTGCAGAACCTGAGCAGACCCCGCTGATTCTTTCCAGCCTGTTACTGCTAACTAAATGTACTGCACAGGTATAAAGATCTGCAAGGCACATCTGCATACTCTCAGCAGCTTGCAGTCAGTACCTCCTTTGGGGCACGTACATGTATGAAGTTTTAACCAACATTTGTTATCATGTGACTTAAATACAATATTGGCAAGGTGAGTTGCATAAATGCCTTGGAGGCAGTTGAAGCAGTGCAGTGAAATAGGTGCTATTTAGGGTGTTCTGCACTTAGCTGCTGCAACAGAGACCCAGGACATGTTTGTCTTCATTGGGAAACATCAGGAGCCCTGCAGCTGTCATCTCCTCCACAGAAAGGAGCTAGTTGTTCTGTGAAATTTTAGACAGTTCGCCTTTCAGTAGACCACAATGAATTTATAATTCATCTCTGAACTTCAGCTCTGTGGATAATGTTAAATATTAAAGCTTTTTCTTTAACAAACTGGTAGTTTTTAGAAAGAGATGTGGAGTTCAGCACATTAAAACAAACTGTAATAAGGAACAGTGTTTTCTGTTAAACTTTTAGGACATGGACTGGACCTCAGACACTTGGTAATATTGCATTAATGATACCAAAATTGGTCTGGGGAATAGGAAGATTAGCAGAGAGACAATAATATGGACTCTTTTTGAGGAAACCAAGCTAATAGCAATTAAAGGAACAAGAAGAGCAAAGAACAGAAATACTGCACAAATAAACACCTTTAAAACAGCAACCTGTACTCCTAAGCCACATAAAGAATATATAAAATCAGGAATACTCTAATATGGCTATTAATGGGATATTAATATCACATTTCTCATGACAAAGCGAGCTGTAACTTTGTAAGTCAAGATTTTAGTGTTTTACTCACTCATTTAACATGCAGAAATTACAGCCAGTTTTGTCTATACCTGCATTTGCCAATCTGCTATGCTGCCTAGTCTGATATCACAGTACTTTTTATTGTCTGCTAAAGACAGGACTCAGCATTCTTTTATATACCTTAACTAAATAGTAATTAGAGAGGGCCCTGTAATTTGGTAGTTACAGCTCAGCATCAAGTGCAGAGTCCAACGTTAAACTCCTGCTCTTACTGTAGACAGCCAAGCATATTATATTTTGATTTCTTGCAAAAGTGAGACAGAAAAGGTAAAGATGTTCCATGGAACTAATGAGAAGACTGGGAGGTACAGTGAGGCAGGGCACGTGTGTCGCTGAGTTATTAACAATTACATGTTGCATATGAGAACAAGCTCTCTCACAGTGAACGTGTTCAGACTGTGAATCAGTCTGCAGGCAGAAGGAGTGAAAGCCCTGTTGCTGAGGTCACTTAAAAAGGACGGCAGCCTTGTGCCCCTCAGCCCTGTGCTGCAAATGCCTTGGGCTCTGCTCTGGGACCTTGGGGCTCCTGAGAGCAGTTTAAGGTGTTTCCAGCTGAAAGTTCTGCCACTGCCTGCTGCAGGGAAGGTTGTGCAGATGTATGTTTGTTCTGGGTTTTATCTGACTAACATGTTACCATAAAATGCTGGTGGTTATTAACACACTGTGCAAAGAATTATGGTGGATGAGGACTCTGACTTCTCATTCTTACTGGGTTTAATTGCAAAAACTAAATCATTCTGAATAAAGGCCTTCACCAAATCAAAAAGCAGGAAAGTTTTGAGCATTTCCAAAGCCCCCAGTAGCTATTGTGTAGGAGTGGCTGCCATAAGGCTCTCCTGGCTCTACCATTCTGCACAGCTGTTAGCTGGGTTGGCAGGTTTTTGAGCTTCTCCTTCACTTTTATTTCCAACACTGATTTTTGTTCTTGTTTCTTTAGTGACCCTGTATGAACATTTTTTTTTTAGTCAGGACCCGCGAAGATTCTCGTAGTCTTCCTCATCTGCAGCGATCTCTCCCATCCTCCGTGTCCTCAGCTGATTGCTTTAAATTTACTGGGCAGTGCTAATTCCCTTGCCGTGCCCTGCCTTAGCTCTCCCGCGGAACACTGAGTGACTCGTGGTGAAACCTCTTTGCGTCCTCATGAAGGCGAGTTCTTCCCAACTCCCATGTGCCCCCTGGAGGATAAATACTTTCGTCTTCTGGTTTCTTTTTTTTCTTTTTTCTTTTTTTTTTCTTTTTCTTTTTTTTTCTTTTTTTTCTTTTTTTCTTTTCTTTTGGGGCTTTCCTCCCATGTCTTTTAACAAGCAATAGCAAATTAATATTTGAAAAGGAAAGCGAAGGTTTCTGACACTTCTCAGGGTGGTTCTTCCCCAGTCTGAGGTCCCTTTACATAATTCTGGCATCTTAAATTGGTTTAATATGGATGCATGCTCACACAGACTTTGTTGCTCCCTGACTGGCTTTGCCGGAAGTGAAAATTGCATTCCAGTGAATGCATTTCACTAGATAAAGAGCAAAGTCCACAACAGACTTGTAATATTGGTTAGGAAAGAGCGTTTTTTTCCCAATAGTTTACTTTACTCCAGAGAGGTACAAGCTGTACCAGCCAGATTCCTTTTTCATCACGATGCACTGTCTCTATGTCCAGAAATTTTGCTTGCAGGACTGTTCCTCCAAGTATGGCTAGGATAAACAAGATTTACAGTTTCTTGCTGTCATACTGAATGATTTTAAAGTTTGAAGAGGGCAGAAAAGACCTTTATTGAAACCTCTTTGATAATGACATTGTGACGTGATTGCATTCTGATTTGTCTTTGTATTGAAATGCACATATCAGGAAATTGCCTGCTATTGTTCATAAGGAGATACTTCTGAAGATGTGTTTTTTATTTCTTTACTCTCAATTTGATTTCAAGTAGCCTCAATAGCAACTGGTATAGCAAAGCCAAATTTACTCTTAGTGCTCTCTTCTGATGAATTAAAACAGCATTTGCTCTTTTATGAGCAATTTCTACAACATTGAATGCAAAAATAGAACTGGGGTAAAATCAACAGAAATGTGAGGATGTTACTCCACTGAATCAGTCCGTCAGTGCTATCTGAGCAGTCCCTGGTTTTCCTTCATGCCTTTGGAACAGCTAGGATTCCTGACTGAAGAACAGTTACCACCAGTATGAGTCTTCTTCCCAATTCTGAATCTTCTAGGCCAAGCTCCTCTGATGAGACCATAATAACACAGGTCCTGCAGAAGCAAGCAGTCATGCTGGTGTGGGGAATGGTGATCCAGCAGTGTAGCTGGAAAAGTCTTTGCTCCCTTGGCTCTACTTAGCTGATTCTTGTATTATTGCAGGTTGCTGACTATTGCCTTTTTCACCTTGAGCCTGGGGAGTAAGAAAACCAGTGAGGACACGTCAGTTTCTCTGGAGTGACCTTTCCTTTATCAATGCCCTACAGCTATGGGATTCTTAGTGTCTTTGCCACTTCAAGCATCTGCCTTCCAGTTAGGCCTTAAGCATGGAGTGGCCCCAGGGCTGCCTTACCTCATGCCTTGTCTACACATCTCAGAGGCTGTGCTTACAGCACAGGGTCTGCCAGAGTGCAGGGATCCTGGTGCTCAGCCTTTTCCCACAGATAGGCTGGCTGATGGCAGGCAGTGTGCTGGCACCAGTACAAAGCAGGGAGAGTTGTGCAGGGTTTTAGTTCTGCTTGACTTCAGCAAGTCAGCACCAAAAGTGGCTGCAGCTCCGCTAAGGATCTGAGGCAGAGCACTCAGTGTTTGCAGCTTTGTTGGGATGCAGTAATCTGTTTGATCATGCTTGGGCTGTATTCTATCTGGCCAGAGGAACTGCTGAAGGAGAATATTATTTTAGATGGATGAATTTGAGGAGAGGTCTTGTGAGCTTCATTGCAGTGTCCCATTCAGTTGGAGTCTCTCACAGTACCTAATCTCCAGAGCAGGCAGAATTGGGCATGGACATTAGAGAAAAGGTCAGCAGGTTTTTCTGCCTTGCTTTGCAGTATCAGTTGAGCCCTATCAGTGCTAGAAACAAGTTCTTATCCTAGAGCTAGACCATGCCCTATTCCAAAACTTAGGAAAGTAAGTGGAAAGAAATGGGAAGGTTATTGAATCTTAACAGACAACAAATTTGTGGTCAAGGGTACTGAACCTGTAGAATGCAGTCTTCCCTCCTAGCCATGCAAAAAAACAAGCAAGGGGTAGAGAAGGTATAGACACAGTCATGCCTCTTCTCCTTTTGTTTACACAGTTTGGTGGATTTGAGAGACAGAAATGGTGTTTTGGGCTACTTTGATTATGCTCTTTCCTATCAGTGGATGTTTCTCAGTGCAAATTTTCTTGACCATTTCTTCAAGACTGTATGATGTTGAATCAGCCCCAAGCCATTTTGAGCTGAAAGGACCCTCTTAACACAGGTGTTAATAATAAGACCTGTCTCAGAGCAGGATTTTGAAAAGCACTGAAGCAGATGGGGAAACCCCGGAACAACCCAGCTGGAACACTACTGGGTCAAAGAAGAATGAGCCAAAAACCCTTTCACGTGTAAGACTGAGGACATCAGTACTGCTTGTGTTTCTCAGCAATGAGAATAAGGAAAGCATAGCTCTGTGGGAATACAGCTTTGTTTGATATCACTGACTCCTTTGCTGCTGCCATGGCAAAGAATATTAAGACTGAAACACCAAAATAGAAGTTGGTAAATAAACACACATCTTCTATATCTGACTTCCTAAAAGAAAGGCATGCTGTCTAGATGTGAGACCTGAAACCTGAATTGAGAGAAACAGAACCAGGCCGTGTTATTAAAAATTGTTATGGGAGGAAAGAGAATTTATCCCATAGTATGTAGAATCTCTCTAGAATCTTGTAGTGCTAGGGAGTACAGAGCCTGGAATCCATTTCTCATTCTGGCAGTGTGCAATTGCTGGGTTGCAATCTAATTTGATCTTATTTCTCTACTTTGTGAAGTTCTAGAAGCAAGGCTAGAATTATGTCAAATAGAAAGGAACATGAGTAATGAAGAATAACATCCCTCTAGATCAGGTGCGCTAACAAAATGATCATGCCTTTTGAAAAGCAGAAATTTAAAATATTCTAGCAAAAAGACTTCTAAAAGCCATCCTCTGCCTGTTGCCCCAGAGGAAAATTCAATATTTTGACAAAAGAGGGAGGAAAAAAGTTACTTCAGAAGTTTCCAGATATCTCTAGTTTCTTCCATCCTTATTCGTTTGCAACAGACACATAGGATGCTTTATAAGATTTCTTTTTCCTGATTAGTTTTGACATATCATAGATGATTTTAGATGGAATAATTAGGAAACACAGTCTTCACAGTTTGATAGTGAATGTGATGAGGAGTGATGGGTCACAGCGTAGTGGTGAAAGCAGAATGTCCATGCCCATGGCAGAGTGTTTGGAATAAGGTGATCTTTAAGGTCCCTCCCAACTCAAGCCATTCTCCGATTCTGTAATTCCTCATTATAATGCTGAGTCTGGATCTGCTTTTGTTGTAATGTTGCAGTACTGGAGATGTGGAGAGAGAGGCACTGGTAGAAATGACAGCTGGCAGTAATCAGGTTGAAGGAATGCACCCTTGCAGCCATTTCTGGGTAACAGAACAGCTCCTGCAGTTAGCAGTGCCTAAGGTTAACAGGTTGTGCAGACTCTAATACAGACTCTTACAGAAGAATTTTTCTAGTTATTGCTCATGAAGTTTTCTGTGTTTTACATGGATGCTCAAGTAACCCATTTCATTTCTATTGCCTTAAGAATGACCAAAAATACAAGTAACTAGATATTTAATTCAAGTTAATCAGACACCTCTGCTATGTTTAAAAAGCTGAAGTGGGATAAAAAAATCCTGTTATCTCCCCATGTGATCTACATGCACAGACATTCCAAAAACCATTTGTCAGTATTGTCTGCAGCAATATTAAACAAATCCTGACCTGGATATACTAGTCCCCTGAAAATGGTAATCTATATGTTATTTTATAATGTAATGACTTCTATCTTCATCTTACATATGCACTCACTTATGTAGGCACTCACTAGAGGATAAAGCAGTACTTAATAGTATTGTTTTTAATCAAGAAAGGCATAAAAGATCTTCTGTAGGCAGAAGGTGAGATCATGTCTTAAGCAGAGTACAGAGAAAAGAGAGGGAAAACACACTGAAGTTCAGGTAGTGAGAAAGAAATTGCAGGAACTTCTTTTTTCTGAGGCTGACATAGTAGGAACAGAAGATATTTCCATGTGAAATTTCTGGTCTACATCTGTTTCAAAACCAAAAAGCCAGGTAGTCTAAAATAATGCTCAGCAGTCAAAACTGCCATGTAACGTAGGTGAAATTTTACTTGGAAAATGTAAAACCTGTACCTTTTTACTCAGCAGATATTACAGGGCACCTGGAATTGTGATCACTTTGGAGAAATGTGAGATGAAATTTTAGCTCCACTGAAGGACAATGGTGAAAGATCCGTTCACTCCAAAATTCCCATGGATACCACCCATGAGATCTTTTTACCACTGTTTCTGTTGAGAAGCCAGAACTGCTGTGAGAACAGGGACTTTCCATTCAGAAAGCAGCTCAGACTGCGTGGTCTGGTCACGATTCGTTTGCTTGTGCAAACCTCACTGCAGTGACAGGAGGAAAATGATCCAACTTGGTTTTCAGATCCAAACCTGGATTTTCATGTCTGACAATTAGAACCCACTTCCCTCCCCACACAACTGTAAAATTAACACATTTTGTCCATAGGTCTTTAAAAGTTAATAAACATTAAACCAACTATGACATATTTGTGATTTTTCAGGCTGATGATGATTTAAATTTTTAAAAACCACATATTGTGTTCCCTGCTTTTTTCCACTGATTTCCGCACACAGTGAACTCCACTTTGTCCTGCCTGATTTGACTTCTTCTCTCCTTTCAGGGTAATCTTCCTGCCTTTACCACTATTGTTGCACATTTGCATAAGCATAGCTGAATATAAACATTTATATGAACACAGAGTTCTTTTAGTACTTGACTTGTTTTATTTCAAACACAGATATTAATAACCACACATATATGTACAAGCACCTAGGTGTAAGTATACCATGTTATATCTTACATATGCAGCATTAGATTGAAAAGTCCTGACTTTTTTTCCAAAGCTTTGCTTGATTATTCTCTTTTTTTTGTTTGTTTTGTAAATTACTGGGAAATAGTGTTTTAAGTGATGCATACTTTTAAGGTACATTCTGAGGGATGTATCTCATTTCAAATGTGCTGGATTTGAAAAAGAAACAAAGAAAAGAAAAAGGAATCATCTGATCAACTCCTTCATTATTATTCTCTTTTCCTGCTCACCTCTGCCCTGGTATGTAGAAATTGGCTGATTTATTTAAATCCCAGTAACTCCCACGGCATATGGTTCATAAAGTAGCATTTACAGTGTGCATTGTAACACTTCACTGCTACTAGAAAGGCTTGAAAGTAATATGGTTTGATGCTGTTCCAAAAGGGAAAATAGAGTAAAACTCTCTCTAATATTAAGTCAACTGCTGTAAGAGCAGCTTTTGGAGAGGGATGATATTTTCTGAATGACAACTGACACAAAAAACCCTCCCAAAAAAACCAGTCAGAAAACTAACATAACCAGCCTTAAAAAAATCCCCTAGCCCAAAAAAACCATCCTCAGAAAGTAGTTCTTCAACACTGCCTTTTTTCCCACAGCCTTGTGGAGCCCCCAACCCTGTCTGCAGAAAATGAAAGAGAGAGGGGTGGGATCAATGTGTAATTAAAGGGAATTTGGAAGGCTGAGATGTTGCGGAATGTTAGATCAGTAGCTGGAACAGCATGTGGTGTTCTTTAGGCAGGCTTCATTGAATCCATACAAAAAAAGAAAGCAGGGCTGCTTGCCTGTCTGCTCATTTATCAAACAGCTAGGCTGAACTTTCACAGCTCCACAAAAGTGTTTTACTGTTTGCTGAAGTTTTGCTCCAGAAATTAAAGCTGAACAACCTAGCGACTCTGAGTCTGCTGCATTTTTGACATCAGCCACCTTGTGCAAAGCTCTTGGAAACCAACACAGGTCAATTTTTACATTATACTAAGGGAAGTTGGTTGTACTTTTGCTAAAACCCCCCAAAAAGTACTGAAGAAATGGGCAAATATCTGACATTGTAATGTCTTTATTTATATAGCACCTTTTGATCTAAATACGTGTTCCAAAGCTTTCGGTCATCAATCAGGATTAAACATTTATCATGGTGGGAAAACAACTAATGGAGAAAAAAAAATCTATATTATTTAATCAATTTAAATTGACTTTGTTCCTAGTTAAACAGTTATATTCCATCTTGCAGGCTTGTCTTTCTTTAATATTAGTTGGTGTTACCCCCCCAAAGAGGAAGCATTTAGCAATTTATGTAACAAAAACATAATTAAAATGGATTACAAATTTTAAAAGGAAGTAAGCCCTTCGCAAGTAAATCTTCAAAGCTTACTGCAGTTTTTGTTGCACACCTGTTCTCGCAGAAAACTCTTCCTCCTACTGCAGACCCCAGTGAGAATCTGGTTCAATCCAGTGAGGTGCTGAGCACCTCCTTTCCAGCAACAACAGCAAAGCTTTTTCATCAGAATTAGCCTGGTTGATAGAGGCTCTGATGACTTAAAGCACAATCTACATTCATTGATTTATTTCCTTAAATGCAACTGGGCTGAAGAATTGTTCTTTTAATGTCTCCTGACACACTGGAGTTTGGATTCTTGGTGATATCCTACTGTTTCTGAGATCCACTTGTTTTCCGTAGAGGATAAATTGATTATGAGATATCTTTACAAATGCCATGATGAGTTTTTCTTGGTAGAAGTGATGTCCCTGTCAAATACCAAAATCTTTTTGGAGAACCATCTTTTAGAAAAAGAAGGGTTTCTGGCAGGTTTGTGAAGGTCTGTAGAGAACTTTGTTGATCCTTCAAAGTGATATAAATAAGTATTTGGCCAATTCTTATCACAGTCCTCCTTAGTTTAGAGGCAGAACTGATCTTAGATTTTTAAAGAAATATCTTCTACTCTAGTAACTTCTGAAAGTGTTTAAATTAATGGTAGTTAATGGAATTATAGTGAAGTTTAAAGTCTCTTTCCCCTCTTCCAGTAATTTTTTCCAGTAATGGAAAAAATCAAGAGCTTTGTTTCTGGTTTCTCCTATCACGTATTTTATTGACATCACAATACAGTTTTTCTGCTTTTCTGTGTTAAAAGTCCATATTAAATTGAGTGTTGGTAAACATGCTTTTCCATTTGTCTTAATATCAGTTCTGTTTATTTGCAGATAATAAGACAACAGTTTCCACAACTAACAACAAGAAGACTTGGAACCAGAGGCCAATCCAAGTAAGCAGTGTATGGTATTATTATCATCTCTGACAGGGCCCCATCTGGCTCTGGCTTTACTGAATGGGGAACGAGAACAGGGAATAATTTGTGCAGTTGGGGACTTAAAAACAACTTTGATGGAGCTTCTATTGTAGTCTTTACATTATCTTATAGATTCAGCAGTGATCCTGCAAAGGTGGTCTAATTGAGCCCCCCACTGATTTGATTAGCAATATTTTCCATATTGTTTTTCATCTCAACTCACTTTACACTATATAAAGGACGTTCACACACAGGAATAATGGAGCTACAGTTGGAGGCTGGGAAATAACAACTGGTTAGCATCATGCTTTAGGCTAGAGAACAAGTGTCAGAATGCTCTTTAGAATTTAGGTAGGAACATGCATTGACCTAAATGAAATTGTCCACAAACCTGTATTTACCCACCATTTTCCCCATGTAATGAAATCCAACATACCTTTAGGTGATTAAAGAATTTGCTTATTGCCTTGCCCAAAAGACGGTATTTTGTGAAAACAGTTCATCCTAATTCCAGACTAAGAAACTGATTCAGAATTAAGAATGTGCTTCCTGGGGTATTAGACTTTTTCCTGTTGTTGATAAGATGTGATTCTTCCAATTTATGTAGAGGATGCAGTGATGGTTTTACACTTTTTTCTGCTTGTGGACTCCAAGAAGTTCTTTTGGGGAGATTTGAACCTTTTTGTGACAAGCATAAAGCCCCTCACGTAATAAAATCTACTTTTCTTGATTAGCTTTCACAGAATCCTACAGAGTAGCAAAGGTGTAGAATCTTGGATCACAAGTGAAAAATTGTGGAAGAGGAATTGAAAATGTGAGATGGTGTGTTTGCAAAATTTTGTTGGTAAAGCCTCTCTTTCAAAGTAAAGCCTGAAAAACACAATATGGCTAAATGCTGAGAAGAAATATGCTATTAGGATTGAACTTACATGCTAAAGCTAGAATGACCTGCTTTTTAAAGAAGAAAAAGAAACTAAGATGCTAAAAGAAATGTCATTAAAGACAGATTTACTGTGCTCTTTTAGTAAGTGGTCCATGCCAAGCAGTATTTCTTTTTTGGGACAAAATGCTCTTCTCCCCAGCTTGATATTTTCTTAGTTTTTATAACTAAGTTTTCTTTTTCTAGAGCAGACATATTTAAGCAGCTAATTGAAGATTGGATTTTGGGAATGGTCCCAAATGCAAATTCAGAGTTGCCATAACATCACTCATCAAAGCCACCAGAAGTCTCTCAGGTGGAAATTCTGAGCTAGCCCAACAGTATACTAGGAAAGTGTGATAGGACCATAATCAGAGAGTCAGGATTTAGTACTGAATATAAGTTTTGTGGAGGCTCATAAAGATGGAGTGAAAGTGTGTACAAGTTGCTTTGTGGACACATTCGTGTGAGTACCCCCTATTGGCCACCAAATCATCCTGGCACCAGCTACAACTTTCTTTACTTGTCTTTCCATTTAATGTAAAGAGTGAGCACTGCTTTATTTCCAAACTGGAGCTCCTCCCACAGCTCCAGGAGTCTCTCAGAGGTCAAGATGCTCTTCATGTGTTGACTAGGGATGTCTTGCACCTCCAAAAGCTGTCTCTTTACTCTCACTGAGATTTAATATTCTTGTACAATTTCCCCCTAACCTGCCTGCCTGTCAGAGCAGCTTTCAGGTCACATACTCTTTTCATGCCACTTGTGCAATGGTTCTGCTCCCTATCTAGCAAATAAGAGGTTTCTGTCATATGCACAGAGACTACCTGCATACTTAAGATAAATACTCTCCTTGGTAGACCCAGCACAGCTGTAACTGACCTCTGGTTTTGTTTTCAGAAACATCTGACTGCATTCCAGTTAAGTGTTATGTAAAGAAGTTACTTTAGGCATTAGCACTTCAGTCCCTTTATCACCAACTGTGCTGACCGATTGCTGATTGCTGCCAGTATTACTACATTTCCGCTTCCCCTGCTACTGCCAAAGGAAATTCAGCCATAGAAGTGGTGAAGATTTTCTGACTTCACACTGTTCTGCCTTCAGTCTTTTTGTAGCATGGCTGCCTTGTAACATTACAAAGTTGAGAGCTATAATGGTGCTGTACTCTTGCACATCAGTTGTGAGCTTTCTGTTTTGCAGCTGGTTTATTGATGTGAGCATGCAGCTGTTCTCTGTCGCACTGAGCTTAAAAACAGTTCCACCACAGGTGAGCCATGAGAAAGCAGCTGAACATAAAAGCCAATTTCTTTCTGTACTGGAGTCTGAAGTTCTTCAATTTGGTACACAAGGTGTGAGTTAAACCAGTGGAAGCTACATGGTGTGAAGGGAATTTTGCTTCTTTCTTTAAAGAAGGGCTGTATATAACAGATCGATGAGAGTAAAAAGTATTTCACTTCAACACAAAAATGATTTTGTTGTCTGCATGTTATTCTTCTACATATCAAACTTTCAAGCCCTGTTTATTGAGCTAAGTTGATTTTTTTTTTTCTGATAGAAATACAAAAAAAAAATTGGAAAACAATCTGTGTAAACTACTCCAGTGAGTTTTTGCCCTTTAGGATAGTAAAACTACTGAAAGAAGAAGCTACGTAGAAAAATTTTGCTACTGCTGTCTATATGATTTTGAAGCTACATGGAACATGAAACATCTTCTATGCAGTTGACTACCACATGAAATATACCAGGAATTAAACACTGCACAGTGAAATTCTACTACATTTTCCAGGCTTGGTTTTTTTTTTCCTTCACTGATTTAAGACAAAACTTGATACAAGACTGACGGCTGTCTAAATTATACAAGCCTTTCAGTCCTGCTTGCTCTGACTTTTTCCCTCTTCCTGTCTTTCCCTGAGGAATTTGTGCTGCTGGCTCCCTAGAGCATTTCCTTTTGGGTTCCCCTACCCCAAATGTAACACACAGTTTATGTGTGAGTTTTATGGCTCTTACGTGCAGTGCTCGCCTGGCAGCTGCCAGGGACTAAACTGGGCACTTAAACCAAGAGCTGGAGGTGTTACCATTCAAGCTAAAAAAAAAAAGCCAAACATCTACAGCTGGTGTCGTAACCCCTTGCCATTAGTCAACTGTCACAGGTTAGGAACAGTCTGGAGCATGGTTTCTTGTCTAGAATGCATATTTTGACCTAAGCTCTGATGGGAAAATTTGGAGCCAATACTGTTGCTTTCTCAGGTATTGAAGCTAGGAAATTCCATTCATACCACGTCGGTGCAATGTTTTAAGATATATCACTTGGATTATTCAATGTTGACTTCAAGATAGCTTTTATTTTTAATGGAAAATAGGGAATGTCCTCGGTGGGTATGGCCAGGAGCCATGTACTAGAAATTTGCTAGAAACACCCCAGGCCTCCTCTCAGCCACTGTCTGCTGATAGAGAAGTTTGGGCTTCCAGCTCTTTGCCACTATTTTCTTTTGGGGATTATGACATGCACTGGTCTATGGGTGAATGACTGTGAGTGGAAAAAGGGAAAAGTCACTGGTTAGTTTAAACTACCATCACTTGCATGCTTCTCTTTAACTAATTTGTTCAATGACCTTTGTAAAACTGCCTCAAGTGAATTTGTGTTTATTTGAATGAACACATGTCATGGCAGCACTCTGGAATTGTAACTGACTGAAGAATCAAAGAAGCACCCAGAGATGGAAACTTCTTGTGCCATCATAGTGGGATCCAGAAGACAGAGTTTCATGATGATCTGATAGGCTTTTGATAGGCTATAAGGGGAGAAGTGGAGGAGCATTGAAAAGTCTGTGTAGGGTTTGGCTGAAGCAAAAGTATACTAGCAATGCAATTTTGTGAAGCCTTTTGTAATCACTACTAATTTAGCTGATGGGTTGGGTGCCTGCAGCTGAGAAACTGAAATAAAAGTTAGGAAATTACAGAAGGACTAAGATAAAATCTCTGCTGCTTTGATGCAAGAGTTTTTCTTGATAACCAGAGCTTCCACCAGCACCTATAATAAAGCTTATAGCTTTAAAGAGTAGTAGCACAAACTTGTGCCATAAGGCCACTGATCTGTTTCTATAGCACAGCCACACTGTAATTCTCAGCATGGCCTCACAGAGTTGGTGCTGTGTCCTATCCCTCGCTGATCAAAGCCCAGTGCTGATGTTAGTGTATGAAGCAAATAATTGGAACTGTACATTTCCTGCCATTAATTGCTTTCCAGCACGAGCCTTTTCCCCCCACTTTTCATTGAAGTGTTTTCAATTTTTGAAACATTTCTGAACAACTTGTTTGCAATAACGACTTATGCTTTTCAGGGGCCAAACCAGCCCTCAACAGCCTGAGAATCAGGGAGCTGAAATAACAACAGAAGGGTCAGTCCAGAGGGTCTGTACCTCTGCTTATTGCTGAACTAAAGGAGCAGCTGCACAGAACAGCTCTGCCAACAAGTAGCTTAGGATTTTTTTGTTATTATTAAGTAGCTAAAAAATGGAAGCAGATCATTTTCCTGCTCTACAACAGTCACTTTTACCACAAGAAATGAAAACTTGAAGTTCAATATATTATGACAGTATTCTGCTCCTGAATCAATGCTTGTTAATAATGCATAAACTATTGCTCTGTTTTGCTGTAGAAATCATTTGCTGTAGAAATCAATTGCATTATCAGTTTCCCTTGCCTCTGTATGTTTTTCTTTAATTTTCAAACAATCTGTTTTATAAAATACACATCTCTATGTATCAGGTACCATTATTATGGAATTGCAGTGAAAGAAAACTCCCAGTATTATGATGTGATGTATTCTAAAAAAGGAGCAGCCTGGGTCAACGAAACAGGAAAAAAAGAAGTAACCAAACAGACAGTGGCGTATTCACCACGATCCAAACTGGGAACATTGCTGCCAGAGTTTCCAAATGTCAAAGATCTAAATCTGCCAGCCAGTCTGCCAGAGGAGAAGGTAACACTTTGGAAATCCTTTCTCAGCTTGTCTCGGCTTTTTTTTCCCCTGCTCTGGATGAAAGCTTTGTCTAATATATAAAGACTTTAAACTAGAGTAAGTTTAATAATGCTTTGACTTGATTTATGGGGAGCTGAATGACTTCATCTAATAGGAAGAAATATCTTCCCTTAAAAAGGGGAGCTGACACTATCAGCTGTACAATATTTCTAATGCCCATGCACATTTTTTTAAAAGTTACATTACATACAGCAGGGCAGCTTTTAAAATTATGTGATGTTTGAGGGCAACTTTTAGAATATCTTACAGCCCTCTAATCTGTGAACACACTTGATGGCAAACGGACAAACAGTTCTAATGCTTTCTTGAGCAGAAAGGGACTCGGTGCATTTCTTACTCTTCTAGAGTAGAAATTCAGAGAATCCTATCTGCACATATGACAAAAATGCTCTGGCTCCTCTTGGCTGAGCTTGCTAGGTTTCTGGCTCTATTCACATGTGTAGTATCAATGTGAAGTGGACAAAAGAATAGGGTTTTTTAGTTCTTTATGTCCTAATTAGGGCCACATTCTCGTCTTTGATCTCACTGAGGCTTTTTGCTCCTCTCACATTTGAAGAATCCTATTGACAGAAAAATCCATGAATTCAAAGGGAGACTTTACTTTTGGGAAGAAAACTCATTTTACGGATAATCTACATACACTTTAACTGATTTAATTATTTTTGCAGTTGTGCATAGATAAGATAAGCAAAAAACTTGCTTTTTCTGTGCTCTGTGTTCTGATATTTTAGAAGTGGATTTCTTAATGCAGAATGATCTTTTATGTGTCTCCCTCATTCTTTTTCAGGTTTCTACCTTTATTATGATGTATAGGACTCACTGTCAGAGGATACTAGACACTGTAATAAGAGCAAACTTTGATGAGGTATGGTTAGAAACTGCAGTTGCAGTTTAATGATACATAAGGTCTCAATGGATTTGAGACCTTATTTTGTATGTTATATTACAGACTTAGGGGTTTGTGGTGCTCAATGCTTTTCAGGAGCAAGGAACAATAGCTGCACTTGGGTATCTAATATGTGACTGATAGCACTAAATCTCACTTATAACACTGGGTGAGTTGGAGGACAAAAGCAATGAGAATGTTTTTGCCCTCTGTTCTCCAGCAGGATTAAGGTAGCAATATCCACTTACAAGAAGTTGGACAATCCAGTTCCTACAACTCGAGAAGTGTGTCCACCACAACTTTTCAAAGCTTTATGTTGGGACTGAGCTGTCTGAAGGAATTCCTCTGAGTGCTCAATAGAGCCAGGGCAGGCGTCACGGCAACAACCGTGGGCTCTGCTGGTCTGTTAACAACAGTGCAGAGTGGTGGGGGGATTACAGCCTCCCAGATATCCCAGAGAGCCATAGCTGAAGTCTCCAGTTGCTCAGTTGTACTGCAGTGCAGCTAGGAACACACACACACTGCCCAGCAGTTAATACCATCTCTTAGAGATGGATAAGGCTTGCACCTGGTCATATCTGACTGAATCTGAGGGTTTCTGGCAGTGCATGCAGACAGCTCTATAATTAGAGCTGAAAAATAAAATGTTACTGGAATGCAAGCAAGTTTATATTACATGGGAAGATGGCTTCTTATCTAGAATAACAAATCTGGCTATAGAGATACTGAGGACCTGATTCAAATATGATATTCAGATCCTGAGGAAAAAAATCAAAGGATATGGGTCTTTTGACTCTGTCTTCTGAACAATGGGAAAAAATTCCTTGCTTTTCTTCTTCTTACTGTTTAATTCTCACACTCTTCTGGTTTAAAGCTGGTTTTGCAGCATTGTACTGAGTCTAGAAGTTTCCATGTGAGAAAAATACCTGACACATTCAGGAAATTTAGCTGGGTGAGTCTCAGAATAGTTTCTTAAGAGCAAGACGCTATTTTATCAGGCTTTTCAGGATCTGTGGTAGGGGAAGGCCTGAGCAGCAACAATATACAAATGGCAAGTACTCTTTAGTACTCATGGTGTGGTTGCTTACTTCACTACAGATTGCATGCAGAAAGTTATCATTCATGAGTCCTGGTGTTCTGACCCCTGTGGAACTGATCAATAACACCTTTATTTCCTACATTAAAATTTTCAGAGGTATATTTTGCTGTGTCTGAAATCTCTCCCCTATTTTCTTTTTTTTTTTTTTCATTTGGCAATTTTTCTTCATTTTCCTTCATAGTGGAGGAAAGATAAAATCCAAAAGTGTAGTGTTTCTTTCCAAAGCAAAGACAGAAAATGGTATATTGACTCTTGTAAGCCATTTGCTATCCTTCCCTCCCTCCCGGCCTAGATTGCATTCCTTTGTACACAGGGACAGAGTGCAAAGAGAGAGAAAAAGGCTTGACATGTGGAAGCCAAAGAGTTAAACTCATCAGCCACTGATGGAAGGTAAAAAAAATAGTGATTTCCATGAGTGTCTCTTCTGTAGTGACACAAAGACTCCCTGTCACCAACCCCAAGTGTCTCCTCACCCTTTGGTTGATTATCCCATTGTGTACTGCGTTACAGTACGAGCCTGTCTAGTTAAGGAACATGCCTTGCCTGTGTTGCACCCTATTAGCCCAGCTCTGGGACTAAAACAAATGCTGTGTAAGCAGGATCATTTAAAGAGAATGGCATTTCTGGCCTTTGATTATTTTAATTTTAACAGTCCTGCTTCTTCCTGTGATTGCAGGTTCAGAGTTTCCTTCTGCACTTTTGGCAAGGGATGCCTCCTCATATGCTGCCCGTACTGGGCTCTTCAACTGTAGTGAATATAGTGGGAGTTTGTGACTCAATTCTGTACAAGGCAATTTCTGGAGTTTTGATGCCAACAGTACTACAAGCCTTACCTGACAGGTAACTGACCCCCTCTAGCTCTGCTGTCTTTGTTATATTTCTTTTCTTCAAGAATGACACCAGTTCCCAGAGAGCTGCTTGCTGCCACCCATTTTCTGACTTGAAATCACAGTGTCATTTGAAAGGAGTTGATGAGCTTACATGTTCCTGAAAAGATGTTCAGATTTTAACAAGACTTGTATTATGAAAAACTTGGAGAGTTGGGGGGTTTTATGTGATGAAGGATACCACCTTCTTCTTGGTTTCTCAAAGTTCAGCTAAACCTAATCTAAATTCACTTTTCCAATCCATGTGGCATTCATGCGAGTCCAAGAATTCTTGTTCATAGAGGTAAAGCAGGACAGAGATCAACAATCCACAGCAAAAAGCGTAATCACTGAGTGCAGTCAACATGTTTTCCCCTCTGGTTTTACATGTATGCACATCAGGAAGCCATCTTTTTCTAAATAAAGGTGTCTTGTACACCTTTAATATTATTTGACTGATGTGTTCCTGACATTGAGTAATTTGTTAAGAATATTGCTCGAGGAGTTTTTTACTGGTACTATGTGTTTAGCCCTTAAGATTTTAAAGTGTCTCTAATCAAGGAAAATGTTATCACGATGTTGCTCTGCTCTCTTACCGCATTTCATGACTGCTAAAGTGAAAGTATTTTACACAAGAAATCTGCTAGAAGCATGGGCCATTCTTGATAAGACATGTACATTTTTACAGGCTTTGCCCCTCACCCCCCCCCCAAATCTATTTCAGTGGAAGGATTAAACAGAACAGCAGTCCTTTTCTCAAGCTGCTTAGTTCTTTCATAGCAAATAAGGAGAGACTTGAGTGTGAATATAGACTTTTGTAATGCATATAAAGGGCCAGATTGTGGCTATTAAGCCATAGCCTGCACTGGAGGGGGTGAAGAAGGGTCTCATTGCAATGGAAGCTCCTGAAGGAAATGTTGCTGACTCAGCCAGAATCCTCTGAGATGCTTCCTGGGAACAAATTCTGGCTATCCAGAAAAGGCACTTTTTAGTCAGCTCAGAAGTTGTCATCCACACCCTGTTCTCTTTGGGTGTTTTTGTGGAGCAGAGCAGGCCAATGGCCATGTTTATTTTAGCACCTCTGTTGTCCATGCAGTGTGCTAGGAGTACAAACAGAAAAAGCTTTTTGGTTGAAAGGGGCAAGTTCCTTGTAAGTTTTCTCTCTCATTTGTGCATTTCTAGCATTGCTACAGGCAGTGCAGCATTGTCTGTCAGAACCAACTCCTAGGATCCTCTGCACAACACTCTGCAACTGTTCCTGGGAACTGTCATTTTTTACTGAGGATTCCAATGGGAAGGGCTGCCTACTGAGTTTAACAGGAAATGATGGAACCATCAGGAAAGGGTAGCAAGAAAGAAGAGAGAAATTTCACTTGTCTGGGAAGGTTCCAGTCCTGTGCAGGGCTAAGCAGGCAGGTCCTGCTCCACTTCCAGTTCCCCCACCTGTGTGGGCTTGGCCTGAAAATTCCTCCCCACCACCATCATCACTCACTAACTGGCTCTGGCCTGCAGCAGAGTTGGTTGTTGCCTCACTTGAACATCCCCTTGTACATCTGTATAAATGTGGACACAGCCAAGCTGAAATCTGAAGCTTGATCTGTTGTCTTCTTTAAACAGTTGTGAATTCATATTTATAGAAAGCAGGAATGATTTTATTTAAAGTGAAAATACTGTTTGAAAGCCTCAAAGCAATGCCGTACAGAGGTTTTTAACATGGTGATAAATTTTGCTTTTTTGCAAGAGTTGTCAGAAGTTTCAGAAGTTTTTCTTCATGCCTACAAACTGAAATATGTTAGCAACTCTGCATAATAATGAGTTGTAAATAAATGACTCATGGTCTTCACACATTCACAGCTTTTATAGTACAATTCACAGAGTAAACATGATGTGATGTTGTGATTCCTTTTTTCAGTTTGACGCAGGTGATCCGAAAGTTTGCAAAGCAACTGGATGAGTGGCTGAAAGTAGCTCTCCACGATCTACCAGAAAACCTACGAAATATCAAATTTGAGTGTATGTATTGCCCAGTCTCTCTCCTGTTAAACTGGGATGGACAATGTTTATCGATTACAAATTAATTGGAAGTGAGAGTAGTGTTCTTTTAGGAATTAAAACCTGTCATCATAGTAAATCTTGCATTCACTTAGAGTCTCCACTTGTTCATGAGAACCAATCTCATTTAGTGAAATGAGTCAGCGCTCAGAATGAGAATTTCTTTCCCTTTCTTGTGGATTCTGATAAGAAATTAATTTTGTTGATAGTAAGCAAACATTAAGGATGATATTAGGCAAAGAAAATTATTAAACAAACCTTTAGGCTAGCAGAATTTGAATACAGCTTGAGGCCCTTGCTCAAAAAAGTGCCAGAGTTAGAAATGAAGGAGATCAAATTACCCTGTCACCACAGGAAAGGGCACTAGTCCTTTTCAGACGTGCTTTGTAGATGCCTGCAGTGCACATCACCTATTGATAAAGCCTGCTTTATTTCACAGCTCTCAATTCTTTGCCTTTCATGAGCACTAAATTCCACACCACAAAGTTAAAGGGGAAAAAAAAAACCTAATTTAGGAGAAGGATTAACTATTTTGATCAGCGTGGAAAATTAGGTGTATATGTTACTGAGAACAGTCAGGATGGAAGTTGGAACAACTAATTTCAGGGTGGTTTGAATTGTTTACTAATTTATTTTAAAAATTAAACAAAGTCTGAACTGAAAAGATGCTGTACCGCATCTTTTTTCAGTTCAAAAATATTGAGAATCTTCAACAGCAAAATCTTTGCCAATCTTTCAGGCAGACAGAAAGAGATAGTGCACTCTCTAGTCATCCTCAATCTATACTTTTTAACTGCTTTTATGTACAGTATGGAGGTAAAACTCACTCTGTGACCACATCCAACATCTCTTTGGATAGATCTGAAAATCTGGTCCTTTTGATATGAGGAAAATACTGTGTGCATCCTGCCTTTTACATGAGCCTTTGTTGCTCCTGCAGCTGTTTCCTCCTCATCAGAATTTGTGATAGGGTACACAGCCAGTGGAGGTACTGACAGGAGGAACTGCAAGCTTTGGTCATTTTTGCTGTTCCCAAGTCACTGACTTCAGACAAAAAAAAAAATGCACAATACAACATTTTAAAAGCTTATTTTCCAAGAATAGGAAATATTTTAATACAAGGTCCGTATCACTTGCCAAGAGCTAAACTGGGAACAGAGGACTGGCAAGTACCTCATGGACCATTTCAGCCCATAATGTATCAGTATGTCATGCAATTGCTTTCAGAAACTTTGATCAAATTCTACCTGAAACTGGATCAGAGTTTAGCCCTTACTAGTCCAGTCACAAGACTCCTCCAAAACTTGTTTGCACAAAGATTTGGCAACCTTTTCTCATTTCCACACATAATGTAGCTATTGTTATTTTATGCACACTTATTCTTGCACCAACATTTTTCTTTCTATTAAATAGTTCCTTCTGTTCTCCAGTTCCTTTGTGTAGCAAGGGAAAATTTGCTATGCTGAACAAGGAAAGCTTTTCCATTGTCCTCTGATTCTCTTGTCATCTCATTATTCACAGCATCTATAAATAATTGCTTGTAATATGCCACTGTAAAATTGATTGAGCATCCAGATTTAAGGGTTTAGGGTCAAGTTTTAAATTAAGTTAGAACTGGGGTAGCTGAGTACATTTGATGTAGTGGCAATTTTGTATAGGAAACTGAATATAGTTTTTTGTTGTTGTTCTTGTTTAATTTCATACTTTCTGAAGTAATTATCCTTTTTTAGCACCATGTGTAAATATGTATCTCTTCTGTCCTGCAGTGTCCAGAAGATTCTCACAAATACTGCGGCGACAGACGTCCCTAAATCATCTCTGCCAAGTGAGTATTTCAGTTACCCAAGTTTAATGAATGACATTTTTACTGACTTTTCAAATTATTTTATGAATTGATAGGTTGGACTTTATCCAGAGGAAGAGATCACATCAGTAGTTTGTCTCCAAACTTCTACAAAATCAAAAAGTAATCACTGAAAAAAGCTTTTCCAGCAACTGACACCACCTGATCATTAAATTCAGCAGGGTACTTTCATGAAACAAAATTATTATCCAATTTGAAGAGATGGTTCATTTCCAGGAAATAAATGAGAGACATTCCATTGCTTTCATAGCAGTTTGTATTAGGCCAGTTGCAAAGCAAGAAAAATTTCTACATGCCCAACAATACATTCCAAGTCTAATTATATATTATAAATCAAATGCAAATTAGTAAAAGGGAAAACAGCTGAACTGGATTTTAAATAGATGTGTTCCTGTAACCATAGCAAGTGAGTATAGAAGCTGCTCCAAAGCATTTGGTTTTCACCAGTTTACATCAGAATTACCTGTAAAAAGTCATGAAGCCAAATTCTGTACAGTATAAAAAGGGAGAAAATGCATTGAATGCATTAACATTTCATCTGGGTGTTGGAGGGGATAGGGGTTTTTTCCTGTTACCTGAAAGCTTCACTTTTGGAAGGTATCCAAAACTCCAGGTTAACCCTGTGAGGGGTGAAGCCCACAGAAAGATACTCTAGGGAAATTAAAAAACACTCCTGTGAGGAATTTTTGGTAGGTTTCTTCTGCCATTATTTTAGTGGTGGAGACAGAGACACCTGTGCTACCTTTCCCCAAATACCGTAGATCATCACAGAACTCTGGAGGTCTATGGTGATTCAGAGGACATCAAGATAAAGAAACCACAACCTTCTGCATCAAACCTGGGATCAAATCTCTTAGGTGAAGGACTCTTCAAGTGCATCACTCCCTTGGGGAAGCTGATAACCTTGGTGTTATCATCTCTGCTTAACTTACAGAGATCTGTGTACATGACCATGGCTTTGTGTCACTTCCTTTACTGTCAGTCCATCCCCCCATTACCAACAGCAGATTCCCGTCTCAACCAGCTGTGACGTGGATCTGATGAGGAGGCCAAGGAGCTTTAACCTTTTCATGTGGCTGAGGAAAGAATGAGAGTCTTCATAGACTGGGAGAGGGGAAGGTGCAAACCTGAGTGGGGTTGGTTTGTTTGGTGTTGGTTTTTCTTGTTGCTTTTTTGTTCTGAACTGAAGCTTGAAATGAAAACCAGCAGAGCTGTTAGAGATTGAGGGGTCCAGCAATGGCAGCATCAGATTAGTGTTGCTCCTTAGGGTTTGTGGTGGATGCAGTCAAAATACTTGCAGTTGATTAAAGTAGGCAAAATGACTGAGGAGTTCTCTTGTTAGAGGACCCTGTAATATCCATAAAACATCAAGCTGGTGGGGGGGGTCCATGAGGAGAATCAGCTTAGTTGAGCCCAGCTAAGGAAGCATAAAAGGGGATAAAGCCTATTTTTTAACCTAATAAAGCATGAACTAATGAATAGATTGGATTGGATTACAGGCATCAAGAACAGTGATCCACAGTGCAGACATCACATTTCAAATGCTGGAGGACTGGAGGAATGTGGATCTGAATAGCATTACCAAACAAACCCTCTATACTATGGAGGACTCACGGGAGGAACACAGAAAGCTCATCATACAATGTAAGAGCAGAATCTTCAAATAAAACCAGGTGAACTTGGATTCCTGCTGCAAACAAAGCTCAGAGAAAGCAGTGCTGGTTTTGCAGCCATTGGTTTGCTTGGAGGCTGAAGATAAATACAGAGACATTTACCAAAATGTCAGGCAAAGCCCTGTCAAGGTCTTATGTTTAGGGCATAGATCTGGGCACCCTTCCATGATGAATTTCTTTTTAGTACCCAGAACAGACAATGGCACAAAACTTTCACCCAAATTCAGGAGGATTTTTTCCATGAACCTGAGCAAACTGAATCTATGAGTTAACCATTGAATGTGTGCAAGTCCAATCCTTCCTGCTGTAGAATTGCAGGAGAATTGTCTTTTGAATGTCTTTGACCCTTAAGTTGCTGTGTAGAGTCCCTTTTAAACTTGTTCATTAAAAGCTCCTTTTTACACAGTGCTTTCATAACCAAGATGGGATTTGATGGGATAAACTTTTGCACTGAACATTTATGACTAAGTAGAAGTCCCATATCTGACAAACTCATTGGTCAATTTAGCTTCTAGCTTTAGCTGTCTAGTATAGTGAAAGGTATGGACTTGAAAGTTACTTTGGAGATATTGGCAAATATAATTAAAGATCTTTTGCAAATACAAAATATTCCTTCCATCATCCAGCAAGTACTGCGTAGTTATAAGCTCAGGTGTAACGCGAAGCACACTGAGTTTTGTTGTTTTGAGGCAACAGAGCTTTGTCTTTAACATCCATCACATAACCTCACTTCCTGTTGTATTGCCATCTCTCTCCTGAGGAGGACCAATCTTTTACCCAGAGTCTGCCTGAACAGGGCACAACCCAGGCAACCACTTGTGGGAGCCCAGCAAGGGTAGGTTTGCTAGTGAGATAACTCTTTCAGGGAGCAGCTGGGAAGACAAAGGGTGGCACCTTCACATGTACCCTGGACTCCACGAGGTTGACTTTGGCAGTTCATCCCACTGTGTTGACACTTGAATTCTTCTGCTCAGTTCAGGGATGGGCCTTGCATTCTCTGCTACTTCTGTTTTCCAGGGAGAGGTTCTTGGTATTCTTTCCTCTCTTTCTTAACCCTTGATTAATTTCATGGCCATCTTCCCTTTTGAGGAGATAGGAACTCGGCATGGCAGCAAAGGAGGTAGCATACAGTGAGACTGAAGTCTAGAAGCTGAGTGAATCCTTTTGTCATCTGTTATGTTTTCAAGACCTATCCAACATCCTACCACTGGTCAAAAAAGAGGGTTTTCAAAGATATACTCCCTAGTAGCAGCACCATTTTTGGCTGCTATTCAGAACATCCCTAATGTTTAAAGAATCTTCTTGTGTATGTGCTATTAATGTAATAAAATGAAACATATTTTTCCTGAATGCTGTTGGATTTGTGCAAGTTTTTCCATATTTTAGGCCTATATAGTCCAATAAGCAGCTAGTCAGAAATGGTAAGCTAATAGCTCGTGAGATGGGATGCCAATGAAGTGTTCAGATATGTACAGAGAATATTCTAGAACCTAGATTTTTCCCATCTTTGATGTTTATTCTACTTGACCAAAGATTTTTTCACTCTGACTCGTATGACTTATATGGCATCAATTAAAGGCCCATTTTCATACTCTTGCTACTAATAATCAAGGAAGTACAATTTCAGCTACTATAACTAGAGAAAAAAACCCAAGCTTATAAGCTTATAAAGCTTATAAGCTTATAAGCTTATAAACAAACTTAGAGAGAAACAGAGAAAAATCACTGGATATAAGAGAACCTCTTTCCTGCTCTGCTGGACTACCTATCTCTGACACTTTTTCTGCTTTATTCCCTCATTCTCAGATCCTGTTGAGGTATTTTTAACAATCACTAAAGGCTAAACATCTAATTTTCTCAAATAGGTCGTTCTACACAGTTGCATTGCTCCAGCAGCAAAGCAAGCAACTGATTTGTTTTTCTGCTCTTGCTCCCCTCTTTGCACAGCATATGAATTACTTCATCTGTTGTATCAGGCAGTTTTTGTCCAGCCAAATACTCAGGTAAGGAGACAACATTTAGATTTCTCTGTGATCCTGCTCTGAATAAAGGGAGGTTGCCCATTCAATAAAAGAATGAAAGAAGATAAGGGTGGTCCAAACATCATTTCCCTTCTTCCTCAACTAATGTTTCTGGTGACTCAGCTTTCCAAGTCTCAGTTAAACAAAGTTGTAGTCAGGTGTTTAGCAAATGCATTCCTGCTCATCCTCCTGATTTAACAGAATCAGGGAGGTTGTTCTTTGCATTATTTTTGGATAGCCTCTCTGGCGCATTTCCCTAGCTATCATCTCTGTGCTTTGCCTCCTCCACCCCCTTTCCTATCTTTCCTATGGAGAGAAATTCCTCCTGTTATTTATAATTAATTATAAATGGAATTGCTTGGCACATTGAAATCATCCTGTAACACAGCAGGCAGAAAGTATCTTTCTTCTTGACCTACTGGGCCTTTTATCTTAGCTGAGTTGAAGAATAGTTTGTTGAGGTGTCAAAGCATGTGATTCTTTGTCTTCCAGCCATTGGTTCTCATATATAAATGAGACTTGATGTTTTAAGGGCTGCAGCTGAAAGACTTGGTTTTACTTTTTGTATTAAAATATTAACATGTGCACTTGGAAAAGATTAAAAAATATACAGGTTGCTTTTTGCAACTCTTGTTGATTATAAGTAGAGTATTTGTGCACTGATAGCAATTTGTTTTGAAGAAGTTGTTTATGTGTGTTTATGTGTTATTGTTTGTGTGTGTGTGTCTGGCATTGCAAATAGATGATTTGCAGCAGTTAAATCATGTTTTTGCAACTAAAGCATTATACAGATGAGCACCCTATCAACAATACTCATTCACTTGGTGCCTAGAAGATTCTTTATGCATTTCTAAATCAATTTCATGCATGAAATTTCTTACTCTTCATAGATTACACCATAAACATTTCACTTCTGGGCACACCAGACAACTTAAATAAAAACACTAATTTTAAAAAACAGGTTCTGATTGGTTCACATTAAAATAACACTTCAAATGACTGCATCACTTTCAGTAGAAACAAAATAAGAGACCGAACAAACTTTTTGGGTCAGCACCAAGAAAGATGCGTTTGTTTCAGTTAAGAAATCTATTCTAAAAAACCACAGTAAACTTGTGATTCTTTTGGTCGCCTTTTGTGATTTGTTTTTCTTTTGTTTGAAACAGAATCCAAGTTCTAAGATGGGCTTGTTTGTTTGTTTGTTTTGTGTGCCAGTGTATCAGGAGTTTGATCACCTTTTGGAGGAGCAGTCCCCCATTGAGTCGTACATCGAGTGGCTGGATTCCATGGTGGACAGATGTGTTGTAAAGGTTGGTAAGGAGGAGTGAGTCACTGATGTGCATTATGAGCTCTATTCCAGTAATACATTTTTAGAAAAAGTAGAAACAATTACTACTACTACAACAACAAGAATCAAAAAACCCCAAACAAACAAACAGACAAACAAAAAAAGGAGTTGGTAATGAGCAGGACTAAAGCAGTAGTGAGCAAAATCTCACCAGTTTTCATAGAGAACTGCTCTCATTCAGGATTTTGCTTTATTCTGCTCTTTTTTATTCTATTCCAAAAGATGTTATTCAAAAATGAACAGGGTTGAGCTTTCCAATCAAATCAATATTTCAGGGATGTGGAGAGATGAATTCAGAGTCATCCTAATGGTATAGTGCAAAGAAAAACATAATCTGACCTTTTAAGGTCTTAATGAAGAGGATATTTAAGCTAGCTAATTCATTTATATACAATCAAATGTAAGGATGAAAGTCTACATTACCATGCAGTCAAGGACACATTTATATTCCTTTTGAACTGATACAGAATATCAAGGACTTGCGTTTTATTTTAAGTGAATACAGAAACCTACTAACAAAGCTTTAAAATGTATTTTCAAAAGCGATCTGGCATCACCATAATTTTACATTGAGTATGAAAATACATAACTATTTTAACTTCTGTTACTTTTTTGAATTAGGATGTTCTGTTAAACTTTCTCCTCCTCATTCCAGTTGTTAGAGCTCAGAAGTAAAAGCAAAACAAACCAAAATATGCTACCTCTCTCTCTGCTGCAAAATAGCCATATAGAAAACAGATAATTCTCCAGATTGCTTGAAATACTTTGATTGTTTTGGGGAACTTCTCTTCTAGTCAGTGGAATGCAATTTGAAATTCAGGCCAGAGCTGTTAATTTTAATGAACAACTTGACATGAATTTTAATAGCTGATTGGGTGAATCTAATCCTCTAACTCACATACGGCTATAATAAATGCATTTTTGAAGAATAAACACTTTTTTTAATGCTTAAAGTGTGCTTTCTGGAAAGTATTTTTCCTAGTAAAATGACTAAGTGAATTTGCAAAAATAAAAACTAGAAGGGAAAAAAACTTTATATTCAATATTAATCCTCATTTGAAATAGTAATATAAATTTGCAGTGTAGATCAAACATTATTGATTATAAATTGCTTTCTTGACTAGGAAGCAAGAAGGAACACGTTAGTAATTACGTTAAGATGAAGATCAGAGCAATTTTTTTGCCATCTTTTTATCATGTATAAAGGAGACCCAGTTTTGAATAATACTTTATAGTTTCCTCTTTCTGAAGGTTGTCCATGGTTATAACGTGGTTTTCTGTCTAAGACCATTTTGAGTTTGGGTTTTCTCACTTGCAGTGTGTAGTTTAATGCGAAGATGGCAGTTAGTAGTTTTTCAGTATAAAAAGAGAAGGTGGATATATGCATCATTCAGCTGCATTGCTGGTAGAAATAAAAGTTTCTCCATGTCAGACACATCTCTCTTCTTGCAGGTAGCTGCCAAGAGACAAGGCTCTTTGAAGAAAGTAGCTCAGCAGTTTCTCCTGATGTGGTCCTGTTTTGGCACTCGAGTGATTCGGGACATGACTTTGCACAGTGCACCCAGCTTTGGTATTTGGATTTTGTTGTAATAATTGCATGCCACAGTCAAAAAAATCTGTATCCTAGCTTGTAATGGACATTTTAAGTGAAAACATATCCAGTTTTCACGTGTCCAGTGCTCTATTAAAAATAGGTTGGTGCTATTGACATTTGGAAATAACGCTCAGACAGATGTCTGTCTGCAAGCTGCAGCCAAGGGAGAGGAAAACGTTGCTACTTCCTTCTGTTTGCGTTTAGGAGCTGCAGGGATCAGTCTCAGGGCAGCTGGGGGAGTCCATTACAGGAACATTACCTAATGCACTTCAGTGCAAAGTGAGCCTGCTTACCCAAACCACTCTGGCCACGTGTTGAGCCAAGAGAGATGACTTTGTGCTGAAGTGGATGAAAAGCTCTCCAGTGAAACATTTTGCCAGCTCTCCTCTTAAAGGACATAGCATTTGAAACTGGTCTTTGCAAAGGGAGTGTGCTTCTATAACCTGGAGAAAGTCTCTTTCATTTCTTAAGAAGTCAGGATAAAAAAATAAATTTTACTTTTTAAATTAAAAATCATGTTGCTTTTCCACACTGTTTGAAAGGGGGCTTTGTCCTCAGATACAAGAAGTTCAGATTAAAATCAGTTAAAAGCAAGAATGACTCGACTGGTGTGCCATGAGTGTGAAAATTCAGTCACTTGGGACCAGACTTTGCATGAGGGATACTTTTTATAAATGTACATTTGTCTGAATATGTTTCTAGAAGGCTCAATAAAGAATGGTTTTATACAGGTATTGCATTGAATATACTTAAATAACTGCAAGGTTTTCTGCAGGCTGAGCCTTGATGTCCTTTATGCTTTTATAACCATCTAATAGCATAAATTTGGATACTGTCAATGAGATACAATATGATATTTTTATTTTGTTTTATATATTTATAACACATGTAATATTTATATAACGTGTTTATATTTTAATCTGAAACTACTTTCATTTCCATTGTAAAAGAGTTTTCCAAACAGATGTTAATGACATCAGGATAGTGAGCTTCCCCAAGGTGTTTACAATTTTCAGCAGAAAACACAAACCTGTTCAGGTGCAATGCTAGCGGAGGCAGGAGGAGCCCTGAAGTTTTGAGCATCAAAACCGTATCCTTATCCTATCAGGCAGCAGCCTGGGTTGTCCCTACCCAAGTGTCATAAATTTTATTTAGCCATAGGACACAAATTTATCATCATCTCCATTAATGATGCTATTCTTTCACTGCAAAGCCATTTCACATATTGTTCATGAATTAGAGTTGAGCAACTTGCAGAAGAATAACCCCTGGACGTAAAAAGCTCAGAGCTACATGGCAGAAACTTTCCTGCACTTAATTTATACAGTTCTTTCTAGCTTTTCAGAATTATATATCCATTAAGTGAGTTCTGTGGAGAGAAACAAAGACTGATTTACTGTTCTAAATATTTACATATATATATACCTTTGTTCTTAACTTAGATAAAAAGTTTTGCATTTTTACTGCACTGGGAACTGTTTCAGTGGGCCGATTTTTAATTGTTTTTTCCACCTCAAACAATATGTACACTCAGATGCTCACAGTGTAATTTTTTTAAAAGTGAAATAATGTGTTAGATGATGGGATTTTTACTATGTACAGGACAATAGATTTTTACTTTTGAAACAGATTGTTCCAAGATCTGATTGAAAGAGGTTGTAATACCTGGCACTGGAGTGATTGGCACAAAGATTTGATCTGCAAAGCTTTTAAGCATGGTGACGTGGCAGGTTAAAACAATCTCTGGCAGAAAAAAAAAGCTGCTCTCTCTCTTGCTCCCTCTCTCTTTTTCTCTCTGCCTGCCTCCCTCCCTGCCTCCCTCTTTCCTGCTTATGCATATCAAAGGCACAGTCAGTGGCAATGTTTGGGTAATGCACCCAGTGTATAAAGTAACTAATTAGTAATAGAAACTCCCTTATTTTCTCCAGATTTGGAAATCTCACTGTTGTTTTGTACTTACATATAGTTGCTGTATCTCTTAATAGATGCTGATACTTACTGTGCCTTAGCTGGGCATTGCCATGATTTCTGTTAACCCTGAAAATTAGAGCCAAATGCTATTTAGTGTTGTAACTACAGTCTCTTGAATGACTTCTTACCTTTTCCTAAAGAAGTGATTGATTTGCTGCCTCAACTGGATCCGTTTCTGTACTTAAATATAGACTTTAAAAAACCCAACAGTTTCATGTGAGAAACAGTAGGCTGCAAACACAGAATAAATTATGGTTCATTGTGAGGCTGAAATGCATGCCCTAATATCAGTTTCACTCTATAGCTTACATTTCATTTGACTTACTTAAAAATATAAAAATATTGCATTTTTTGCATTCAGCACCAAAACCTTGTTTGTCTGGTGTCTTTCACGCAAATTCTGGGCTCAAAAACTCTATGCAGAGCTTAAAAATACACAGTGGGAGAAATAATAGGAGAGGAAGAGAGAAATTCAAAAGAGTGACAAGGGCACTGGAGTGTTTTTAAATGCTGCATTCAGTATTGCCAACCCCAAGTCTTCAAAATAAAGCGTTAGACCCCCCAAAAACAAAGGCATTTTTTAAAATAGCAGATCTTGGGTTCTTCTTGTTTCCTTGCTAGCATTACAGTGTTTAGAGTTTGCACTTCCAAATATTTTTATGAAACTACAAGCAAATTTCCTTTTTCATCAATGAAGGCTGAGTAAGGAGTTTAATAAAAAATAGTAAATACCCTGAGCTTTATACCACTACATGAAGTTTTGCCAGCATTTTAGCCTGTTTCTCTTACCTTGAAGTTACTTATCAGTAGTAACTGTACTAGAGTCAATAGAAACTTCCCACTGAAAAACTGTAGTCAGGAGAAGAGTCAGCATTTTGTGGAGATTCTTGAAAATCTAGGTTTCCACTGGGAAAATCCTAGGTCACCTAACAAGATGCTCAGCCATGTCTGCTGTCTCTATTGCCTTGCTAAATCAATTAGGACTTTATTTAACAAGACTTTGAGCCCAAAGGATTTTTAAAAACAAGTTCTCTGCAGTAGTTAAGTGAAGATCCCCACTTTTTACCCTGGAAAGTCTGAGGAAACTTGTTACCATTTTGATCTGCTAAGTCACATGAAACAAATGAAGAACTGGATGCTTCAGGATCACCAGCAGCCAGAGATTTCCTCCCCATAGAAAAGGTGTTGCAGTCAGCTGTGTCCTGTTTCTGTGCTGCCTTGCCCAAGAGCACAGGGGCACATTCACCTCCCAGGGTGTGTGCCCAGCTCATATCAGTGACAACAAAACCACACGGGCACGGAGGGAGAGAATGAAACACAAAGACCATTGGGGTCACAAAGAAAAAGAATGTGCTCAGAGTCACTCTGAAAGCTGAACTGCCAGCTGGAATTGAATAAGGGTATTGGGTCTTTCAAACCACTTCTGCCCTACAGCAGCATGTTTGAGTACAGAAGTTGGAGTACCGGTAGTTATGCTTCATAGTGATAACAGCTAATATCTCAGGATAAACCTAACTGGTTTGAAGAAACCAGTCATTATGAAATTCAATTGAATTTGAAACTTGTTTGATCTTTTGCCCATGAAAGTATTTCTTCTCAAATGCAATGGAATTTCCAAAGGAATACCTCCACATGAGGTATTTTGGGGGGGGGGTTTTGTCTGGCAGTAGTTGTTTCTATCTTGGATGATGACTTTTCTCTGATTTAAGTTAGCTGCTGGATGAGCTGTTATTTTAACCTCACTATACTTGTACTTGTCAGAGTTACTTAGTGATTTAAATAAACATCTGTTAAATACTCTGTGCAAGTCTAAATGAACTAAGGAGCTTTAAAAAACCAAACCCATGGTATGATAAAGTCCTGTCTGGAGCTATTACAGGTACTTGATGTCATGGAGTCTATAGCATAAATTGAACAAAATCCACCTTGATACATGTCAGTGTACCCCTGCAGATGGGTGTTAGTCCTTTCAGGACGGCATAGCACAATGTCTCAGCTCTGATGTTTTGCTCCTCTTACTTTCCCCCCCAAAATGCATCTGCAGTCTCTTCTTACACATCTTTTTTTCTTGTGATTTGTGATCTAGGGCAAACATTTCTTCACCATCCCTGATATGTATTCTTTATAAATTATGAGAAGCAACTCACTTCCTTTCTGTGCAGGTAGTTCAGAAAACTCATACCAGGACATGTCACTAAGCCAATTTGAGATTCTACTTCTGACAGAAAATGATACATCTTTTAGACAATAGGAAATAATTCTAGTGTAGTGCACCACAACTGACATTCAGTGCTAATATAGGAGAAGAAGAATCCTTCAAGTTCCAGCTCTCAGCTAGGTAGTCTTCTTGCACCCTAAACCACAACTGGTTGTAGAAGCCCATATAAATCCAGGAATTAACAGTTTGCTACCCCCTGGTTTTACTTTGACCTCTCTTACCTAGAGTAAGAGCAATATTTCAGTACATGGGGGCAGTTTTATTCAGGGCTGTTTGTGCTGAGTACTGTAATAATTGGTTTAATGAGTGTATTGAGACAATCAATGGCTTTTTTGTTTGTTCACTTTATTACCAGGGTCTTTTCACCTTATTCACTTGATGTTCGATGACTATGTATTGTACCTGCTAGAATCACTCCATTGTCAGGAGAAAGCTAATGAGTTAATGAGGGCAATGAAGGGAGAAGGAAGCACAGGTGAGTCTGTTCTTTTATTCATTAGTTATTGTTTTGTTCCACTGGTTTCTCTATTTTTTATGTTAGGACATATCTTTATCCTTATCTAACCTGCCGAGGCTTATCTGGGAGCGAAGCAGTTTTTCACTTCTATCATGATGTGAAACAAATCATTTGGGAGGCATCCCTGGTTAATACATTTTGAAAGAGAACTGCCTGCTTCACAACATCACTCTGGATGTCTGAAGCCCCATTCCTAAGCACTCACTTGGTGTTTCAGTAAGGAATTTTTTTACTGATAGTTAATCTTTCTAAGCCACCATTGAATTTCAGTGGACTTGGTGTTAATAAGTTCACTGATATGAGTGGATTTCTACCAGTCTAAATAAGAGAAAAAGATGGCAGGAATGAGAAAAGGCAAATGGCAAAGCTGCTGTTTCTGGTACACTTATGTTCTGAGTGCCTGTACAAAAGGAGATACTGAGTCCTGCTCCACTCCACACTGTCTTGCCAGAACAGAAGCAAGCAGGGATTGCCTTTAGTTTTTCTATTCTGGGCAACCCCTTCACTGAGAGGTCCTCAGTGATCTTTCTTACTTGCATCTCCCATTAATTTTGGCAAATTAAACCTCTCTGTCACCTTTGAAAGTTTCATTCTCCATTTTAGTTGTGGCTTAATTTATTGTCCTGTAGATTTATGGGAAGAAAAACATTTCAGTGATTAGGGTTTTACTGTCTTCTGTATGGTGAAAGACTTGAATTTAATTCATTATCCTGCCATAGCCTCTTGGGGTTTTGATGAACAAGTTGCTTATTCTTGCATATTTTCCACATACCTTTAGCAGCTAAAACTATCCAGAATATCCTCCTTTTTTAGTCAACAAAGAAAGAATATCGTGGCCCAAAGCCACAGGAATGCTCCTGGAGACTCCTGTTTCTTCCTAGAAGGTGTAGGAATGCCTAACTCAGACTGGACTCCTAATTTTAGAAATGTAATAGTACATTAAGCTGTCCATGCACCAGTTTCCTGCCTATGCAACAGTGAAAATAGCACTTTCCTTTAAGAGGTCTTCTGAAGGTACACTGAAGGTTGTAATGGTGAATGTTATATATACTTCTTTCAAAGATTTGTGGTTCCTGCTCTGTATTTCTTGAAATACACTCAACAGAACCTAACTGCTTACATTATTTTTTTTTAAGTTTCTCAGTGTTCCTTGACTCTACCTTTAGCTATGTTTGATGGGTTTTCTCTCATTCTGCAGCAGAAATAAGAGAAGAAATTATTCTGAGTGAACCAGCTGCTCCAACTCCCTCCCCAGCACCGTTCTCCCCAGCTAAATCTGCCACCTCTGTGGAAGTGCCCTCTGCCCCTTCACCCATCAGCAACCAGTCCCCAGAATATGGTGGCATAACAGCTACTACAGGTAGGTTGGCTTCTGGCAGATAAATCTGCTTGAAGGTGGCTTTTGCTCTTGGTCTCCTAAAATTGAGCCTCAGAACACGATGTACTGGCTTGCAAGATATGAGAAGCCTTTCCAAGCCAGAAATCTCTTCTTACTGTATCCACACATGATATGCAGTCTACCAGGAAAAAGATCTGATATTTGGATGTTTTATATGCCTGACGGAAGTGTGCCAAATATTTCAATTTTAGTGAGGTTTGCAAAATCCCAAATAACTACTGGTTCAGGAATTCCTAGCTGGTAAAGTGGGAGATGGGTATCTTTCAACATATTTAACACCCAAAAAAGTTTAAATAGCTGTGTAAGTTTCTCTTGGGAATCTTTTACATATTGCTGATAACTTTCATCAATCAATGTTAGAGATTAGGAATTACATGTTTGAAGCCTATTTTCAGTGTTATACTTTATTACAGCAACTGATAAGGTTGTTGTATTTTGGTGGGCCCACAAATTTAAAAAATCTGCACTTAAGGAACAGTTTAAACTTGTGGGTAGGATTGACAGAAAGCAATAACCATAAAACTAGCTCCTTGTTTGGGCTGCATAAATAGCCAATGTTCTCTGTGCTCTAGAGCAAAACTCACTACCTTTTGGATGTGGGCAGGACTGTCTGTCTGTATGATCAAAAGAGAATTCTCTTAATTCATGGAAAGAAAGACAGAAATGTGAGTGACTTTCAGAAGGCATTTCAGCTTTGCTGCTCTTCATTGAATAGGATGTACAATCAGAATGTGGAAACTATCACTTTTGGGATATACTAGAAAAGTTACAAAATCTTCTAGAAAGAATGTCATAAAGTGATGATTTACCACACTAGAGAATTTGGCAGTGGCTAAAGAACTAATAAATCTTTCTGAAAAATGTTTTTCATGTTTCCAAGGCGCCACAGGGAAGCACAATGCATGTTGTGCTGGAAAGAGATTTAAAAATATTTGTCCCTACATCACAACTTAAGATTTTTCACTGTTGGAGGCAATACAATAGTTAGGAGGGAAATAGGAATTTATAACCCCTCAGGACAGTTACAGAAGAGACAGATGATTCCTAGACAGGGTAGGCTACCACATGGCTTCAGTCCAGGTGATAGTGGAGGTGGTGAGGATCTTTGACTCTTGTTGAAACATTCATGTTGTGTGGAACTTGACCTGTAGGCATTGTAGGGTGGTTGTGATGCCAGAACCAGAACTTAGTATGATGCAGGGCTGTATCCAGAAATAAAGGACTGAAAAGAAGGGAACTGTGTGTTCTCCAGGGCCATTGACTGGAATGGAGGTCTGAGGGACTTGTATTTGGGCTGCAGATACACTAACTCCATGTGACTGTCATATAACAGTTAACCAAAAGACATTTGCCCTTGTCCTGTCACTGCAGGTCCTTGTAAGAAGTCCCTTTCCATTTTTCCCTTCAGGTACTGAAAGACCACAATTGTTCCCATACTATAACTTTTTAGGCAAGAAATCTATTTCTAAATATTTTAGGGGTTTTTTTCTCAGCTTTTCATTTTTAGGTTGTTTTAAAGGCTTTCGTTTGGTTGAATCGGATTTTACTCTTATGGTCTGCTCTGGTGCAGTCTCACTTTTGAGTATGTGAAAATCTTTTTTGTCTTACACAAGCCAAACTTATCAATGCAAGAAATGCTCTGGTTAACATTAAATGTGAGTATGTGGCTATTTCTTTTCCTGATTTGAGCAATTAGTAATACCTCTGTTTCCCATGTTCATCATGTAAATGGACTACTTTTAGTTTGGTTTTTAGCATGCTAACCATTACACTGTGGAATGCAGTGTTTATCCACATAAAGCAACAGAAAATAACAACTGTGTTGTCAGCTAAAGGAAATTGCTACACTTATTAAAATAGGAGTGCTGAAGATGTATTACACACACTCAAACTACTTTACATACAGATCTGTGGTATTACATAGAATATTTTGAAGCAGGAACTTTTTTTGAAAGATCACACTATTGATTTTCTTATGTGTCTTTTATGAGGTAAATGTAAAATTCTACAAATGCTTTGCAGATCTTGAGAACTAGTTCCACTGGTCATCATTAGCTCTCAGTTCTCCAGTTTAGGGCATCATTAACTCTTTCTTGCTTGTGACATTAGCAATAAAAGTTAACTATTAAACTTGTGTTTTAACCTTTTTTGCCTTCAGTCAGTGGTCGGAACAAAACCAGCAAATTAAACTGTTGCAATGACATGATACTGAGCAAAAGAAAGGTAAATCCTATGTATCACACTCTGGCATCTGTCATGGCACCAGTAACATTTTATTTAAAACTTTTTGTTAGGTTACTGGACAGTTAAAAGGCCAATTAGCCTCTATCCTTTCTAAATCACAAAGGCCAGATTAATGGTTGTTCAAACTGCAACAATATTGTAATAAAAGTGATAGCTATATGGCTGACTATGCTGCTCTCTCTTAAAGCCCCTCTTAAAGTTCTGATTACTCATTTCCCAATGCAATCGTTTTTAGACAACCCAAAATGAACTCTAAATTGTTAGCTACTAATATCCTAGTAAACTATGGAGTTTGTTGTTCAGTTTTAAGAAATTTATGCATGAAATAAGTCTTCAGGTCAGGAGTGTTCATTAAAAGTCACTGTTCTTCCAAGTCTGGGCTCGATATTAAAGTTCTGGGAATACTGGTGCAGATCTAGCACCTCTCATATTTATGTGTATGAGTAGAACAAATTTTTGATTCTTTTCCTAAAGCTTCAGCTCCTGAACTCCTTTGAGTATTTGAGAATATCAGCTCTTGCTCGACAGTTTAATTCTCATAGTTGCAGAGTTCAAAACTCAAAGACTTCAATTTCAAAGGGCAATTCTTCCCTTCAAATGGAAGGGCTTGTATTTGTCTGAAGCTTTATAGGTAAAGTGATCTGTTTGCTGTGTGGGGACAGAATAGGGTTCTGACTCCGGATTTCTGACTGCTTGAGGTTGACAGTACTGCTGCCTGTCAGACATAATGCACAATGCTGGGAGTGTTTACTGTGTCTCGGTGGTCATTTGCTCCAGCCTAAAGCAGATATAAAATGCAGCATCGTGAAGCATCTTCTGGGTTTTTTTCTGCACTGGTGTACATGCTGGCATCAATGACAACAGGGCTGTTGTAGGACTAATAGCAACTCCATTTATATTTGGCTCCCCTACAGATCAGATGGCCTCTTGGTTAGTGTCCTCAAAATCACTTTTTTTTTTTTTAAGAGAAAAGAAAAAAGAGTGATAATAAATTAATTTCCCTATTTTAATCAAACCCTGCATGTTCAGAACACAAAGCAGAGCAGATTGTTGCTCAATCACTATTGTTTTTGCTTATTTCAAAAAAGCAGTTCAGTTGAGTTCAGTCATATCTAAAAGACACTTCATCTCTTGGAGTTCAATCCTGAAACCAGCTGAGGAAATTAATCATAAAGGACTGAGACCTAGGCAGGTATTAGAAAGCTAACTATGAAAACCTTTCACACTTAACTCCTTCCACCACAACATTGGCAGTATCCTGGTTGACCTCATACATACTTACACACAGTCTGCAAATCTGTTGTCATCTTCCATCCTTCCTCCCTGTCTTTGTAATTAGGTCACTGAAAATAATAGCATCCCATCCACAAAGGCAAAGAGAAGTGAGGCAACTGTAGGTTCCCCAGAACATTCTGGAAAAAATATTTGCACTGCTTTCTGTCATTCTGTAAACCCAGAGTAAAACTCAACGTACTTTTGTTTCTAAACGATAACCTGCAAAAGAAAGGGAGTATTCCCTTGGGCAGCTGTGTGAGGTACTGTCCTGTAGTACCTCACACAATTCTTGGTTAGGAGAATTAAACAAAGATATTCCCAGCTCTGCCAGTGCAAGACCTACTTTCTACATTTGTTTCTGTGACATCTGGACATGCACAAAGCTTGTTACCCTCCAACCATTTATTTTAAAGTTGAACTGTGGTGGCTGCCAGTTAGATTTGAATACCAGGAGTGGCATCTCTCATCCAAGGAATTTGACTTCCCACAGGGAGCACATGAAACAACTTGCTGTCCTGGACTCACTCATTTTTATCAGACTATGATAAGATCCTCATTATTTTTCAAAAAAAGAAAAGGAGATTGTCACAATGTCTGAGGCCAGTGAAATCACTATATTTGATAAAATGAAAAGGGTCTTTTGGCTCTGTTATTACTGCTTCTTATTAGAGCTAGGAAGGTCATGAGATTTTTGAATCAATGGCCAATTTTTTGTTGGAAAAAATAAAATCAGGTCAAAGTAAAACTTGTTTTATAGCGAAGTGAAAAAGTGGGAAAAAAACCCCAAACAATAATGTTACCTAAAAATAAGTATTTGGGGTTTTTCACCCTCTTTGTTGTCCTTTCTTTTCTCTTTGTTTTTGCCTTTTGCATTTAGGCCTGTTTTGAAAGAAAGTTGCAAATTTTCTTTTGGAAGATAACACTGGAAAAATATGTTGACCTTTTGAAATTGAAATGTTTCATTAAAATATTCTGTAGACAAGTTGTTGATATTTTCATAACTCTTTTGTTTTCAAATGAATCTATTTGGTAACTGCATAAGTACCTCTGGTCCCTTCCACCTAAACTGTATTTTTTAGTAAAGGCAGATTTCCTTAAACATTTTCCCAATTCAAGGAACCATGAATGTTTATTTGTCCATGGCAACAGGGGCGAGCTTTTCTTCTTGGGGTCTTGGGGATCTCAGTGGTCCTCTGCATCAGGAAGAGATGAAGACAGAAAATTCAAGAGTCAGTGGCAGAAAATGCAGGCATGTGAAAACAGACCTTTCACAAATACTCTTACCCATAACACATCCAAGGATTTCTATTGTAAGAGCACCAAATCACACCCTGCTGAAGTATTTCAAGTTGGACTTACTTTGAAAAGCTCAGAATGCCTTCACTCAGTTGCAGAACTAGGCATTTCCCACAAAAAAAAAAAAAAAAAAAAAAAATTGCCTGATTTTGCCACATAGAATCACACACACCTGAAGAAAATTATGCACATTTGAAATAGGCTTTTCATTTCCCAAAGCCATGGAGTGGACACAGACCTGGGGGTACAATCACTTCCCCCTCTGAATTAAGCCCTTTCATGCTACAGGAAGTCCTAGAATCCATACTGAAAAAAACTGAGTCACCTCCTGCAATTCCTTTTAGCTGAAGAAAAAGAGTCAAGGGTGCCCAGAGCCCCCCAAACCAGTGTTCTTATTGGGTTAAATTCAGTGTTCTGGTCCTCATTTGCAGGGTAATCTCAGCCAGTATGGTCATGACCTCCAGCAAGAGCTATGTTATACTGGAACAATAGATCTGTCAGCCTCCTGAGTGAAAGGGGTGTGTGCAAAGGACAAAGGTTTCTCAGCAGCTGGCTCATGAAACTGGAGTTCCTGCCTGGAAGGGATCAGGATGATTAAAAAACTCAGCACCTTCTAAGCAAAATGGAAAACCCACTTCTTTGCTTTGCTCTTCCCACAAATGCTCTACATGACAAAAATAAATTAAGTCCAGTCTCTTGCTGCCACAAAAAAAAAGAAAGAAACATTATTTGCAGGAAGGAAATTACTAGGCTATTTCTGTCTATCTACTTTCCATAATTTGGGGATCTTTGTAGTGCTGCCACTACAAGGGCTGGCACCTAGTTGGGTGGAACAGGTACAAAGTGCAAAAGAATTCAAGACATTTATTTGCATAACACTGATTTTTTTTCTAATCCTTCATTGTTCTGATCATACTTCCTGCCTCAGTCCAGGCCTCAGAGCTGAGCAGGCCAGCAGCCGTCTCCATGTGAGAGAGACTTCAGGGTTTGGAGCATCATGCCTGAGAAATCTTAGCACTGGTGTTCTTCCATTTCTAAGTCCTATTCCAGTGCTTTGGTTTTTTCTGCAAAATTATTTCAACACCACACTGGAAGTCCACAGTGTGAGCCATTCCAGATATGTTTCATTCTTCTGGATCCTCGCATCCTTCAAATGATCTATATGTGTTGATATTTATGCTTCAGATACGACTGGTCTGTTCATTTTGGTCAGCGCACTTTCCATGATCATTGCCTGTTTGGTTGTTTTTCTATAATGGTCTCAAGGCATGGCACCCCTGAGGATGACAGCCCGTGTTAACTGTGTTCCTTTGGCTCCTCCCTGTCTGCAGGGGCTATGCAGTCCTATACATGGTCACTCACCTACACTGTGACAACAGCTGCTGGGTCACCTGCTGAGAATTCCCAACAGCTGCCCTGCATGAGGAGCCCCCACGTACCTTCATCATCTGTCACACACCGGATACCTGTTTACCCCCACAGAGAAGAACATGGGTAAGGCTCTTGCTAGGGTCTTGGGTTTTCAATGTGTTTTTGGTGAGATTTGGATGAACTTCTGTGTAGGTGTTTTTTTTGAAATACAGTAAAAGCTGTTTCTTGATGTAATTAAGTTTGTATTGCAAAGATGCTGGTATCATAATTCTTTGGCTGTTGTTGCTATTCTGTAATTATATTATGTCTTAGTTTTATAATCTCATTAAATTCTATTCAAAATCACAGTAGGCCTGGAGGATATTTTCTAAAAGAGAAGGCTTAAGTAGATTTCTTCTCTGATTCCTGTTTTCCTGTGCCATGTTTGAAAAGACTAGATGTGCCTAGAGAACAACCTACGTGTCAGGAGAGGTGATCCTTCTCTTTTGCTCAGTACTGCTGAGACCAAATCTGGATCCAATTCTGTGCTCCCCAGTACCAGCCAGACCCAGGAGTAAGTCCAGAAAAGGGCCACTTTGATGATAATTGTGGGACTGGACTAGCTGTCATACAAAGATAGGCTGAGAGAGCTGAGATTATTTAGCATCAGGCAGAGAGGGCTCAGGGAGGGTCATATCAGTGTGCATAAATACCTGCTGGAGGGGTGTAAAGAAGACAGAGACAGGTTCTTTTCAGTGGTATTTAACAACAGGACAAGAACAAATAGAAGTACAAGAAATTCTGTTTAAACATAAATGAACAAAAAACTAGTTTTACTGTAAGTGTGATCAAACACTGGGGCAGGTTGCCCAAAAAAGCTATGGAATCTCCATCCTCGCTGAGGTACAGACTCCAGTTGGACACGATCCTGGGCAGGCTGTTGTCATGGACCCTGCTTTGAGCAGATGGCTCAGACTAGATAAACTCCACAGGTCCCTTCCAACCTCAGTGATTCAATGACTACTGGTAACTTGCAGATGAAAAAATGTCCACAGTTTGAAAACATAGACACATTATCACCATAATATTCTAATATTCTCCATCACCAAAATTTGCTCAAGGCTCTCAATTAAAATAATTACAGGTATAAATTTATGTAACATTATTTAATCTGGAAAAACTTCAGACACTTGCTAAAGCTCTCCATGCTGTTTTCATTAAGCAGCAGTTCTTCTGTGCCATCCTCATTTAATTCAGTGCATAACTCACAGATATCCGTAACGAAAAAACCAATCCCAAACTATTCAGTGGAGAAGGAATAGACAATATATCAAGATCAGCAAATGCCCAGGTGCTGCTATGATGCAAGAGGTTCAAAAGGTTTTACTGTGTTCCTCAGTCTTGTTGCAAACTCATTAACTTTGCAGAAGTGCTTTCCCAGTGTGAAAGACACTGAACTGTTTGGAAGGAGATCAGCAGATTAATTTGAACCCTGCACCTTCTTCCATCTTGGATGTGGTTAGGTTTAGATGTCTGTTTGAATGTCACTGCTAAGCCCTTACTGGGAAAACCTGGATAAGGAGAAAGGGAACATCTCTCTTATCCAGAAATACGACTGTTAGGTGGAGGCAGAAATAGAGCAGCACAGAGGTCCAGCAGCTAAGAGTATTCAAGACATGGAACAGACCACAGTAAGGCAGTGTCTATATGTATGTGTGTATATGTACAAGAATTCATTGTTTCTGCAGGAATCTCTTGCCTCTGGTGTTGGATTATGGTGATTTGAAGAAACATTTTAATCTAGGTGAATCAGCTTTTCTGAAAGATAACAAGATCAGATGTTCAAATGTTCACAGAAATGGGGAGATTGCAGAAAGTGTCCATGCATCTTCTGCTAGTGAGTGATCCAAACAATGGTGGCCAACAAACACTGACTCAATAGCTGGGGAAACTGCTTCCTCCTTGTCCCAGGGTGTCCCTAGACAGGAGGTTGGGATTCAACAAAGAAAGCAGACAGGTTCTCCAACCTCACCTCCTACTCCCTTATTGAGTTGGCTGTGCTAAAACTGAACATTGTATGCTTCAGATTCAAACTAATTCACTTCTCTCCCTCCCAAAAAAGGAACATGTGACTGCAGTACAAGGAGATAGCTGAACTCGTAATTCTTCAAGTCAGGGCTTACCATACTTCCTCAGCCTGGATAGCAATTTACTGGGAACGTGGCATTAGATAACAATAAAAGGGAAAGACACCTTCTCCTCAGAAAGCGCAGAGCTGCGTCCGCAGTTTAAAATTAGTCACAGAAACATGCTGGGTCTCTCTATTTGATGTTGCACTGGACTCACGCTTTCACTACTGGCATCTGTTTCCCATCTGAGCTGGAAAATACCTTTTTGAAAAAGATGTAAAATATCATCCTCCTATTAAAAAAAACACCAAAACCCAAAAACAATGGTATGTTTCATAAAAGTCATGGAATGATTAGTGGGAATAAATTATTGTGGATACTAAAAGTGGTTTTTGATGTATTTTAGATACACAGGAAGTTACAACTATGGTAGCTACAGCAACCAGCATCCTCATCCAATGCAGAGTCAGTATCCATCCTTACCACATGATACTGCTATTTCTGGACCACTTCACTACTCAGCTTACCACAGAAGCTCTTCACAGGTAATCTGCATTTATTACTTGATGACAGTTGTTATAACATTTAAAATAATTCCGTTTGTAAATTTATCAGCATATTAGTTGGCTGAATCAATAAGCTGTCTAGATATTGATGGCTCCTATTTTTTTCATTTTCTAACATTACCTAGGTATCTTTTAATTTTAGTGGAGGTCAGAAGTAGCTTTAGATTGTCCGTCTAAAGTATTGACTCTAAAATCCAGCGGTCTGGATCATGGAAAGTGTTTCTGTTTTAGGGAGTAGCTAAAGCAAAAATGAATATAACTACTTCTGTGACTCTTAGGTATTGGGAGCAGGAAGAGATTCCTAAGAAGAAATAAAAGTGCTTTCATTTAGCTGAAGATGAAGAGGCCATAGTGAATTTTTGTGGGGTCTCTGCTTTTGAGGATACCCATGTTTAGGAATTTGCTGAAACAGTGAGCTCTGCATAAAGCTTGAATAACTTCAGGACACCACTGCAGAGGTGGTTTAGAGCTGTATCCTATAGTCTCCTACTACAATGCTGAGAAATTATATCAGTAACTCTTCCACCTCACGAAATTGAGCCAGCACAGATTGGGTGTGAAGATCAGATCTGGCAAGGGTTCCAAAGTAGTGCCACTGTCAGAGGGCTTTAGTGCCTCATGCAGCTGGTGCTTCTTCAGTGTGGGCAGCTGCTCTTTGGGCTCCCTGCTGGAAAATTAGCAAGGGGCAGATACAGGGAGGAGGTGATGGCATTGGGGTATTCCACTCACATGGCACCACTTAGCCTTTTCTGGAAATTTATAAAAGTGTATCAGGGACTGCCATGCTTAACAATCATCATTGGACTGCAACAGTTTCATACCAGATGCAAAGATATGAATTCGATAGTGCTTTGAAACTGAGCACACAAAAGCTGCATCTCATTCTGGTCTTTGGAGTCAGTCTGCCACATGACCTTAGAGGAGTAATTTCCCCTTTTTGTGCTTCATTTTCCCCAGCTGTAAGAAAAGAATCATGGTATCGATCTGCTTAAAGCTTTTTGAGATCTGTACAAACCCAATATGCTCACTTAGAGCAGCTCAACAATGGCTCCCTGGCTTATGGAAAGTACAAGCTACAGCTTCTCACCCATTTGTGTAGCTCTTGGTCCATCGGACTACACGAGGTGTCCAGCTGTGTCTGAGGGTTTTTGCAGATGCTCTATCTTCAGCAAGAAAGTGAATGGACATTTTAGTGCAGTGTCCTGGGACAGGTTTGTTTTCCTCGATTTTTCAGTATGGGTCTTACCCTGTTAGCTCAAGAAACAAGTAAAGCAAATCAAGATCAATACATTTATAGTTTACTCATATCCTGGTTAACATGCTGTATGCAAACAGTAGCAAACATTGAACTCAGGCAAATATCTTTCATGCTATAGTAGGCTCTTTCTACAAGTGCACATGTCAGATCATTTTTTCCTCTCTTGCTAGTCTTTGAACTGTCCTGAAAATATATGCAGAACAGCTATGCTTTAATGATCACAATTTAAAGGAAAATTATTTCAATTTCTATGTGGCATGTTCTTTCTCATGCTGCTTATAAACTGAGATGGTATTGCACAGCAGGACACAGTCAACAAACCCCTGTTCCTGTACTGTATTGAGAACCTTACTTTTCAAAAATTATTTAAAAGTCTTTAACAGTTTGATATAGAATTTGCTGACAGTCTTTTGAAAGCTAAGTTAGCATCTTTAAAATGCCTGCCCTGATAATAAGTCCTTTCTTAGCTGCTTTTAACAAAAAAAAAGTTCATAAGATGTCCCTAATAAGATGTTAGGGAACTGTTCTTTTTCTAGTGGTCTTTGTGAGGGGGACATGTTGCAAGGAGTTGCAGTAGAACTCATGATGTTGCAAAATAAAAATACAGGAAGACAAATTTACAATGAATATATCAACAGCTGCCACTATACTGAAACCAAAGGAGCTGCAATGTGCAGAGCTGTGGCAGTATAATCAGCTGGGAAGAGGAGGCATTGACCATAACTTTCAAAAGAACTCTTTGTTATAATCTACATTCTGGCCAAATACAGAACTTTGGCTCAACTTTAGCAACTATTCTACCATGCTCTTTAGGACAGTGTCTAAGGATTAACTCCTATGAAAAAAAACCAAACATCTGTGTGTGTGGTAAATTCTCTACAAACATGGATTCAGGGAGAGTCCTTGTCCCAGACAAGGGTCTGAGTTAAAGCAGTTGGCATGTAGTTGTGGTGGGGTTTAAGCTGAGCTATTAATAACTATTTTGGTCTTGAAAAACATCATATCCAACCTCCTTCTATGGAAGAGAGTAACACACTCCAGGTTTTATCAGCTACTTCAAGTGTTTTGATTTTGTCATTGGAATCTTTAGAGTGAGGCTGCACTGGGGAAGAAGTCACAGAGATGTACATATTTTACTATTTACTATTTTATTATTTACCATTAACTATTACTTTATAGCCCTCAAAAAGTGCAGGGGGGGATCTGGGCTAATTCCCACTGATCTTTTTGATGATAGGAACAGTCTGTTCAAACCTTTGTCTTAATACGAATTCTTCCCTCACCATCTGTGAATAATTCTCAGAACAGTTCCTTACCTGTTATTCCAGGCCTGATGACTCATTTCTTGACTTGGCTTACTGGCCAGGAGCCTGGCAGACAAATGAAAAATGATCTACAGATTGATCTGTTACCACATAGTTGTCTAAGCCATAGTGCAGGAGTGCATACAATCCTCCGATGCTACTCCACCATCACATAGCAGGGGAATGTTTAGTGTGTATGTGTACATAAACACAACTATACTGAGACTTTATTTCATCAGTTTTTTATTTCATCTGCTTCTGCAGTTTTAAGTATGGGATGCCAGGATAGAAAATAGGTAACAACTCTGTCTAAAAGCCTCTGAGAGGTCTCATCAACGTATGTTGAGTTTAGCAGAGTTACAACACCTTCACAAAGTCACACCTGATTCAGCTCCACAGTGTAGGCTTGACTGACTTCTGAGCACAGCTTTTATCTGCCACGTTCGCCCTTGCTGGACAGGTCTTAATCCTCTTTCAGGCTATCCAAAGTACTTCAATTCATGTAGTTCTACCTTTTCCTTAGACACAACTAATTCATGCTGCAGCAATTTTTCTTTGTAAATTTCAAGGCTAACACTTTTAGTAGGAAGAATAATTAGAGAAATCTGCAGCAGTATACATGTTAACATATCTGATAACGTATAAAGATGCACCTCTTTAACTGTAAGTACCCTAATGTGTAGATGTAGTAAATCACACTGTAGGTTCATTTATCCAGGTCTTATCTCTAGCAACAACCAGAAACAGATGTGTGGAGGAAAAGTCTTAGAAGTAGGGTAAGTAGAAGGTGGTCCTTTCACCAGTGTAGCTATGATGACTTTGGCAAGAGCTAACCTAGGGATATCCTGAGTAGGAAGCAGCAGTTGAAATGATGACTTTTGTTGGAAACCACTCTCCATTACCCTGTCTTTGAGCTTTTTGTACATATAGACTTTGTCAGGGATTGCATGAAACACTCATTCTCTTGTTAATTTTAAGTCTGTTATCTCATAATAACCCTAGGGTGCCCTAGGGTTTTTTGGGTGATGAGGAATAGTGAATATTCATTCCCTGTTTATCTACTCTCACCATTCAAGATATTGTAGATCTTCCTCATTCCTTCCTCACCTCCTCCCTCACCATCTCTGTTGCAGAATTAAGTGTTATCATCTCTTTAGTTTCTGTTGTGACAGGTGCTTTGTGCACAGGAGTTATCCAATGACTGGGGCAGGTGTAGTCTGGGGAGGGTGTGAATGTCCTGTTCTCTCAGTTGTGCTGAGCAGGGAACCTGATGGAGCTGGAGCTCCCCTCCAGCCTTTCTGTGCAAACCTGATCTCAGGGTAGGTAGGAGGCACTGAGTCAAGAAGCTGCCAGATCACTCACTTAGATCTGAGAATCCCTTCTAGATGCCACACTAAACACAGCCTCATTTTACCTTTTCTCCTTTGGCACTTCCAAAATGAAACAACCATCTCCAAACAGTCAATCTCAGGTGATAGAGAGCTATAGAAGTAGCATAGCAATGTTTCTCCTTTTGTACCATGCAGGTCCTACCCTTAAGACAATTTAATTGTTTGTTTGTTTGTTTGTTTGTTTTTGCTGCCTTCAAGCTGCATTTATGAAGATCATCGTTTACTTTCATGGCCTGGACAGAACAAATCACTATGGAAAATGCTGCAGCAGTACAGTGTGTTGTTAAGCAGTAAATCAGAGCTGCACTTCTCAGAGGCACAGAGCACAGTGTTTGGGCCATAGTTAAAGGAAATTTAAGCAGTGTTTGTACTCTGACTCTCCTGAACTGCTCTGGGGAGTGCAGTGGTCTCATATAACTTCCCAGGGTACAGCATGTAGCACTACTCAGTTTTTCTGTAAAATACTGCATGCCACAATTCCACTAAACCATACCTTCCCTTCATATACCTCTGCAGCAGGATTTGCTAGAAGCAGTACTGGAAGAGAGTAGTAACTCTTTTTGTGACAGTGGGGGAGCCAAGGAAATCTTCTTTCAGACAGAGCCCATGCTTTAGTGTCCATTTGTGTTGTTTTGGCTCATCTACTTTGGAAAAAAAAAAAAGATGAGAAAAAGTTCTTAATCCTCCAGTACACACACATTATAAACTCATGACTATACCAATGCAGTAAGAATAACACCCTCCCCAATAATGACTCTGTCATCAAACAGCTGGTAATGACAGAAAGACAAAAATACTGCCCAAATCCCACCCATGCAGCAAGAGTCATTGTTCCCAACTGTATGGCTTCATAAGGGCCTTGAGACTGTTAGCATGTAATTGAAGTAATTATGTATTGAATGCAACAGGAAACAGATGTCTAAACTTCTTCTGAGATAATTACAAATAGATTTTCCAAAGGCTCCAAATGCCACTCCCAAAAGTACCAACATCACTTAGATGGACTTCAAAGTTTCACTCAGCTTAATTAACAGATTCAATAAGGTTCAGTTTGTGGGGAAAAGGGTCAGATTAAGGGTTATAAAGATGCAATTAATCAATAGTTTCAATTATGTCATTTTATAAGATTTAAGTATATTTTTATGAAAATAATTTATGGCCAGCTCTCCACAATTCAGTAGTTTCTGGTATGTGTTATTTGCAAATCCTAAAGTAGTGGCTAACATGCAACATTAATTTATAGCATTCAGCAAAAGCGGGAACTAATACAATATAAAGTCAGAGCCACATTCATAAGGAAAATATTTTGCTCTTTGGACATTGAAACCTTTCACTTCCATGTTTAATTCATTGGTGAGTTGAAAATAAGGATAAAGAGATTATTCTCCATCCTTTCGCTGCAGAAGCTCAGCCTTCACTTCATAGACATATTTAACATTGTATTTTCTAAAATAATACTAAAAGAAATTGAATTAATTTTACTTTTTTGGGCGAGACCTTAACAATAACCTGCTCAAAGTCTCACAGGCTTAAAGGACTTCTTGTCTAGGTCTAATGGCAGCAGTATTAACAAGTGTGAGTCAACCCAGAAAATGGTAATTTCCTGTCAAGGGTCCTCCAACAAATGTCGCTTTTATATTTGGCAAAGATCACTAGGCCCCAGTGTTTTGAGTTCAGCTTAAGCACTCTTCATTAAACCGGATGTAGAGTGTGAAAGGTGATTCAGGCAGCATGGGCAGGCATCCGCCCAGATGGCTCTGCTTTGGACACTCCAACAAGGCTGAATAGATGCTTCATTGGGTGAGTTAATAGTCAGGCAGGGGCCAATGAGTACTTTAAAAATATTGTCTTTCAATAGTCTCTTCACTGTAGGGAAAAAGAAGCCACTGAGTCATTTGCGATTAGCTGACCTACCATTACAAAACTTTCCATCTTGCATTCAGTCATAACAGAATTTATTGTAAAATACTGGATATTTAGAGTCCATGTTATTTTCAAGCCATTACTCTTTTTACATTCGTGACACATTCATAAACACAGCTGCATCGGGTGCACTTGATGAAAAGGAAAAGCAGCACACTGTATCCTCCCCTCATGCACGGCCATTCCCTGCCTTCTCAGTAGGCCTAAGCATGGCCTCTGGGCTGTACACTGGAGGAGGAAGATCTTTCTTTTCCCAGTGCATCCTGAAGTTCATTCTGGGAGCCAAGATTTCATTTGCTCAGTGGCACAAGTTTTGTGGTTCCAAATGACCAAAAAGACCATGTGGCTTCCCCACATACGGCTGTGTACAACAAGGAGAACCACCAAAACATTCCCAGAGTTCATTCTCTTCTTCTTGATGATAGGTGAACATTTTTGCAGTCTACAAATTTTCAAATAGCAAATTATCCTGGCTGAAGACAGGGATTTCTCTTGGCATTTGTAAGGGATATAAAAGCATGTAATTCCCCTGTTAGAAATCACAACCTTCATTTCAAAACCTCAAAGGAAAATTGCACTGAGTCAGGAGGGCAAAGACTTCTGTTATGGTTAACAACAGAATAGATCAGTTATCTCACTGGGAAGAAGACAAGAGAGAATCACTGGTGTATTATGGCAGAAGTCTAGGGTAACCCTGTTGTAAGTACACTCTTCAGTACAAGAATCTACAGTGATTTCAAGTACAGATCAATGGGCAATAAAGGCAAAGACCACCATAACTGGTATCAAGTAAAACACTACTGAAGACAAAGAAGAAAGTTTTTAGCTTGGGCACATATTGGTTCAAAGCTTGAGATTCATTATCGCTGATCACTGGAAGTTCTCATCTTCAGTGAAAGCTTTTGGAAAGCCACCAAGTCTGAAAACTTGATTCTCCTTCAAAGGAATATAAGGCTTTTTACACTCAGTATGTAAGCTCTGCTGAACTTTCCTACTGAAAAAAACTTTCTCTGGGGTGAAAACAGAAATTTAGATAGTGTTGTATAGACCTGTTGTCAGTGTTGCCAGGACAGCTTTTTCTGGCAGCTGGATTAGCAGAACAGTGTTGAAACATCGATGTTCCAGGGTGGTGCTGCAGTTTAACACCCTGTTTCAGCACCTGTGATGGCACAGGTAGATTCAGCCTGTGATGGGAAGTAGAGGCTAGGTAACACCTTTGATGTCTTCCATCTCATCTGCCTACTGGCCTGTCTTCCCAGGACACACAGGGATGTGCTAAATCACTAACTACAGTACGTTGGTCAAAAAGTCTTTTTCTCCTCTCTAGTTAACAGTGGCCAGCGTGGCTCTGAGCTGCCTGGGGCTTGTGAACTGTTCAAATATGTTTGCCAAGGCTGGGCTGCCTTCCTGGCTGTGGTCTGAAGGGAGACAGCACAAACTCCTCATGGAGACACTCCTGCAATTGCCTTGGGCTTATGTAACAGTTTCTTATGCAACTGATTAACCCTGGGCCCATCTACAGTGGAGTAATGTAATGAGACCCTTTGGGAATCTCTGCTACCTCCCTCCTAGGAACACCTACTCCAGCTGTTCTCTCCATAAGCCTCCAAAATATGAGGAAGGGGTTTTGCAGCCATAGAAAGCTTTGGCATGCAGCTTGCAAGGTTTGTAAGCATTAGAAGTGATAGTCCTACTTTGGTGACAGCTTTCTAGTTAAAGAAATACCACAGTGTCAAACAATCCAAGATATGGAAATTTTAAATGTGACACTTTTTGCAGAAAAGGTATAAAGATGTAAAATGTAGAAGCTCTGAAGATACATGGCTGGCCAAGTGTAACAGGGATCCTCACCATTTCTGTGATGCACATGGATAATGGGACAAGACAGGAAGAGCCATTCCTCAGACACAGCACACAGATGATCTGCTCCTGCAGGACAGGCAATAAGAAAAATACATGCTAAGCAAGGCCTCATAAGCAAAATTTACTTTCTCTTGCTGGGCAGCCTGTGGCCATAGAGGGCAAAAGCTGTTCTGTTTTGCTTCACATCTTGTCCTTCCTTAGTGGAAGCCATTTGTCAAACTTCTTTGATTTCTAGTTCCCAAGTGTCACTGTGAACAGCTGGGGACTAGAAGGATTCTCCTCCTGCCTGCCTCTTTCCACAAATTCTCCAATTAGCTGCTGGCTCTGGGGCCAGACCACACCATTTTCCTGCAGAAACTGTCACAATGTCTTGTGAACACATTAAAGGAAAGGCACCTTCACAGAAATAAAGATTCTTTTGTTTCCCTCCCTCAAAACTCACTTCAGTGAGGAAGAGTGGGGACATTTTATTTTCTGTTTTTAGTAAATAGCAAATTTTTGAGGGAGAAAAAAAAATTAAATTAATTCAATCTATTTTTCTCCTCCCAGATACACCTAGCACTATGATAAATAAATTCAATATTTAAAATCAGTGACTCTTTTGCAGAACTTTCCCTGAAACTTTGGTTTACAGCACACAGTGGTTATTTGATATTTCACATTGTTGTTGGATAGCTGCTAATTCATATGATTTTGGCTGTTTTAAACACAGAATTGTGACACCACCAGCCCTTATTTTAAAATGAGGTATGTGGCAGATGATTCTTCGATTTTATTTCTTTTTAATTGTAGTACCCTTTCAACGGCCCAACATCAAGAATGGAGCCCTGTTTGATGAGCAGTACTCCCAGGCTGCACCCCACACCAGTGACTCCGCGCTGGCCAGAGGTCCCAGCTGCCAACTCCTGCTACACGAGCTCCTCCATGCACTCCACGAGATACGGGAATTCCAGTGACATGTACACGCCCTTGACAACACGCAGGAATTCCGAGTACGAGCACATGCAACACTTTCCTGGCTTTGCCTACATCAATGGGGAAGCCACCACAGGCTGGGCTAAATGAAGATGACTGGCAGCAGCTAAGCCCACACCACTCAGAAGAGTTATAAAAACTTCATGCCGTGTGGGACTTTTCATGGATGTTCTTCAAGGGGGGTGAAAATGGAAAAGATCCCGGGCAGATAAATGTAGTTCCTAAGGTGGGCAGATTGCAGACCAGTATGACTGAATGTTCCTGTAGCCGAAAAATACTTTTTGTGCTGTTCTAGACCACTTTTTGGGCTGATCTGTGCCTTTTTTAATTCTGGGCCAACCCTGTGTGCTCTCAGTTTGAGTGAGCCATTTTTACCCCCTCTTTCATTGACAAACATTAATGAGTCTTACAAGAAAAAGTACTGAAACAGGACCTATTTATAATTTGAATTAAAGACAGGAAATTCACCCTCAGCAAAACTCTGTCATCTGTTGTTGTTTTAAGCTCTTAATGCATTCCTTAAAAACCATTCTGCCAAGTCATCACTTACTCATATCAATTCCTCCATCTGGTTCCTTAAAAGGACACGTGTTGCTGTAGGTTTCAGTTTACACCTAACTTTGTATATTGATGCACCTTTCTGTTGATCCAGTAAGTTTGATCTTTACAAAAGAGAAGAAAAGACATGTAGCATTGAATTATACACTGCCTTAAGTTGACTATTGTTCTTATTATATATATATTCGTGTTGAGTTTGCACAATCTGGAAAAATCTAACTTCTCTGGTCAGTAATGACAAGGTAAGGAGGGACCTGGGGCCTGGGAAGATTTTGGATTCAGAGCCACATATGTTAAATATGATGATATGAAGCAATTATAAAAAGAAAATGAAAATGCAAACATGATTATTCGCTTAATTATCTATTGACAGGTATGAAACTGTTCTCTCAATTCCTTCACGTGGTGATAATTCTCTATACGTCTACAAAAGCAAAATTCAAAGCTGTGCCTTTGAAGTTATTCTGTACTGTGTATGTGTGGAAAAAAGTATTGTATTTTGGGGAGAATTTTTCTTAGACATTTCCTGTCAGATTTGTAGCTATTGTGAGCTTTTGTTAGATTTTATTAACATAGTTTTTCTTCTGTATTATAAAACGCACCAAGCAATTATGGTGGACCTATTACCCTATGGGTAAGAAATAAATAAATGGAAATATGACAACAGGCATTTTAGTAATTGTTTTGTAAATAAAATCTTTGATAGCATCAGTGTGATGATAACCATGTTTATGCCTAAAATGGACAAAAGTGTTATTTGTACAGTTGTGCAAGATATATGAGGGATTTTCACACCCAAACAAAAAAAGTAAAATTAAATAAATGCCAGTTAAATTTACTTAAATACAAGAACTTCTACAAATGGCAGACCTGCAAAAAATATTAGATGTCATTGTGTATGTTTTTATCCAAGGAAAGACTCAAGAACAGGTACAATTCATGGCAAATGGGTGATGCACCTCCACTTGCCTGATGGACTGGTGATCATGACCTGCCACGGTCCCTCCAAGGACCTTGGTGAGATGTGGGTAGAACTGGCCACTAACTCAAGGCTGGGTCTTTGGAAGGATCTGGATTGAGGTGAACCCAAGCACCACTCAAGGGAAACCAGAAGCACTTCCTCTCTTTTTTACAGTCAGTTGTTAAACCAAAAGAAGCCTAATCCCCATTGACTGAAAGAGAGGAGAAAATGAGACTATTTTAGCATACAAATATTTCATAACCTTCAACACTTTTGGGGATAGCTCTGTTACCCTGATTTCAAGAGCTCAGGCAGACTGTTCAGGAAGGAGGAGGGATATTGGACACAGTGTGAGACCCAGAAATAATAAAACCTTTCTGAGTGGAGAACTGCAACATCCTGGGTGTCCTGGAAGGGGGAATTCTGACTAACAGCAGCATCACAAAGCCGCTTATAAGAAAGAGCCACGAACACCATCAGTCAGACAAGGCTTGGAAAGTCTTTTGGAAAAAAAAAGCTCCACAGTCTTTCTTTTTTTTTTTTTTTTTTCTTTTTTAAAATGAATTTAGAAACTTGTGTTGATGCCTCAGGAGTGTGAATGTGCACCTTTGAACTGCTTCCTGATGAGGGATTTGAAATTTAAAGCAGACATTAATGGGGGACAGTATATAGATTGGTGAAACAGGCCACCACCTGCATGAGCAGAGCTGTGAGGGAAGGCAGGACTCCTCCTGGGCCTCTACAGCTCAGACTCTGCCACGGCAGCAGAAACCACAGCAGCTTTCAGGTCACAGGGTGTGCACCAGGCCAGGGAGTGCAGCAGCTCAGGAGAGCACCATAACCTCTGGGTAGAATGTTTGGTGAGGGGCAAGAAGGTCTTAAATCATCCCAGTACAAACTGCCAAACCTCCCGAGTCAGAATCTGCAGGCTGCTATTTAATCCTTTCCCTTGACCATGGAAATTGAAAGTTGGGGTTTCTTGCCTAGCCACACATTTATGAGCATAAAAAGTAAATGTGTGACTATGCAAACATTGCTGAAGAAACTTTTATACCACATTCCAAAATATTCAGTATTAATTGTGGTTTCTCTTCTGTTATTTTTTCCTATTTTCTTCTTTCTCTTTCTTCTCTTTCCTCTTTTTTCTATTTGTTTTCTCTTTTCCTTTTCCCTTTTCCATTTTTTTAATTTCTTGCTTACATTCTCTTTGTTCCTAACAACAAATACACAATTTTATAAAGAGGTGATCTTTTTCATGGGGTAAAACATATAACAAATGATAGATATATAATATACATAGTAGAATAGAAACTAATATATTATAGCATAACTGACATAACACATCTAATATATTTAAATAGATCTACACACACACAAATATATATGTGTATGTATGCCTATAAAAATCCATTACAATTCTTCAAGATTTTTCATTACCAGGTAGAAAAAAGACTCAGCGGGGGAAGAGCAGTGAGAACTCCATTCAGTAGCATGAATCCTGTTTTTGTCAGGCTACCTCTTGCTGCTAAGGTCACTACCCTTTGACAAGAATGGCCTCTGACCTTCCCAGCCCCACAATTCTGTTGTGACTGACCCTGAAACCCATTAAATTCAGGGGCAGACATTGCTTTGGAAGGTTTAGATAAAGCTGACTAACATGGGAAGGGCTCATGGTATGCACCCATCTGAAAAGGTCTGGCAGTTCTTTGGTACAGGATGCAATTTATTCTGTCCCTCTCTTTCACTGAAATCCTAATCCTTCATAGCTACATAAAGTGGAAACTAAAACGCACTGATGATGAATAACAATGTCCCTTCAAAGGGCAGTAACAGTTTCCTAATCTTTATTTTTCAGGTTTTGTAATTTAAAAAAAAAATTGGCTATGTGCAAATAAAATGAGTGTTTTGCTGTTTTGTGAAGTAAATCTAAGCAACCTTATAGAGTTGTAAATCTAACAAGCAAAAGACTCTTTTCATTGGGTTTCTCTCCAAAGCTGCATTAGTTTACAGAAGGATCTGACTGAGAAGAAATGGCTGCACACTGGATGGCTGGATTCTGTTACTCCTTGCAGTCCAGTGACCGTGCAGTTCTGGATTTATATCTCAGTTCTTGTGGCAAGAAACTCCCAAGGAGGGAATTCAGGTTCTGGTTTGGGTCTGCACCTTAAACACTGCAGACATACAGTGGTCACATCTGACCACCTCTGGGCCCTGTCCATCTGCAGGTGCAACTTCCCTGGCGTTTTCCACATGGAACCGGTCATTTGTGAGATGAAAGGTTTCCCTTTATCACGGAAAGGTTTCTCATCCTCATGGATTCCTGAATTGAAGGAATAAAGGTTTGAAGCAGAGACCAGACACAGCTCCGTATGAACATACTTGGTTTGGGGGTTTTTTTGTTAACTTCAATATATCATTTTCTGCTATGTCGACAATGAATTTCGATTATAGGGCACCTTGAGTATGGAAATACTGTGTATCTGCTCGGTGTTGTTTAAACCCACGATCCTGCAAAACCTTTATAGAGACACGGTTCACCTTTGCCCGACTCTGCCGATGCAGCTGCGCCCACCTTCCCCTCCTGCCACCTCCTGAACAAAACGGAGAATTTCCGCGTACCACCATTGCTCTGGTGAGTTAGACCTGAGAAAGACGGTGCTGGTTTGGCTGCCAGACGCCGCGGCGAAGCCCCGCTTCAGGGAACACACACCGACTTCGCCCGCGGTGGGAGCCCAATGACCTAAAAGCTAAAGAAAAAGCGACCAGCCCTAGTTGTGGCAGCCCTTCGCCTTGTGACAGACACGGTGTGCATAGGACAGGTCGCAGAGAGCACGCAATGGGGTAAGCCTAAGGAGGAGGGAGGGATGTGCCGGGCAGTGCTCCGTGCCACCCAGTGTCCCGAGAGCGTGCTACCGCCGCTCTTGCCGGCGGGAGCCCTCGGCGCTGTGGGCATGGACTGCAGCACCCATCGTGCCCCGCAGCAACAAAGCCCGGCGCGCCTCACCGCTGGGNAGGCCGTGGAGAGGTGCGGCGGCGGCGGCGCCGAGGCGGTGGAGCGCGTCCTGGCGCGGTACAACGAGGAGGTAACGGGTCCCATCCCCCTCCCTTCTGCGCCGCCCCGCCCGCCGTCGGCAGCGCCGCCAGCATCGTCCTCGTCCCCACCGGGCTGGGCTCTGCAGCGGGTCCCCAGCGCTCACCGCTTCACCGCCTTGCCCCCTGTCCCCCACAGCCCCTGCCCGGCGCAGCCTCCCGGCCTCCCGCGCGCTCCCCGCCCGCAGGCCGTGCAGGGCACCGCGGCAGTGCCGGGGCGGAGAGGCAGGGCGGTGTCTGGAGTCCAAGGGAGCACAAAGCCCATTGCCAGGCTCGGCCCCCGGCACCTTCGGTCGTGCGTTCTACGCGCCCAGTAGGTAGTGTCGGTTATCGGTGGTCGGGCTGTAAAAGGAGCTATTTGATAGCGTACATTTGCCTCACAAGTCTTTTAACCTACATAATAGCACTGGGCAGGGGCTGGACAGAAGAACACTGAAGTCTCTTGGTACCCACCTGCCTGAGGTGCTGCGCTGTGTGGGCAGCCCTTTGTCACGGGGAATAGAGAGGGATTTCCATCGCCTGGACAGTGGCCGTGTGCAGGGGCAGGGTGTGTGTGTGAAACGGGCTGACAGATCTCGCTTCATTTTTCCGTGTTTCTGGCCAAGCAGAGGGGAAGGGGAAGACAGCTTAGAGAAGGCTGAGCTTTTAATGCTGGTGGGTGTGAAAAAGTAGTAAGAGTATCAGACTGCTGTTGCAGTCTGATATGGGTGTGTTCATTGAAGAAGTGAAGGGGTTTCCTGCTGATGTAGGGACGTGAAAATCAGTGTGAAAATAGATGTTGGGTGGATTTTGTATATCCCCACCTTCTGATAGGGGCATTTTGACATTTAGATTGTAGTAGAGCAATACAGTCCATTCTGAAAGACTCAACCCATCAGGTGTTTGCCCTTTGTATCGGTGCTTGTGTGACTGGTACACAAGTCTCTAAAGCTGGTACTAACTCACAGTTTGGCCTTGGCTGTAATTTAAATGCAGTCGTGTTGAACTAATTATTGACTGAAATTCAGGACTCTGTTACAGGAAAGAACATTCAGATCTTTAGTTAAAGTTTCATGGTTTCGTGACTAGGGGAGAAGCTAAATGAATGTGGATGTGATGTGGGTATTCTTCAGCCTCCAAGAGCTGTCTTAAAATTTGCTATCTTAAGTGCAATATGTTTTATATCTTAACAATGGCAGTAATTGATTTATTCACTCAGACTTGGGCTTGTGGAAGAACCTTGAGTAACAGTCTTGACATAGGCTGCCTTTGTGCACATGGAAGTCAAAGGTAGAGATTGATGCAGCTGCAGGGCACTTTCCTTGAAGGATTGGTAGATCAGGAGTTCAGGAGACACATCTGTTTTAACTTGCTGACCTCTGAGGTACAGAGGAAGGATTCTGATTGAAGGAATCTTCTGTCTCCATCTTTACTCTTCAAAATGACTCCGTATTAAATGTGTTCTGTCAAAAAGCATGTACAAGCATAATTTCTTAATTTTGCTGTGCTGGATTTTATGCCTTCTCAGCAGCTTTCCCAGATGAATTATATAGGCTTGAGTTAAGTTCTCAAGGACAGAGTGAGAGCTCGTACAACTTCTATTCTGACATTTCAAGTATTTGCATGAAGTCTTGGAGTTCAATGTGTAGCTAAATACTTCTTTTGGAGTGGGACGAGAAACTTTAATGCTATCCCAGTATGACATTGCTCTTACTGCGTTTCTTGTTCAAACTTCTTAATTAGATTTCCTTCATCTCTTTTTTGAACACTTTGTTACTGACGCTTTGGGCCAGCAAAGGCTGGGCAGAGTACTCCAGGTTCCAGAGCTTTAGGTTTCCTTAGTTTTTTTTCCAAATAACAAATTAAATATGTTTTAATTGAAAAGAAAGGATGGATCAAGTGTCGTTCTAAGGTGCAGGTGCCTATAGAGTAGCCATAATGAGAGGAGTGAATAGGTCTGTTGGTGCTTCTCTGTGCTGTCCCATTTTCAGTGATTATTCTGAATCTCTGTTCCTCTACTGCTTAGGCTTGTTCTCACTACATTGCTTTTGTAAATTTGTGAAAATGTTCATGTGCAAACATGAAGGTTGCATTGCTCATCATCTAATGCTCACCTGCTTTTGAGTCACATGTTGCTGAACTCCTGTGATCCAGTTGGGAGCCCTGTAAGAGAGAGGAAGGGGATTCTGTGCCTACTCTTGAGCGAGGAAGGGAATGATTTTCCTACCATCCTCAAGACTCTAACTGATGTTGGTAACCTTTGGTGGTTGGGCAGATATCCAAGGCCTTTCTGTGTAATTGTGAGTTTGGGTCATGAAAGGTAAGAAGGCCCATGAATGTGCTATGGAAAGTCACTTTTGTTTTCTAGTCACTTGCATGATGTAACAAGTTGCATATTAGAAGTAGAAATTGAGATTTTTTAGTTTTTTGGAAGTTGTTCATCATGCTTGATCATTCAGATTGGAAGTTTTAAAATGTTAAGAGAACTGTCTGGTATTAGTGCTGTTTGTTTTGTCTGGCAGAATAACTTTTGCCATACGAGTAATATTTCAGTCATAGCATTCTTCAGGGTACTAACATAGCACTAGACCCAACTGCTATTTGACGCCCAATGCTATTTGAAGGGTTTAACAAAATTAAGGCTTTGTTGTTAGACCATGTCTATCTTGTGTTTAACTGTACCAGAGAAACAAATACCTTGGTAAGGTGTTTTGGAAGCTGCCAGAACACAGAAACTGGTCTTTTTTGTAGCAAGGCTTATTTGATTTGCAACGCCTGTTTTCTGGGCAAGGTGATGCTGTGGTGGTTCTGGTTTGGAACAGTCAGAGCTTTGTCAAAAGCTTTGTAAGCAAGATCTGCTTGGGGAAGTGTCTGGGTAATGAGGTATGTAAAACACAAGGCAATCTCTCTCATTTTTCACCCTGTCAAGTGCCATGTGTGAGGTGGTTGACTCACATCCCACAGATAAAAGCTTGCTCTGCACCAGTAGTAATTGTGAAACTCTTCATTGGAGTCGCTTACTGAAGCTTTTGCTGTTGGGAGGATGAGAAAAGGATGACATGGTTGCAGCCTCATTATCTGAGGCTGGATTTAACCAGACCCCTGAAATTTTGAATAGTTTTGTAGGTATTACATCCTCAGCAGCTGCTGTGCATGTAACAGTCACAAACTCTTGTTTTTACTTACAGAATCGGGCCACTTTCAGGTTTGACCCTGCAGATGAAGACAGAAGAAAGGTGAGTATAATAGGCTGTTGAGCTGCATACCTCAATGTAGAAGTACAGAGGAGTAAAGGCAGTCTCTTAACTTAGCTGCCGTTGTGAAATGGTGCAAGCAATGAACATAAAGTTGTATTTTAATTTTTACTTCTTTGGTCCAAGAGACATGACAACTATACATTCCCTTTTTTTTTCTGAAAGAGAAATTCTCCTAGCAAAGCCCCCAGTTTTGAATGACGGTAGTTACAGAAAAGCCTATAAATTATACTGTTGGGTATGGATTTGAGATGAGGTGGAGGAATAAGGGTAAAGATACTCTTCTGTATCTACTGAGCAAAACTTTGCAATAGATTTTTCAATTTTCTCTCTTCTCAGCAGGTGACAATTTGACAGGCATTTCTTGTCTATGTGAGATGCTTAAAGAACACTAGGGATTAAGATGAAGGGATAAGTACAGAAGAAAGTTGTTAAGGAAGACAGGGTTACAGAGGCCTATTATTCCAAAGGTGGCTGGAATCAGTGAGATGTGGTTCGTGCATGTCAGGTGTCAAAGCTGGGAAATGTGACTTGAGCTGTCCAGGTGTGGTAGGACTTAACACACCCCTTTAGATCCATCCACAGCCTCGCATTTAAAGCTTGGACATGGATTTTTTTTTTTTTCCTGTTGTTATTTTTAGGGTGTAATATGTATAACAAACCCCTTTCTGTTGTGTAATTAGCTTTGGGGCTGATTTGCATTTTTTTTCAGAAAAAGTTCATTAGTGAATGAGGCTGTATGTTTCTGCTATTTCTGGAATAAACTCAAAGCTTGAAATCAGAATTGCAAGGTTCCTCCAAGGATAGCTTGTCTGAAATTGTTAACAATTGAAACACATAGTTTCATTCCATGATCTTATACTAAATCTAAATATTTTAAGGTGTTGTGTTTTTTTCTGGTAGAAATGGGTGGGATGATAGGTCTGTCAGTCTTTTGCATTTGCAAGCCCATCAGTTGTTTGTACCGTGATCTTCAGTTGCAATTCCTTGTTACACAGGGGACTCAGAGACCTCTTAGCTTTGCTTTATCTATGGCTTTACTCGAAGCTGACACTCAGTGATGTGGTGATGGACTGTGTGTGTCCTTTCTGATCTGCGAAAGAACTCAGCTGGGATCTGGACTTGGTGTTCTTACCTCTGTTCCCTCACCATCCCTACCATCCCTTTTTACACTGCGAATGAGCAAATGTCTAGGCTGAAAAATTGATTGCCAAGTACAGAACACAGGAAAGGAGAAGAGAGCAGAAGCCAAATTGGCAAAAGCCAAATAAAGACAATGAGTTTGCAGAGGTGAATGTAAGTTATACAGTATAAGGATATTTTTTTTATGCAGCCCATACACTCCAGTGACATGCTGAAAATACAACAGACAGAAAGGCCAAAACCATGGCTTGACTAGGAGCTGGGTCAACTGGACTGAGTAAACTGTTCTGTAGTGATATATGACTGTCAAAGCATGATGCTTTTAGGCTATAACCTAACTAAATCAGCAGTGAGTTTGTGATACTGAATTCCAGGAGGATAGTAGGTTGTGTCCTCTAGAAGACAGGAAGAGAGGTAATGCTATCAAACTTGTCTATCTGGACATAGCCACAGGACTGTAATACATCATGAGGTGATAAAAACACAAGATTGTAACGTGAGCTGTCCTTGTATTTGTCTTGGTTGTTTGTTTAATGATGTATGTGTCTGCCTTGGCCTATCTGTGCTGAGTGTTCTGGATATTAATCAGATGGCAATCTGTGTTGTACTGTAAGATCCACTCAGATACCAGGCTCATCCAGTCAGTGCCAATCCTTCTTGTTCTATACTAATAAAAAAAAAAAAAGAATTTCTGGAAGCCTGTTTTCAGTTTCTGTGTGTAAACAGTATAAAAATTGCAAACCAGAAGTAAATGTGTTCTGGAATAGCAGCTGAAATTAAGGCAGTGGTGTTGTTTCTGAGGAGCTTACCGAGCACTTAGAAATCTAAAATATTTGTCTTGAGCAGTCAAAAAGTTCTTGATGGTGTTTTGCAGGGAAAAGTTGAGTCTTCAGAACTGCAACACTTCACAGCACCATGGCATGATTGAGACAACCAATTGGTTCTTTAGGTCTGTTCTGGAATCCACTCCAGAAGTAATATCTATTAACTTGACCGGCAGTCACACTGGAGAGAGTTGTTAGTTGTTAGGTGTAGTGTCTCCCCCTCTGTGGCACAGCAGGTGCTTCAGCTTAAGCTCACATCCCAATACAAATAGGAAAGGGTTTTTTGGACCACTTGATCCTTATTTAATAGCTTTGCTCTCCATGATTCATACTTTGTCGGGGCCAAATACTGCTTCTGAAGTAGCAACACATTTGTGCTGTTTACAGACTTCAAATGGTAAGAAAATTACAGCACTGTTCGTGCCCTGGAAATGCCTCAGCACTGATTGCGTGGTTGATCATAGCATTCCACAGCTGGAAGTTGCCACAGCACCATTTGCTGTGATACTACAGATGTAAATCTGTCCAAGATGGCAAGTAAGGCTTTTTAATTTGGATGAAGGCGCTGAGTTTACAAGAGAAAGGGGAAAAAAGGGAAGCAGTAGCCAAATGTGAGAATATAACTTACAAGCCGTATTCTTACCTGTCATGATTGAACTCTTTCCTCTTCACCCCCATACCTTTCTGTCTGCTTTGTCTTTTGTAGTATTTGCATCATCTGGTTTCTGCTGTACTAGGTCCAGCTTACTAGAAATCTTCAGAATCTCTTAATAGAAATCTTCAGAATCTGAGACCAGTGTTCTTGAGTTATTGTCCAGGTTCAATTTGAACATGATGGATCTAAAAGTCAGTGGGACAAAAATTGCCAAAACAGTCTTTTCCCCTTGCATCACTGAGTGTTTTCAAGGTGTTGAAATAGCTGGTGGTAAATCATATTGAATGTATTGTGGGGCTTTCACTATCAGTTAAATTCATGATGTGGGGAGATTTTCCAAGTCTGTGGACAGTACCATATTTTAACTCTGGAAGGATGGAAGGAGTGAAGTGTGTTGCTGGAGCAAGATGCTGTCATGCTCTAAATCTTAGAAGAACCTCATTCCTAGTGCTGTTGGTGCTGTGATGTTTCAGGGAGGTCTGAAGGTTCCTGCAGCCACCAAGGCACAATTTTTCTCTTCAGTAAATTTGGGGCAAGCTTTTAAAGTCTATTAGTGAGTGTCCTATAAAAATATTAAACTCAGGTTCTCCTGTGGGCACACTGTGGGGTATCTTAGTATTAGTTGCTGTTGTTACTGTTCTGACTTCACCAAAATTCCTTAAGGGAGGTGCCAGTCTGCTAGAGGAAAACAGCACTGAGTATCCTTCATTAATACTGAGCATTTGTTCTAATTCCCTCTGGTCCTGCCCATTCCCATCCAGCTTTTTTCAGCTTTTACTGAAACCTCTTAGGGTTCAGGAAACCCATTTCTCCTTTTGACATCCTTCTTTCACCATGGGATTTTACAGAGGATAAAAGAGTTCTCCCTCTCCCTGTCCAGTAAGGTGACCAGGGGCTGCTGTGAGTGCAGCTATGCAGGATTTCACCTTTCTGTGACTCTGAAGCAAGTGTTTAATCCACCAACTCTGACAAGAGGGATTGCTCAGTGTGTTCCTCACCTCACCTGCAGAACTGTTGTGCTATCACATGTTCAAACCTTCAGCTTGGAGCTGTGCCATGTCAGAGCTGGCAAGCTCCTCCAAACAGCCAACCTCCCGCTGTCAGTGCGGGTTCAACACTGAAGTGCTCAAAATAAAGCAGGTTGAATCCTCAAGGAATGCAAGTGTACACCTTCCCTCCCTACCTACATCTGTCCACAAAGAGCAGGCAAAAATTTGGCATGGCCTTCTCAGGGGAGTTTGTCTAATTGTCCTGTTACTCAGCACACTTGATGACACATGTTATGTAAATGTTGTCTTGACTTCCAGAGAAATGCAAGTTGCAACTAACATTTCAAATATTCTTGGGCTTACTTTCTCACTGCCATAGATGCTTAGCTCTGAAACCTACTAGACAGTTAAACACCAAAATGGAAGAGTTGTGCTCCCCTTTCGTTCTCCTCCCCTACCCCAGCCTAATCAGCCTGCAAACAAAGATAGTGGAAGATAATGGAAGAAATTATGTTGGCCTAAAGCCACACAGTAGGTCTGTGGCTGAGCAAGGGAGAAAACACGTCTCTTGTTTCTCAGGAGAGGTCTTTCTACTGGGCTGTTGCTTCTTATCATCAAGACTTTATGCTGTCAAGATAAAGGACCAAAATAGGCTAATAGTTTATTTGTCAAAACAAGATGGCAAGTGGGTATTTCTGGCCTTCCTGTTTTAACACATGATTTAACACTACAGCATAGACAAAAGGAATGGTGTGCATTGTTCTGTGTTAATCTTAGTATTAGCACAAAAGCTGAAAAATCTTGAATTTCAGAGAAATGAATGGATTTTAACAATAAAAAAAAAGGTTTAAACTAGAAACTGCCTTGAGTCTGTGAAAAAGTATATGAAAAACACTTATTGCTGTAACATGGTTGATTAAAGTCAAAATGTTATCTGCATGTTGAAAGGCTAGAACACCAAACAAAGAAATGTTAAAATCTTGCAGTGACCTGAAGGGTGGCAACAAAGCCCCTGAAACTGGAACAACCATCATACCTGTAGTGGAAGGATGAGGTACCTTCCTGTCTGAATTTTCACTTGCTTTCATTTGCAACCACGTAAATGAAATCTGTGCCCCTTAGTTTATGCCATGCTAATGGCCTACAGGGTGGTAGAAAGAACACCACCCAAAGAAGATGAAAAGCGTGATAATGCTGTTGTAGTCACATCTCTTCCTGTTTCTCTTCTCTCTGTGAATCATTTCCCTTGTACCATCAAGGCCAAGACAGAAGATGTGAAAATGTGCAGTATGGCATTTAGTTTTAGTTGTCTCCAAGGCAATTTCCTAATGGGGTGAATCTTTCCATGGATAGCTCTGCAGTTATAATCAGATACTCTAGCTTTTCCTGAGCTGCTGATGGCTCTTGGGATCAGCCAGCCATGGTTCACTGTCACAGATATCCTAACTGATTGCTGGTTCCTCTAAAATCACTCTTGATGGCTCCCTGGGTCTTAACTCCAGAGAACTTTGTCAACAGGTAAGTTGTAAACAGGTTGCCAAATCTAAGAAAAAAAAAAAGTTTTATTTAATATCTATTTTTAGTACAGCTGTTCAGAGTTAACTCTTCTGGTGCTGCGTTTCACTAAGATTTGAAGCCAAGAGATGATTTTATATTTTTGAACTAAATTTTGTGTCATTTGCTGTATGGAGGGAAGGTTAGACTTCCATCCCTCATAGCAAGTCAGCGGGAGGTTGGTGCCCTTTGGGATCCCTCCTGTAGTACTTTTGACATTTTGCAGTGACATTTTCATAGCAGCAGGTGGGTAAAACTTACAGGGAAAAAAATTAAGTCAGAATTTGAGCAGTTTGATCCTTTTGTAATCAAATGAGTGCTCAGAATTTGGATGAATTGTTACAGACCACCTTGTAGCAGCTGTTACCAGCATGGAAGACAATAATTGCTAAGTCTAGTTGAAAAGCGCTTAAACGCGGAATAAACTAGCATTTTTCTGAAGTTCTGTAAACTGACTGTTCAGTTATGTGTTATTCTTCAAACATTATTCCACACTTCAGCTTGCAAAGCAGAGTTAATTGTGTGGAAAACTCTGAGCAATAGGAAGGTTAGAAAGAAGTCGAGCTGTGGCTAATTTGACTGTGGATCTGGACTGGTCATTTTTTGTTCTGGGCATTTTTAAAAACACTTCCAAGATGCCACTTTCAGAAACATTTAGTGCAAGTCTAGCATACCATGCTTAAGTCAGGGAGTTGTGCAGATCTGTGTGTGCAGCATTAGATTAGTGGTGAAGAATTCTGAGAACTCTGTACTTGAGTATTATTTTCCAGCCACAGTAAGTACCTATATGCCTGTACAGGTGGTCACGTGGGGTTTATAGTGTTGTAGTGTCTCTCATATTCTGATAAAGATGTCTTATGTTGCCTATGTGATAAGAAGTGGGGTTTATTCCTTATTTCCAAACTCTTACTGGGTTAGTCTAAGTCAGGGCTGTGGAAATGCAGTCAAGATCTTGGTTGTATGGGTGATGCTTTTGGGTAGCCTTAACCCCAGGACAAGCGTACTAGAAATCATATTGTGAGTTCCTACTGTTTGACTGTGTTTACAGATTTAACACTGTTGAAGTTAAAAGAAGTTGAAGTCTTCTCTTGTTTTTTCCCATATTCTTCTGCAGTGTCTGTTCTAGATCTGCTTTAGACTTAATGTTTGTTGTTGGTAATTTTGTTTATTTTGGCTTTAATTGTAAGTCATCACAGTAATAATATTGGCTTTGATGTCCCAGTGGAACCTTTGTTTTGAACTTTGTGTCAGGGTCATGGGCTTCTGTGCTCTTCAGCTTTTCATTGTAGTGGTGATGATGAAAAGTGGGATTCCAGAGACCCTTCCCCAAGAACCATTTTATACTTTACTAGTATTCCTGTCATTTTTGTAATCACTTTGTTGACACAGACTGCCTGAGATCACAGTGTGAATTCTGAGTCCTAAGTAGACTTCTTGCACTAGGGCTTTTCCACTCAGTGGCTGCTCTGGCTTCTCATGTTGATGGTCAAGACACCAAGCTGGGGAGGAGAGGAGCATGGAGGAACTGTGTTCTAGGAGGTACAGTGCAGTTTCTATTGTATTGGGAACTTCTTTGTGATTATACTTCTGACTCTAGTACCCATGAGTAGCAGTGTTGTCTTGAGCATAAGGCATAAAAACCCATTGGAGTCCTCTCCCATCAAGCAATCTCTTCTGGCCTCTCTTTTTTCACCTTTGATTAATTGATTGTCCATTTCCATTTTATAAAAGATAATACTTCTATAATTCAGATGTTACAGTTTCTGACCTGCAGATTATTGGAGTGTTGTATTTTCTCATGCTGCATTTTTGTGATTATTTACTCCTGCAGTCCTGTTGGTATAAGGAACTCGTGAACTGTTTTGACATCAAGAACAATCTGTGTTGATAAAGCAGCAGCTTTGCTGTTTTGGTAAAAGTGCTACAGTCTGCCTTCAAGTAAAACTGTATTATGTTTCCGTGTCAGAGGTGTTATTTCTGAGCGTTGTACTCAAAATGAGAGAAGTCTGTCAATTAGGTTGAAGTGGCCGCGCAAATTATAGCTGTTACCAAACATGGAGTACTAATCCTTGTATGTTAAGTAGCAGTTATTTTGGTTTCTTTTTCTCCCAGCCTCCTGACTCAAACAAACTTAACTTCAAATTCTGCATGTGCTATAGGTGTGACTGGTACTTTGACATATTTTTAAAACCTTTCACTTGTCTCTAGCTTTGCTATTCTTCTGGAGTTTTTAGTCCTGATACTGTAACTGGCAGTGGTGGGTAACAGCTGCTATTTTGGCTTAATACTTTTGGAAATGTTGATGTATTTGGATTATGTCCATGAGGAAAGCTGCTTTTGGTGCTCTCTGGAGGGCTTTGGTAACAGTTCATATTTTGAAGCACTAATATGGAATATCTACATTCTCAAGTCAGATAAAACCTAATAGGCTATATGGAAGCTTAGCAAAATAGTTTCTTATTGCCACCAGTATTTTGACACTAAAACTGTTGCCTTTTTCTTTGTTGTGTTTGCCAGAAACTGTGTGAGGGAATTCTAAACATCCTTGAAAAAGACACGAAAACTTCATGTCAAGTTGCCTGCCTGGAGGCCCTCCGGATTCTCTCCAGGGACAAGAAGGTTTTAGTGCCTGTAACCACAAAGAGGAACATGCAGATCCTTATGAAGCTAGCAAAGCTGGACACTTTGGAAGATCCTCTGGAGAGAGTATCTGAATTTCCTGTGATAGTAGAAGCCTTAAAATGCCTCTGTAACATAATTTTTAATAGTTCAGTTGCACAGAAGCTCAGTTTGGAACTGAATCTTGCAGCGATGCTCTGCAGTCTTCTGCAGGAATGTAAGGACCGGCCGCTGGTTGCTGACATTAAATGCTTTGATTTGCGTCTCCTCTTCCTCCTGTCACTCCTGCACACAGATATTAGAGCACAGTTGCGTCAGGAGCTACAAGGGGTGCAAGTTTTGACTCAGGCTTTGGAGAGTTCCCTGAGTGTAAGATGGACAGAAGAATATAAAGTAGCAGAAGATCGTGACAGGCCTCCTCTGTCTTTGCAAGAGACAGATTGTGCCATTGAGGCACTAAAGGCTCTATTTAATGTAACACTTGACAGTTGGAATGTCCACAGCAAGGTAAGGCTTGGCTGAAGTGGTTTTTTTCAATTAATTTTGTTCAGCCTGCAAGAGCCAGCAGGTGGATACACAGGAGGCAGTTTTGTTCCTATTACTGCTTGGGCAGAAAATCTTATCCATACATTTTCTGTGTAATGGGAGAACAGCTTGGCTTGCTTAATGCAAGTTAAAACTGTATGTTTTAGCATACAAAAATGCAAAAAACACTGTTTCATAAAAGTCTTAGCTCTCCAAAAGAAAATAAATGTTGTTCATGAATAATTAGTAGGCTAGGAAAAACTTCTTTATCTAAGTGTACCAGATGGCTGCATCTCTGGAGGTTGTGGACTATGGCAATAGGGCAGTAGATTGAGCTGAGAGGACTCCCTAGTTTTTGTCTGTTGCATGATAAGTACCTCAACTCTCATTTTTAACAAATAACTCTGATGAAAGAGTGCTACTGTTAAGATTTGTCCCATCCTCTGAACACCAGTTTTGGACTTAAACATGATCTTTTAAGATGAAATCAAGTAAAAGAACTAAATACACTTTCACTGTTTTTGATCTTATGAATAAGGTTTATCTTGGTTTGTTTTCGTTATTATGTCAGATTTTTTTCTGGTAGATAAATATACTTCCTATGTGTTGCATCCTTAAATTTATAAACAGAAATTACAAGGGTAACTTTGCTGAATAACCTGAGTCTGTGCTAAAGCAGGAGAATTATATATGGAACCTTTATTTTTAGTCCACATCATAGTCTCTAGAACAGTGTTACTTACTTTCCACTAGACATGGTAAATATGCAGCATATAAAGCTGATCAAAATTCTACAGCAGTTAAAACTTGCAAATAATTGTTCTCTTTAGTGCATTAGACTAAACAGCCAATCAGACATTAATTTTAACTTGAAGGAATGTGAAACTTCAGCAAATTTGGAAGTTTATTCTTTGCTTTAATGTCTCAAGGATATGATGAATAAGAAATCCTGAAATTTAAGATTCAATGTTAGAGGGGTCAGAGAAGCTAATATTTGGGTTTCAAAGAAATATAAAGAAAGGGAGGTTTCTTTCTTCTGTTTATATTCCTGACTTAGACCCTTATTAAAAGTATCTTTAACTTTGTCAAAGTTCTTTGTGTAGACAAGTGATTGTTCTGGAGGTAGAAAAGCATGTAACACAGTTATATGGAAAATTGGAAAAAGAAACTGTATTACATGTTCACCTCTTGAGAGGTAAGCTCTTGATATCTGGAAGTTGGTTTACTCTTACAAAATACTGACTCTGGAGAGATGTAAAGCCCAGCTCACTGTCTTTTCCTCCTTAATATCCCTAGCATGCATGCAGCCTTTTTTTTTTTTTTTT
>VXBB01024955.1:109982-123178 GCA_013399915.1 Illadopsis cleaveri
TTTTTTTTAATGAGAGTTTAAGACATACCAGGGCAGGAGGAGCTTAATTGCATTTTGAGATAAAGTTTAGATAATAACTCATTACTAGAAATTCCTAAAAGCAGAGAACTTTTAAATTAAAGAACTTTTTAGTGTCTGTTAGCTGTTAGCCAGGTATGTTAGGTGACATTCTGCTTAGTGAACATTCCAGTGGCAATTCTAATTATCTGGAAAAGAAGTGAAAGGCATGTTAATGAAGTGGATTGAAGATGCAGAATTTGAAGAGATTCCAAACACCAGAACACATGGAAAATAAAAGGAGAGCAGAGAGGTTGGAGTGTGGGTGGAAAGCTAGACAAGCTCCATCCTAATGTGGAGAGAAGCATTTGAAACACCAGTATTTAATGAGTGGAGATGGTTTCAAAGTAGCAAAGTCAGACAAGAGCTGCAGGTGGTACAGTTGGCGGACTTGGATGCTGATGTTACAAAAGACACATAGGCTGCTTTGTGTCAGGTCAAACACTCCAGGACATATGATAGATGCCAAGAAGAGCTGTTGAAAAAGGGTGAGGACAATGATACACAGTTAAATGGTTGCAGTTACTGGTGTACTTCTGTGTGGCTCCTGTCTTGTGGGAGATTGGAATGGGGGATTGCTTGGAGAGAGGAAAAGGTAGGGCAAGTGAGTTGTTGAGAAGTTGGTGGAAAGGTATCAAGGGAGCAGAAGCAAGGGACTTAGAAAAAGAGACAGACTGGGTGGAGGGAATGAAACTTGGCAGCAAAAGGCCTAAATGAGGAGAAGATGATGCATGATCTAAATGGATGAAGGGGTGGCCTGGTGTAAATACAAGAAGGAAGAGAGTGGTAGGTTAGGAATAGTGGTATGGAATTGAGCAAACTCTTTTAACTGGGTTTTCTAGTAATGAAGGCTGATTTAACTGAAGAAACCTCCTTGGTGAGTTTTACAAGGTCAGCTTATAAGACTTATGTAGCATTAAGCATTCAGGGAACACTAAGGTACAATCCTTTCATTCATAGGGATGGATGTTATGATCTAATAGGTATTTTCCATCTTTAACTTTTATTATTCTAGTGACCTGAAACTCTCACTTGCAATCTTCAAAATGAAAAAATATCTTCATAATTTATATTTATATAGAATGAATCTCATCAATTTCGTTACATGGCTGCCATCCTTCGACACTGCTTATTAACCACGGGCCCTACTGAAGAAAAAACTGAAGAGTTACACAGGTTGGTAGAATTGCAGAACCAGTCTATGTTAAAAGGTTTTTGTTTGATTGGTTTTCCTAAATAGAAATTACTTTGCCTAAAATCCAAAGTGAAAATCTGAGACACAGTGAAAACTTAAATTATTTTGAGTTAATATTGTTAATCTTTTTTTGATTAAAGCTATTTTCCTCAAACATTATTTAAACATATCCAGTTTTCTGAAGAGAAGATGACTGGCAAGGTTGTTATTTTCTATGACTGATAATGAAGCTCACCTTTTTTAAATTTTGTTTTTACGTTCGTGTGTGTATCTGAGATGAAAATACATATGGAAGTTCTAAGTGTAGTTCAAATTGAAGTGGAATGCAACTTCTGTTGTTTTGCACAGAAGCTGATGGAAACATTACATTTTGAGATTTCTATATGTAAGTTTTGCAATTCTGATGGTTTGGGGTGGAAGTAACAAGTTGATATTTTATCCCAATAGTTCTAGGCTGCTTTACTGAAAGTACCAATAATTTTCCTTGGTAATAATATTTTTTTTCAAAGATGAGTGAATCACACAGTTTTTGGTGTGTGTTTTGGTTTTTTCCCTCAGTCCTGCACCCAGCTGTTATGTATTGACAACCAGTAATTCAATCAAAATTCAGATTATTTGTGGTGAGGTGGTGGTTCTTTGTTTAGTCTTACTTTTCTTTCTCTATGACACCCTTTTTTTTACCAAGCAGGTCAGCTCTTCACTGGGGCCTGACAATACAGTAGCTTCCCTCAGCTCTGAAATGTTGCCATTTTCTTCTTCAGTGATGTCTGTATGTGTAGCTGTAGGATCTTTTGAAGGTCTTCTGAGCCAGTCTCTAGGAAGAAGGATGCAGCTTTTCACACCCAGCAGTCTTGAAAGTGTTAAATGACCTTGATTAAAATCTTGGAAAGCTCTTAGAGATCAACAGTCTTAGGAGGTGAATACTAAAATCCTACATCAGAGCCCTTCTCAGTTGGTGCAGACTAGTTTGGAATAATTCAGGATACTGCTGCAGTAGTTGCCATGACTGAAGTTAATGCTGTGTCCTAAAGGGCAGTTAGTGTTTTCTCTTTGCTGCTGCTTATGGTGGGTGCTTTGTGCTCTCAGCCTCCTTTAAGGGAGGGACTGGCAGAAATAAAATTCCTACTGCTGGGAGAATTCAACAGTTCTGGATAAAATCAACAATTACGAGAGAGTTACAAGAATTATTATAGGCTGATGCTCTTCCCAAGATCTGTTCCCTTGTCCAGAAATCTGACTAGTCTGAATCACCCTGTTAAATATATTGCCCTGTAAAATTTAATTGTCTTGTGCTATTGCAAAAGGATGCAAATTATGCAGGTCCTTTTGGTTTTAGTTTTTGCAAACACTTGCAGCTGAGATCCAGAAATGGCTTTACATAAAGAGGTAGGCAGCCGTGAAGGTGATGTAGTGTTGGTGTGATTTCTGTCCTTGCTTTTTTTAGTGGCAAGGGAGATTTTTTGTAGCAGTGCTGCCCACGTGGGCCTTATGGAGACACCAGTCAAAGCAAAGGTTCTCCATAATTCTGAGAGGGGGAAGCCGGAAAGAAATGAGGACACCCATCACTACCTTGTATCACTTCAGCTGTTCCCCCTTCTCCAGCAGACCTAGTGAGCACTGCATCACTTTCTGCCATGCTGAGAAAACAACTTTGTCCCTCAGTGTAGCTTGTTAAGTTAGCTGAAGAGCAAAGAATGCAAGTATAGCATCATTGCTTGTGGTATTGGATCTTGATTTACGTGCTACAAGACCACCGTGCAGGATTTGACTGCTGTGATTCAAATATTTTTGCTGAACCTGAGTTTTATCTTTGAATGCCAGAAGGATGCAATAAAAGCTAAATAATTGAATACACTTTTCCACCAAGACTGTTCATCACAAGGCAACTCTGGAATAGAAAAGCTATACTCAGAAGTAATGCCCCTACAAATCCTCAAAGAGATTGAGGCCTGCATCAGAGGGCCCCACTTCAGTCCGCTGATCTATTTGGACAAGCAAAATTTAATTCCTGATAGAAGCTGCACTAACAAATGAGTAAACTGTTGTTAGCAGTCTGTAGCTAAAAAAGAGAGGCTGTGTCATCATTTGGGCCATTCAGCATGCTGGACTCTGACCATGCAATCTTTATTGCTAGAGATACGGTGTGAGTCAGGGAGCAGAGCACAACTTCCAGCTATGCTTTCCTCCTGGAGCCTATCAGTAAGGCAATTATGAAAACTGTGTTAAAATAAAATAAAATAAAATACAAACAGTGGTGAATGCAGAATAAACTTTATGAAGTATCAGGGAGATACAAATATATTTCTTAATACATTTACTATTTATTTAATATAGTATGTATATATACTATATATTTAATATATTTACTTGCACTTGCGAGTAAATCAGGTATATTTACTTGATCACTTGCACTTCCCTAAGTTTGTGAATCTGCAGAACCTAAGATGCTTCAGTGAAAGGTTTGGGCAGCCTGTTAAAGCTCATCATTTGAAGGCCTGTAAATCGAGGATTTATTTTAGGTGAACACTGTATGTTGGATACATGCCCTGAGCCATAGTGTACTGATTGTCAGTGTGACTATTTCTAATAAAAAAGCAGAAGTTAGCCATAAAAATATCTTACCTACTTTAGTGCCCAGTATTGTCATTGTGGTTCTGTTGCATCATTATTTAATGTTTGAATATGAACAACTTAAAGTACCACATGTTAGAGTAAGTGTCATTTTTGCTCACTAACAAGGTTTTAATCAAGGCATTCACTGGCTCTAAATAGGCCTTTGATTCTGAATTTGCATATCAGGAGGGGGCTGGGAGTATGAGTGGGTGGATGTCATGTCCCAGTGATTAATGATCTCTAGGAAGCCAAAAAGGGGAGAGTAATATACACAGTATTTCTACCCCCTGGAGTAGGAATGCAAACACTATTGTGCGTATCTGTGCATAGTCACTGACTTCCTGGTAGCTGGAGAATTTCATACACTCCTCTGCCACAAATAAAACTGTCAGTGGAGTGACAAAGATCAGAAAGCTGGGCTTCATTTATTGAAAAGAATAGCTCAGACACAGTGATCCAGAAAATTAATTTTGTAGGTGTTTGGGAACTTGGTTGTTTAATAAGAAACTGGTAAAAAGAGAACTTTTGATGAAAGGCCCGAAGCCACCAAATATTTGTTGAATTTCTTCTGTTTTGTTTCTGACTATTCCTGAATTATTGGAGAGGAATAACTTCCGTGATATAAAAGACATATCTTGAACAGGATTTAGAAACAAAACAAAGAGAACAAGCATTCCCAAAAGTAATAGTGGTCTGAATTTCAATTACTAAAAGAGCGAAAGGGAGATGGCACAGTGTGGAACAGCCACCCAGTCTGATCAAACCAGAACCAGCACATTTGTTAGAAATCCTGCTATGGTCTGATGGCCATGCTTTGCTTTCTCTTTTGCTAATTCTTTGTTAGAATTGTATTAATAACTTAGAAACAGAGAGCAGCTTCTAAGTAGGTATTAAAAGTCTTAATATGAAGTTGTTTGAAAAGTTTTCTCCATTCTTTGAACACGCCACCAGTTCTTGAAACATCAATGCTCATTAGTTCATTGATAGCTTTGAGGTCTGCACGGGTAAACCTGAATAGTTTTGTGCTATTTCTAAATACATCCATTTGTAAGTTTAGTTGGATATCAGCAAGTAAATAATGACAGAATTCTAATTTTTGCAGCATCTACGTAATTTCTCCCAGTGTTCAGGAACAGTACAAGCCCAAGTCTGTACAGTGAGAACAGGGTAGATAGCAAACTCAAGGCATGTGTACCCTGCAAGAGACCCTTGCAAAGTAAGTCCCACCTTACTCCATTAAAGAGGAGGGAGGGACCCTGTGGCCTAATTGAAATCACTTAATGGCTCTTTGGAAATGCTCCTCTTTGTGTTGTAGAATGAGAACACTGCCAGTTACTGAAGGGTAGTGCTTGGTGGATAAACCTGAGTCTTTTTAGGGTGTTCAAAGCCTTCTGTATTTCATATATACTACAAGCTAAATAAAAATGAAAATATTTCAGGGGACCTAAGAAATGGGCACTTTGCCCCCAGTCACAGCAGGAGAAAATGTTGCCCATATTGTATTTTGCCACACTAATGTTGGTAGTGTGGATGTGTGGTAAAGTGTTTTAAGTTTCAAGGAGGAAAAAATTCTGACTACTGCAAATCGATGTGAGAGTTCCCCCTGCTGTTCTGCAAGATCAGCTGCTGTAGCTTCCTGCTGGAAACTGTGCCTTGTCCGTGGGATGGGATACTGTAGGGGCTGGAAGTAATCCTGCACTGCTGCTTTTGGAACTTTTTGTCTTTCTTTTGCCTTATTTGTTCCAAGAGCCAGCACTCAGGCGATAATGCAGGCCACCTTCTTTAAAACCCAGAGAGGAGAAAATAAAGCATTGTTTGACTTGTAGGGCCTCATTTTGATTGCAGTTGTACAAGCAGTTTATGGTGAGTTTTGTACTCTGTTTTTAATTCTTTCTTCCAAATGAATAATGAATTTTTAAAAATTTGTTTCAGCAATGCAATCAACCTCTTAAGCAATGTTCCTGTTTCTTGCTTGGATGTTCTTATTAATCCATCGTCCCAAGAGGAAACAGATATAAAATACAATGGTATGAATATGAGAGCTATTCAGATTTTACTGGATTTCATGGAGAAGAGGATAGACAAGGTATGGACTGCACCAGTTTTTCACAAAAGGGGCCTCTTTCTCTAAAGCAAAAAGTACACATATATCAAGCTTGGTATAAACCTTTCAGCCAGTACTTGGCACAGATATGGCTGTCCTACTAAACTATGAAACACCTCAAAATAAAGAACAAATTCCTGTGAATATCTGAAGCTATTTGCTTATGTGTGTCTGAGGGTGAGCATTTGGCTCTTTATGTAGAGTTTATATTTTGGCTATATTAGAGAACTTTATTGAAGTGTTCATAGAATTTGAAAAGGAAAGTTTGCTCTTATGATGTTTTATTTGTATTTGGTTTTATTTTAGGGAAGCAGCTATAGAGAAGGTCTGACTCCAGTTCTGAGTTTATTAACTGAATGCTGCCGGACTCACAGAAATATCAGGAAGTTTATCAAAGCTCAGGTAAGTACAATATTCATTGAAATTTGAACATGAAGCTAATGATGAACTTTGAGGTCTGTACATCAGTGCAGGACAGTGCTGTAGACATAATTTTTCAGTCATGTAAATCAATAGATACTATGGCCTGAGTTCCAGGATACATTCTGTAGCGCTGTTAAATAATAACATCAGGGGTATTGTAAAGCTGTGTTAATGTCAGTCACCATGGATCATGTGAGATGCATAAAAAACTCAGTAAGGTCTGTTCCCTTACACTCAGCAAATAAGAAACATTTCAGTGCAGTTAATTAAACTTTGCAGAGCTGTGTGGTGGCCAGTGAGAATACAGGTGTTTTGATGGGTTCTGCTTGAGGTTTAGTTTTACCTCAGCAGGAGGGAGTTGTTGTGATTAAGACTTGTGTATCAGCTGTCCTGTCAGAGTAAAAGTGTCCCTGGACAGAGGCACACTTCATCACTTTGTCTCTTAAAAGAGTTCTTTATTACAGTATAGACTGTGGCTTTTAACAGGGAAAAAGATTTCTGTGGCATGGTTAACGACCTAAAGGATCTGCGTAGCTTGGTGGTTGAGTGTGGTGTTTTCTCTTTGTTTTGCTGTTTTTCCTGAGGTCAAATGGAAAGAAGTTAAAAGATGAGGAAGAGAAAGAAATTGCTCCTCTGGTTTCTGCTGTCCTTCTCCTAAGCTGCAGTGACTTTTGAGTTGCATCCTAGATGCTGCTCCCAGATCAAAGCTATTCCTGAATTCATAAATGGAATTTAAAATGAAAAAGAGCATATATTTTCTTCCTCTTCCATCTATACCAGAAAAGTGGTTTTGAGGAATTTAAGAAACTTGTTGTTGTTTGGTTTTGTTCACAGCAGTTTGTTTTTAGGATACTTTGCTGATCTGTTAACTTCAAAAAAAAAAAAAAAGTTGCCGAGCCAAGTGTTCAGAAGCTAGAAAATGAAGTTGTCTGCATGTTTTTACGACATGTGGGCATCTCGATGTCAGGATATAATTGCATGCTGACTCCTGCCACAGGACCACTGCCTCATATAGTGCAGAGAATGGATGGATGTTGCTAAATGCATGACTGGATGTTTGATATTTTGAATTGCTCTCATTGTTAAGTGCTGGCCTTGGGCTTTATTTATTGTGTGCTATTCAAATTGTGATCTGAAGACAGGATGATTGATTTCCTCATGGACTGTCCTATAGCACTCATCACTGTATTAGTATTAGAGTACTCTAAAAACATTAATTCATTCTTACAACACACTGGGAAATGGCAGTCATGGTACTATCCCCAATGGGGGGAGTAAGCAGGGACAAAGTAAAATGTTTTTGCTAACTGGTTGAAAACTTGGTTTGAAAAAAACAGGGTCTGTTTTATTCTACGCAGTCAATACTGGAGCATTCATGTAAGGATCAGTTCCCAGTGAGTCCAATTTCAGTAGTAATTGTGCTGTAATTTTGCACAGGACATGGCACTTTACATTAGACGCCTAGAAAACAAAGGACTTGCAATCTCTTATGATAATTAGTGACACACTTGGTTTTATTCCCTAGTAAAATATTGAAGATCCATAATTCTTATGAGACTCTTCAGATCATTAAATATTTCATATTATGTCCCAGATTTGTTTGCAGATCATATCATATATCTTTTGAATGTGAAAAAATTTACGTAGATTTTGAGTCTGAAGGCATCCACACAAGGAGGCACGAGTTAGTTTGCCAAAAAAGCCATCCTTTGTGCCCTGCCTACCTTTCTTGAGGGTTAAAGTTAGCAATATTAATGACCGCTAATGAGAAAATAGTGTGTTTGAGGAAATGTTAAATAGTGATTTCTCCAAAATATTTCCGAAATTTAGCTTGAGCTTTAAAAAGTATTTTCTGGTTGAGGTATGCATTTCCTGTATATCTAGAGCAAATTTTGAGATTTAGTAGTAGAAACTTGTAGTACTTATAAGTACTTGGAATAAGCACTTGCAATAAGTACTTAAAATAAGTACTTGCAACATATTATTTTCACGGGTTTTCATTAAGCACATCATTGTTCTATATAAACTACACAGCATTTTAGGAGTGTAAGTTTCCTTAAACTGGTATTTCTAATACTTTTATAAGATACATGAGCCAAATAGAAGAAACAGAGAACATGAGGTTATAGATGCCTGTTGACCAACTCTCCTGGGACACCCATTTGTACTCATAAATTCCTAAAATTGTAATTTTAAAGCCTGAATTTAAGGCTGAGTATTTTTCTGCCCAAAATGACAGACCAAGAAACTTAAATATCTTAAGAAGCGAGAGTGACTGCTAATGCATATGGGCAGAGATATGGGCATAGTTGTCTGATTTTGTTGCTATTTCTGCGCCTGCTGACTACATTTGTTTTTGTAAATATTGGTTTTGCAAGATATTTCCATGCATTTTTGCTGTTCTTCCCTTTCTTCTGTGCTGCAGGTACTGCCTCCATTAAGAGATGTCTCAAACCGTCCTGAAGTTGGCACAACAGTGAGAAACAAACTCGTGCGCCTTATGACACATGTTGACCTTGGAGTAAAGCAAATTGCAGCAGAATTTCTTTTTGTTCTTTGTAAAGAGAGAGGTAAAAATTACTTTTTCTTCTCCCTTTTGTATAAGGTCTTGCTGTAATTGGTATATTTGCCTCTTGCTGTAACTCAATTCTTGCAGCACTCTGGTGGGATTTGTTTTGTGGCTGATTACAGCTGAATAATTTTTTGTGTTCTCTTTGCAGTCGATAGCTTGTTGAAATACACAGGCTATGGTAACGCAGCAGGATTGCTGGCAGCCCGGGGCCTGCTAGCAGGAGGAAGGGGAGATCACTGGTACTCAGATGATGAAGATACAGACACAGAAGAATACAAATCTGCAAAGCCAAAGTATAGTATTTTTTCAATTTCACATATCCTGTTGCATTTTGGATTCTTTTGACATTATTTTGGGAGTTTTTTACCTTTTTCAGAGGGGCCAGTCTTAGAATGATATGTGCTTATATTAACTCCTGTCTTCTGCTGATATCATGGTCTAATTATTGAGAAACCAGCCTCTAATAGTGAGGACAAATCTGACTACCATCATGTAGTCAGATATGGTTGCAGGGGGAAGAAAGTAAAAAAAAAGTTACTATGAGAATGATTTAACATCTGAATAACTACTTGAATTGAAATTCAAGTGTGGAAAGAGACTTTTAAGGAAGGGACAGGAAAAAAATTTAGTAGCAAACTTAGCAAGAATGGGTTTTGTCCCAGATTTTTGAGGAACTCCCATGAAGTTTGCCAAATTGCTAACTATTGTTTGTGGGGTATATATCTGTAATGGAGAAAGTAATGGTGCCAAATATATCTAAAAGTTTTAGCTCGAACTTGGTTAAATAGGAGAAAGCCACTGTGTTTAGTTTCAGTTTTGACTGAGTTTTAGATTGCCTGGTACTAAAATTTTCCTCAAGAACCAAGTAGGTCATATATGTAAATATGGAAGGAGCAAAATAACTTCCACAGAAGTCATGCAGCAGGAATCCAGTATATTTGTTTGAAGGATTCAGTGACCACGTAGAAGCTCTGTTGATTTTTATTACTTGTAGTTGATTGGGTGTTAAGGGTTTTAGTTTGTTGTGTTACATATAAGATTTGTTGCCATTTTAAAGATGCTCTGCAACTGTTGATAGTGGAGATCTGAAGTGTTACCATTATTTTTCTGTTTTACTCTGTTTTCCTTGAATTACACAGATATGGTTAGGTATATGGTGAGCACTTGTGGTTTATTGAAAGATTCTTATTAAGGTACATGCACAAAGGACAGGATTAAATGTATGAAATTTAGGAGTTACATTGCTTCTATGGTAAGAAATTAAGGCAGGAGGGTTTTTTTTTATTTCTGCGCTTCAGGATTTTTTTTTCTTGCTGTTTTCTCTCTCCTGTTCTTTCAAAAGCCTGATATTCAATTATATGCATGTAAGTAAAACTGTAGCATCCATTTTGTTAAAAACTAACACTTAAATGAAACATTCAAGATAACTGTCAGTTGATTTATGCATCTAATTTTCTGCATTGCTGTTAAATGTTTGTGATTAAAATGTTTGAAAGGATAATGTGCCCTGAAAGTTTTCTTTAAAGCTACTTCTCTGCTTTTGTTACCATTTATGTATCACTGTTCACTTGCATTAACAGTGAAAATAAAGCTGGCTTTGTAAATGCTCAAAGTAAAGTAACTTAATCTGGTTTGAGCAAAAAATCGTCATCATGGAAGGGCAACAGTTAACTAATTTAATGGAAAACTGGAACCTGTGTATATTTTTAAAATTAAGCCTGTACAGAATTAGTTTCAGACCTGCATCTGTCATCCAGTTCCCTGTTTATGTCATTAGTACTAATGACATTGTCACTGTTACCATCATCATTCCCCTGGTTTTAAACTGTTCCTCTCTGGCTTCCAACAACAAGAGTTACCAGCCTGTGCATTTTTGAGCACAGACAAGACATTAATACAGTGAATCCACACGAAGATACAGTCACGATTCATGAGAAACTACGGTATGAATATGAACCTTTTCTATTTATAACAAAACCTTTCATGTGCAGTTCAGACAGTTTTAGTCTTGATGATTTCTGTGGGTTCTTCCTGTTTCCTGCTGTTAAGAAGATAGAAAATGTACCTATTCTTGCAGAAAAGTTAACGGTGTTGTTTTTTCACCTCCAGCATTAACCTTATCACTGGTCACTTAGAAGAGCCAATGCCCAATCCAATGGATGAAATGACAGAAGAACAAAAAGAATATGAAGCTATGAAGCTTGTCAACATGTTTGATAAACTTTCCAGGTATTGTATTATAGCTGCTTTTGAGAAGCAGCTAGTGTCCTGGCTCTTTACCAGTGCCTCAAAATAGTGCTAGAATCAACTTCTTTGTAGGATTAGAACTGCTTGAAATGCAGAGAAAGATGTTTAGCACTTTAAAGAAAAGAGTAATATGTTACCGGACTTCAGAGGAACCTCCTTTGGAGAGAATTGGACAGAATTGGGAAGATCTGGTGGTGAGGGGACCTGGCTCCTGAATAGATAGGCTGATGGTAATGAAGAGAGTTTCTTCTTTTAAAGTATGGGACACAATCCAGGCCCAAGGCAACTGTGCTTATTTCCCCCAAGTTAATGAGCAGCATCTCATTGTAACTACTTATGCCTGCTGCTTACATGAAGAACGAATACAGTGTGAAAATATTGTTGTCAGAAACAATACATTGTATAATGGAGCAATTAAAAGGAAATTTACAGTGTGGATTGGAATACAAATCAGCCTTTGTAATTTGTTTTATGTGACGAAGGTAATGCCATGAAAGACATGGGTACGTAGTATGGCATGATGGTGTTCCAGTATTGATACAGAGAGTTGATCTTCAGTTCATAACTTCCTATGTACAAAAGAACATAGACCTGTGCTGTTATCTCTAGCTTTTTCTCTTTGGCTCAATATGCATAGAATTTACTGGCTTTTCTTTCCCCATATTTCTAGCCATATTGGAGCTATTGTAGGGGTTGTTTTTAATTCATAAACAAAATTGCATTCTTGCAAAACTTACGTCATATTAATTTGCCATTAAGAGCAAAGCTGTAGGAGGTAAATACATAAGTGCATCCATTCTTCAAACATGGAAAAAACTCAGCAGCTAGAAATGTGCTTGTTTTGTGAGAGTCTACAGATAGTCAATTAACAAGATCTATCAAGAGAAATTCAGCAAAACATGTATTTTTTACATCTCTGTTCAAGATTAGGAATATAGCAAAAGATACAGGAGAATCTGGTTTTTTCATTAGCTGTCAAAAACTGAATGACAGGCAGGATTGAAAGCAGGGCAGGAACTTAGAACAACTGATCTGAGACTGTCAGTTAAGTAATTGAATATTTTTTCACATTATTTGCATGGAAAGCAAGTGTATGTCATAGTCTTCTTAGGAAAGAGAAGAAAATGCAATGCACATGTAATGTTAATTGAACTACTCTGTAAAATGGAATCATGGCTATGTTAAGCTTGAGAATTAAGATGCTGAGCATCAAGGGTACCACAATGAAGTGACTAAATGGTGTAAAATGTTCTTTGAAAGAAAGATTGAGGCTGCAAATAAGCTGAGACTGAAGACAAGTCAGTTGCTGTCACTGCAGCAGTTATACAAAAACTCCCAATGCTTACTGTGGCACAAGAGCCCTTTCAGTTTGGAGGGTCGGAGGCACCTGCTGCAGTGCCTGCCACAGGCTGACAATAACTGAGCAGCTGCTGCCCTGTGTCACCACTTATCTTCTTGGCCAACAGCATTGCTGTCACCTTGGGCTTTCTGTGCCCCTTACATCCACCTGCAGTTTCTTCTGTAGCACTTACTCTGCTTCAGGGCTGGCGCTCTTTGTGGTAGGGCTTTTGTTTGTTTAGTATTGTGGTTACTGTGGGACAGTGTTGTTGATGTGACCCCTTTAGGTGCTCTGATAATGTTAACAAAATCATTTCACTGTTCTTCCCACACTTCTTGTTTTACTGAAACCGGGGAGGAGGAAAATGCTGGCAGGAAGGAAAAAGAAAGTAAGACTTGGAATCAGACGCTGTGGAGTGTTTTTCATGAATGTAATTAAGTGCAGTTGTGGGCCCTGCAGATGTTAAACAACATGGGAATTTGCCAGTCTTGCATACAAGAAGGAGTGCAAAGCCACTCTCCATCATTTACAACCACTCCTGGCTCACTGGTGAGGTTCCCGATGATTGGAAGCTGGCCAATGTGACACCCATTCACAAAAAGGGTGGGAAGGAGGATCCCGGTAATTATAGACCAGTCAGTCTGAC
>VXBB01024955.1:123514-177799 GCA_013399915.1 Illadopsis cleaveri
GCAACAAAGCTGGTGAAGGGCTTGGAAAACAAGCCATATGAAGAACGTCTGAGGGAGCTGGGGTTGTTTAGCCTGGAGAAAAGGAGACTCAGAGGTGACCTTATCAATCTCTATAACTTCCTGAAGGGTAGTTGTTGACAGATGGGAGTTGGTCTCTCTCTCCAGGCAGCAACTGACAGAACGAGAGGACACAGTCTTAAGCTGTATCGGGGGAAATACAGGTTGGATATTAGGAAGAAGTTTTTCACTGAAAGAGTGATTGAATACTGAAATAGTCTGCCTGGGGAGGTGGTGGAGTCACCATCCCTGGATGTGTTTAAAAAGAGACTGGATATGGCACTTGATACCATGATCTAGTTGAGGTGTTAGGGCTGGGTTGGACTCAATGATCTTGAAGGTCTCTTCCAACCTACACGTTCTGTGATTCTGTGTGATTCTGAGTAAGTACCATGGGATCCCTCCATGGTTTTGGAACAGGACACTTGTGCTGCCTCCAGCTTGACCTCTTCAGTGCTGGGAATTTGCAGACTTAAATCTGCATGGAATGCACTTCCTGCCCTTGATTTGCACCCTGCAGATGCACAGCAGAGGTTGCTTGGGTGGAGTTTTTGCTTAATTCTGGGGTTTGAGTCTTCCTTTGAGACAGAATGCTCATGGCAGGTTTCTTGCTTCTGCTGCTCTCTTGTCATCGTAGGAGGGGAAATGCACCATGAACAGGTTCAGTTTGATGCAGTGCTTTGCTTATAGAGGGGAGAAAGTTGAACAGGAACAGCTTCTTCTCATCTAGAGGAAGTTTATATAACTTTGTGTAACCTGAACAGGAGCCTAAAGTAAACTTGTGTGATGCACAGCAAAACAGGTTTGCTTAGTTCATGGGTATTGTCCCAGCAGTGGAAGCTACACTTTGAAGAGCTGCCACACTGTTACTGGAGAAAAGTATGAAAAAAAAAAAGAAGTTGAAGGACTGACAAACTTGTCAACTTCTGTCCCTGATTGATGAGGTTAATCACGCCAGTTTGTCACTGGGACACTCCAGTTTTGGCTTTGACTGGTGGAGTATCAGGACTCTGAAAACAAATTTGCCAGGCAGTACTACTTCATTGGGAAATTATAGCCTTCATTAATGGGTGCTGAATGTTTGCACTGTACCCTTTTTAAAGGTTTATTGAAGCTATAAGTGCAAAGGGACATCTTTTTCCTAGTTCCATAATATGCCAGTGGATTTTTGCTTTTCAAGTTTCTCTTTATTTTCAGCATTGGCACTGAAAAATTGAAACTTTTTGAGGTCGTGTAAAACTGATGGATGCTTTTGGTCATTTCAGGTCATACTTCCCAAGCTTTTCTACTCTTTTAGGTTGTTGATGTTTGGGCCTGTACATGAGGTAATTGACCATCAACAAGGCTAAATTAAAATTAATCACCCAGTTTTGATTTCTCAAAATACCTGTAGGAAAGCTGAATATTATTGTGAACCCATTTCCCCTGTGCCAGTATTTTAACATAGACTTGGATTCTACAAAATTAGTATTTTGACCAAATTTGGCTGAGTGAGATTACTTTTTTTAAATCATTAAATAGAAACAAATTGTAAGTATAAATGAATATGAGAAGTCTTGATTATTGCATTTCCTGGGAGATGTATATACTACTTAGGCTGATCCTGGATGCCTGAACTTGGCCCTGATGTAACTCTGTGGGTTTTGTCTGCAGTAAGTGTCTCGTTGGTTCTTTGAGAACTGTTTGGTGACTGTAAATCAGTGTCCTCTGCACATGATGCCCATTTTTGAACTTTGAAAAACTCCCCAGATCTGCAAGGATTTAACTCAGCCTTCATTATTTTTTTGCAAAACATCCATTTAGCCACCCAAAGTCAGTGTCGTGTGATAATTCTGTCTATATAATAGATTATTGGAGATACTTCGTGTTAATTAAAATGTCTGGAAAAAATGCTAACATTTTTTCCATTATAAATGGTAGGTAGAATTGTATATTAATTGACTAATTTAGAATGTCAGGATGCTTTTTCCAAGCCAACCTTGTATTAATAGCAAGAATCCTTTTGCTGATAAAATGGTCTCCCAATTATCACAGCTTGGGTTTTGTTGTACATTGAACAGAAGTCAACAAAATGAGTAAGAGAACCTGTCTAAATAAGGTACCCTACTCATTAAAAACACAAAGTTAATCATAGGATCAATGAAGAAAGCAATGCTACATCGAGGTGGTTTTTTTTTTCTTTCTCTTTCTAATCGTAGAACAAAATAATGTTCCCTGAAAGGATCAGAACTATTATGTGGCACTCAATTATAAGGAGGTGAATAGGTCCCCAAGACACTGTTTTATCAAAGGGGCAGGCTGGTGTTTACATGACGGCTGTTTGATTACAGACACCATCATTAATTCTGTGTGGCAGTGCTGCCCTGCAGCACAGACAGCAGGCAAAAGAGTCACCCTTCAAAACAAGGCAATGATTTTTGAGTCATTATCAAACTAAATGGCAAGCAGGAAGGCAGAACTTGTATGGATATATTTGAAGGGACTCTTGGGAGATCTGCAAGTGGAAGAAGAGAATGCATTTTACCAACTGTTTAATTATGGTGTGTTTCTAAGTACACTTGAATAGAATGCTTTGTTTGCATTAGAAAAATGATTGTTACAGGTGCATGAGTATGTGGAAGATCACCTAAGGATGTTCAAACATGTATAAATACACACATTGTGTGCTTGTGTAGAACTTCATGGATATGGAAGAATTCCCACTGCCATCTACTGGGCTGAGGCCAGTGATGTTCTGCCCTATGGATGTGCTATAAACATCCAGTTTCTGGACAGTGACCTGTTTTCTGAGGCTCTGCCTGTCAGTTCCTGGCACTTCCCTGCCCACCTTGTCTCTCCCCGTGGACACTGAGCACATCCTCAGGTAGCCCAGGGTGTCAAAACACAGTTGAGGTCTAGATTGTGGTTAGAAACAAAATTGGCTGATCCTCGCTTCTTCTCCTCTTCCTTCCTTTGGTGGCTTGGCATATTTCTGTCTTCGGATAGTTCTATTTTACTGGGTAGTGCTTGCCTGAGGAAGGATGTGTGGAATTCAGCCTCCTAATGCAGAGAAGAGCAAACCCCTACCAGCCTTCTTCCATCCTGCTCAGAAGCTTGGACAGCAGGAAGCTCAGGCAGAAACAGAAGGGTACTTGATAAACATCCTTGTTACTCCATGCAATGTGAACTCAGCCTGGCTCCTATCGTTAAAGCCTAAAGCTAAAGTGGGATGTGAAAGTGAGGCTGGAAAAGGGAAGCCTCAGAGAAAGAGCTTTGCCTTTATAATTGACAAATTATGAGATAGAACTTCTTGACAGTATTTAAAGACTTAAGAATTGTTGAGAGGACAGGGAGGTCCTCATATAAAGGGACCTTGGGACCTTGTTTTCCTGTGTTTCTCTTTCCTTTTTCATAAGCAAATTCTTTATTCTTTATTAGCCATTATAAATCATTTATTACCAAAAATAAATGGTAAATGACTAGAAAATGATGTGATTCCTTGACTTCTGGCTGCAGTATTAAACGTTGCAACTTAAGAGTATGCCTTGGGATTTTTAAAACAAAAATCTACAATCCTTTCAGCTTAAAGGGCAGGCAGTGGTGATTTTGTTCTTTGTGGCTAAATTTTTGCATTTTAGAGGATACTTGTTTTGTATGATGTTTAAAGTTTGAAAACCAGAAAGACCCTAGATGTATAGCATTTTTTCTGTGTGGAAAAAAAAGTTTTTGCTATTAGACACAACTCCAAAGCACTCCAGCTTTGCCTTTGGGGGACCCCCTACAGCAGGCAGGGTTCTGGTCCTTGTTGGACACCAGATTTGCAGTCTTCATGTTTTGAGCCCATTTGAATCTGATTTCAAGGGCTCAGAGGTGTCTTTTCCACACCATCTCCAAGAGATTCTCTGAGTGCTGACACTTGGGCAGAATCTGCACACTGTGGATTGCATTGCCAGAAGGGAGGGGACTCACTGGCAGTCCTGAAGTAATGGCAAGATCTCTCCAATCTGTTGAAAGATGGATCCTATTCTTCTACACACATTGAGGGAGAGCCTGGCCTGTGCTCTTTGATCTGGTCTTGCAAACCTCTTTCCCTGGCCTCAGGCTTACCACCAGACCTGGTCAGCCAAGCCACAGCAATTGTTTCTCATGTGGAATTAGTGAGTTAATTCCTGTAGGATCTGATTGTCACATCTGTGCAAGCAACTGCATTTATCTTGCTGATCTCTTTTTGAGACTTGATTTAACTGCATCTTGACTGTACAGTGTCTGGCATATGCATTCCATGTGACTCAGATGTTGCCTTTCTTGCTGTTCCTGTGGGTGTGTTAGGGTTAGATTGATTGCCAGCTGTGTACAAGGAATTATTGTCCCTTTTTTCAGTCAAGGTAGTAGTGTAGACCAGGCAGAGAGCTGATGAGATGCCTTTGTTTCCCCACTGAGTGATGCAGTTTTATTATCTGTGGCTTGGGAGGGTGGTAGATGTATGTTAAATTGACAGTTTTACTGGGCTGCCTTTCAGCCAAGGGATAAATTAACATCAAACCTCTGCTCCTTTATTTAAGGTGACTCCTGAATATTTAGAGGTATTTTCCCTCTTTTTTTCAGCGTAAAATCAAAATGTTATCTTTGCCCTTACAGCTTTTGCCATAATCCACATATAAATGAGGTGATAAAAAGTGAGGATTAAATAAATCTTTGCTAATACTTTTTGATTGGCTTAATCAATAATTAATCATCTCTTAGATGAGGCTGTAGCTTGTGGAGTAGATATAATTGGATTAACTGCTGAGCAGCCTTTAGAGCTTTGAAGAGATTAAAATAGCTGTAAATCCTGTAATTAAACTGCCACAAACAAAAGCAATAGTATTAGAATCAGTCAGCTTTTTTTTAAATGAATCAGCAAGTCCTTAACACACCCCTAGTAGTAGTGTAGGCAGAGTCTGTTCTCTTAACTGATTTATTTTCTTCCACAAGATGAATATGTATCAAATTGTTTTAATTGCTTGGGCATATATTTGCCAGAATGGCAGGTGAAATTTTAGGAAGAACTGGCTGTCAGAGAACTCTCAGAAGAAAAGCTAGTTTTTGTATCCAAAACAGTGAACCTGCTCTTTGTCTTGAGCCTATTAGGCACTGACTTTTCATGGTGTCTTTAATTGGCTAAGTAGGTTGGCCTACATGAATGAAGTCTTTATCTGTCCTGCTCTTCCCCTCCCACCTATTTGGGAAGGGGTTTGTGCCTTTTTCTTCAAAACAGAGAGCTTTAGAAGGAATAACTTCCTTTTAGAGGCTCATAATGTACCGAAGCATATACTGTATGTGACTGTATTATCCACATGGGAGCTGATATGTGTGCCCATGCTAATATGGATTCTTTTCTTCACTCTCTCACAGAGATGAGCTCATAAAGCCAATGGGAGTGCGGCCGGATGGGACAATGGCTCCTTTGGAGGAAGCTGTCAGCCAGTACCATACCAACAAGCAAGAGAGCTCAGATTCAGACTAAGGCATCACCTGCTTCACTCTCAATTCTCCTCTAATCCACACTTCTCTTTAGAGCCTCTTTTATCCACACATTAGCCAGCATCACTTTAACTGTTCTATTATTGGCATATTTAAATGATGGGTCCTGTGCTGTAATGTCTGAATTTTTATTATGTCTGTTTAGAGAACCTATCAATTTATTAGTTTATGATCTTTATTAATTTAAAATTAAACATACTTCAAAAGGATAAAAAGTGAAAGCCTACAGTGTAAAGTCAAGTCCACTTTTATTTTCCAGAATCCTGTTTTCTGAACTCTGTAGATTTTCCTATTCTTGATAATCTTTTGCATTGTCTTGCCAGTCTTCCTCTTTATATAATTGTATTAATGAAATGTGTTTACTTAATGGCATTAGGCACAGAGGGTGTTTAGACTTAGAAGTCTGATTGACCTTATGAGGCTGCTTTAGCTGGCATTGAGCAGTGTTTTCAAAGCTCCCCTTTTTAAAGTGCCCTGGGGTTTCTTACTGCTACAAACTTCTCCAGTTAAGCTGCTGCTTGAGATTTTAAGTATGTGTCAGTGACAGACTGCTTCTAAAACTGCCTTTAAATTGGGAACAAGATGATATGTGTTGTATGTCTTCCCTCCCTCCCTGGTTAAGACCACACCAATATACTCCCTCCTCCCTTCTTTGGTTAAGTAAAAACATCCCTATTGAAAATGGTGTTCAAGTATTGCACTTAACTGTTGCCATGAATGGGAGGGGACTGGAGTGCATGTGCCAGTGTTTCACTGAATTGGGGCCTACTTTTGGAGATTAATTTCTATGCCTCACTTGAAGGGAAGTCAAACTAATCAACAAAGAAATATTTCCCCTTAGAGAGAACTTAAGAAGCAATGGGATAGAGAATGGATGAGTGGAAGGGAGAAGAAGGTGTCACTTTCAATTCTGTACTCTTTAAAAACAAAGATTAAAGTTTTAGGTGTGCTGCACAGCTGTTGTTGCCTCTTTGCCTGCTTGGTTTTTTTCTGTGTGTTGCTCTCAGCATGAGTTACATGAAAAACAATCCATGCCCTAGTTTCTAATCCATATTTTGTGCAGAAGCTTAAACATGCCATTCACTGGGAATGTTTCAGAGGTTGGTGATGGTTCTCCAGTTTGTCTTTGTTTCCTGTGACTTGACACTGGTTCTCTGAACTAAGGAAGTTGGTGTTCAGAGACCCTGTAAAGGGGGATTTGGTATGAAATTGTACTGTGCTTGCTCATGTGAGGAGCTTCTACAGATGATCTTAGTCTTCCAAAAGAACTGAAAAGAAAAAAATAATGCATTGCTGTCTTCTCAGTGGTTCAGTTTGTGTTTCCAAAGGACACTGCCCAGCCACAACAAGGTCTTTCCTGGTACATAAGTATTATGTAATGTCATACCTCCTCTATATGGTTCCTAAAGTGGAAGGGACACCAGTTGTCCAAGAGCAAGAGATGTGCTTGGCTGCATCTAAGCTGAGTCTCAAAAATGTAATTCAGAGTTTAGCATCATGCACTGACTACTCTAAGCCCAGCACAGGCAAGTATTTTGTGCCCTGCAGGTGCAAAGGACTTGTGATCCCTCCCCAAGGAGCAGAACTCTGCCTGTTAATGAGGAACTGTCTTTGTGTCAGTTGAGGCTGGGGAAGTTGTTTCAGTCATGAGCTTCTGTAGGGGCTTCTTGCTGTAGAGCACTAAGTACAGAGCATGAAAAAGAGCAAAATCTCAATTGTTGCTTTACAAGCTGTAGAATATGCTCCTACAATTAGCTGGCTAAAGAGATGAATAAAACAATAATGGCTCCAGGGACCTTGTTACAAGCAATGTAGCGTGAGGCTCTTGTGCTCTGCCTCCTGTCATTTGCCACAGGGCAGCAACATTTGCAATAAATAGTTCTGTTTCGTTTATCTTGGAAAACAGATGCTTGTAGAAGGTTCTACAGACATGAAATGCTGCTTCAATTAAAAAGAAAAAAGTGAAGACCAAGCATAGGAGGTTCTGCCTGAATCCTCCAGCTCAAGCATGGCTCATAGCTGGGCTGCCTGTAGTGCAGGTTAATGCAGACAAATGAACTTGCACTAGTGCAGTGCCCCAGAGCGGCCCTTGTTCCTAGGGGGTAGTTTGTGAAAAGGCTGCTGCAGACTTCTTGGCTTATCTTTGCAGTGTAACACAGGTCCAACCTTAGCTGCACTGGCTGGAGATCTGGGAATATCTTGGGACAAAGGTCCTTCAAATCAGCAGTGCTTCCTTTTGTGCTGGCTGTTGTTTTCAGAGTAACTGAGCACGTGGTAGGATTTCTCTTGGATGGGAGTCTGGAGAAAAGTGAGGTTAAAAAAAGGAGCTCCCTGGAATTTTTTGTGTACTGTGAAGTTTTGCTTCTGAATTTATTTTCCAAGTTGAACTTCCAAAACTGGAAGCTTGGACAGCTGAGTCGTGCTTAAAACTGGCAAACTGGGCAGTATGGGGAAGGGCCTCTTAAGTGAAATGTCTCATTTTACTCCCTTCTGAATAAAATGTCAGTAGGTTTTCTAGTGGTGACTGTAAAGGTGTTACCCAGTGGGTTTTGGGGACATGTACCTTTCACTCTCAAAAAGTCTTCTACAGTCAGTCCCAAACCCAAGATCTTGTGTTTCAGTCTTTACTTTGGCATCAACAGTCCAAAGCAACACAGTTCTTATTAAAGCTTATCAATGATTTGGAAGCTTTGCTTCTCTTTGTTTCCCATTAGAGTTATGAAACAAAAGATGATGGGAAATTGCTGAAATTCAGAATACTTTGTTCTTTTGCAAAATAATACAGATATATTTGTTTAAATGTTCATGAAAACTTCCTGGCAGGTATTCCCAAATGCTAATTGAAACTTCATGTGCCCCAAAAGTGGTTTTCAGGAAAAAAGGTCGTTTACAATCTGTTAAAAATGTTGTGAGAAAATTACCAGAACTTTAAATAAATTTGCCGAAGAGAAAAACCACATTAGATTTGATGTTTTGAATGTACATTTGTTGTATGTGTGTGTGGCCAAAGTAGGTTTTTTACCCTATATCTTGAGTTTTTCCAAGTATCTGCAAAGGCTTTTAAAAAAAAAAAAAAAAAAAAAACAACAACAACAAAAAACCCCCACACCAAAAAACTAGGTAATGGCACATTTTTCTTACAGTTCTTCAAATCGTAACTTTCTCCTACCTGGGTGAAAAATCAGTTGTCAAATGTGGCTTTAAGGAAGAGAACATTACAATAAAGCTGTAGCATTAGTGGGTTGCCAAGCACCCTAGTCGGAAAGGGGAAAGTAAACCCCAAAGTACACAAGATCCCAAATCTCCTGAAGGAGCATTCCACAACATTGTACTTCAACTTATTACCACAAAACAGCTAATAAAATCCTGTGCTTTAATAAGGCTGGCTGTAAAAAGACTCTTCCACTGTTCAAACAGTTGAGAGCCAGACTTTGCTGGTCTTTGAGTAGCAAGTTAAACAGCTGCCCAGGTCAGATTCTTTTCTGGTCAAGCATGGAAAAGCAGTGATTTAGTGGTAATACAAAGATGTGGTTCACTTTTAGACAGAAAAAAGGAGCAGCTATTTAATCCCACAAATGAAAATCCTTCTTATATTAACAGTTATTTGCATGGGTCTGGAAAGTGTCAGTGGAACATTTCTTGTTCTCTGTGCAAAAGATACATGTAACTCTGGAGATGCAATATTTAGACCAGAAATTTTGGGGGAAATGGCTGTCCATTTGGCTTTTCCATGCCTCCTCCAGCTGCCTCAGCACTGAAGGAAGAGCCTGGGAGGGTGTGCTCGAAGTCCTTCCTGAGCTGTGGTGCTGGCCTGGGGTGAGCTGGGGCCCGGGAGCCCATCCCGCCTTCCCCTGCCGCCTGAGGGAAGCAGGGCAGGCATGAGGCTGCCGGGCAGAGCGGGAGGCCCAGGTGGATATGAGGTGAGGAAAAAGGTGGTGACTGTAGTAAAGCTCAGTGTTTTTCAGGGCTCCTCCTCTCACCATAGCAGTGCAGGTGAGACTTGTTAATCTCTGCTTTTCCCTGTTGCTCGGCCCCGTGGAAGGCTGTGCCTGCCTTAGGTTATTGCCCTCGGTTCGAGGCCTCAGGAGTGCCGTGGGTGTTGCAGGTCAGTCCCTCCCGTAGGAGCTGCCCGGTGCCGCTGTGCCTTGCTGCCCTCCTTGAGAGCAAGCCCCTCTTCCTCGCTTTGTGTGAGGGAGGAGGAGGAGGGGGTCCCACAAGAAGCGACCAAACTAATTTCTTGGGAAGGAGGTAGGAGCAGCACTGTCTCCTCCATAAGACAACTCCAAGGGCCAGGCTGACCTGCAGCTACTCCCACCCCAGAGGCCTCTGGCCAGGCTTGAGGACAGCAGATGCAGTCTGTCAGGTAGGGAAAAAACCCCAAACCCAAATCTGACCATTGCCACAAGCAGTCCTACAGCGTCGTCTGACAGCACAATGGGTCAGCTCAGCTCTCTGTCCTGGCTGCAAGCTACAGAGTGCAACAGGACCAGGTAAGTTCCTCGAGCATCCCAGCTTTCTCCAGGGCAGGCAAGAGCACAGATCACTGAGCTGCTGACGTGCCTGGGAATTGATCCCTCCGACAGCATGCCAATCTCTGTGGGGTACCTAGGCAGGCTTTTAGAGGTTGGTGGGGAAAGAATTATTCAGACCACCCATCTTAGCTGGCTAAATTACCCGGGTAGTCTCTTCTAACTCCTTTTCCAGTCACGGATGAGAGAGAGGACAATTCAGAGTAAGGCTAATTTGGGTGCACTGAATGACCCTCTGCAGGAGCTTTGCTTTCCCTCCCTCGACTACAGAGGGAGCCTGGGGAGACTAGCTGGTTACATTTAACTGCTAAATTGGTTGCCAAAAGATGGGTGGTGAGAATTCCTTCCAGTTTCCCCTTTGCCATGGACCACACTCTTCCCACAGCAGGATGCTCGCTTGCTCTCTCCTGCAAATTTGGAAATTGCTCAGTGCAGTGGGATACAGGCCCCCAGGAGCCACCACAAGACAAAAGCTGCATCACACCCCTTGGCAGGTACTATATAATGCTGTGTGCAGGATTTCATGGGCTTCCTTCTTAAACAGGTTCTTTAAAGCAGCTTTGCTTTTGGGAGCCTGTTTAACAACTTGCCTTGGTATAAGCCAAGTTTTACATATGCTCTGAAATTTGAAAAACAAAGTGAAACCTCCAGCAAAAATTATAACTAGAGAGGGACAGATAACAGAAAAGACTTCTAAGCTCACTCCAGATGTTACAAATGGACAGGAAGGTGAAGCCGTTCAAAATAAACCCTGCTGAGACTGCCCCTTCCTCTTTGCCTGATAAACCCGTTACAAATTAAAACAAAAGCAGCCAAGATCGTCAGGCTTCAAGACATCCATTAACCCTCTTTTACATTTTAGAGCTTGTAATAGATGCTGACAGTGGGTGTTAGTTCTTGTCTAATCAAAAAGCCCAATTTTTCATTCTGGAAACTTAAAATACAAGTTTCTGCCAACAAGAATTCAAACCTGAACCTAAATTACCACGATTCTCAAGCTTCAGGATTATTTTATGCTCAAGAAGTGAGTTTGCCTGGTAAATTACAGTGCTGTGGCACGTCACACTTCCAAAGGCATTTGAAAAAAACATTAGTTTATTAGTGGGTTTTTTTTTTCCTTTTTGAGAAGAGACTAGTGACTGTCTGGATTCCCTCCTGTTTTCTCAGTCCCCAAATGTTCATAACACCCTGTTGGGGAGGAATAATTCCCATCCAAGTTGTAAAACACACTTATAAGTAGATGGGAAAAGCATGAACAGAGCTGTAAAGAAAACAAAACTACCAGGAACAAGATCTTATTTTGCATGCTTCTCACTGTTGTATTTTTGCCCCGATTAGCATATTTTAAAGACAAGCCTTTTTTAAAAAAAAAATTCTGCTATCTGCCTGAACTGTTCTCAAGCTTTGAACTTTTCTATCCTTTCTATTGATTATGGCCAAGTGACCCATATTTAAAAAGCATTTACAATAAAATTATAGCACTTTCTTTTGTGCTGCCGGCTTTCCCAGTGAAAAGCTAAAATGTTTTAAAATTGTCACTTTTTGACAGAGGTAATGGCTGTAATATATTTAGTCTCTTCCCCCTTGTTGTGCTTAAAATGGCTATGCTAATAAAGGGCACAGCTGTCGATACTTTATGGCCTGCTGGGGGGAAGAGGGGGAACGAAGGCAAAAAACAGATTGACTGTGTGTCAACAAATGCAGCTGGGAAAGAAAAAAAGAAGCCCCTTGAAGGCCCCTGCAACTTAAAGTCCAAGATAAATGATGTCCCTATGCTTAAAAAAAAAAAAAAATGGAGGTTGGAATTCAATAAAGGGGAACTGAAAAGGAAACTGCTTAAACTGAAAGCCTTTTCTCTGCCTCTAGACAGCTTACAAGAGAAATGAGCAAAACTGACCACAGAAAGAGGGTGAGCGGCCAAGAAAGAAAACAAAAGCCTATCCTGGAAAATATATTGCATCAAAGAATTATCTGAAGTGCACTGCGGCCGGCGGGCGGAGCGCGTACAGTTTAATGGAGATGCAACAACTTTTACACGGGCAGCTTTGTGCCAGGGAGGGAAAAGGGGAGCTGGAATTATTCATATCAAGGCAGTAAGAGTGGGATACAAGGGCAGTGGGGTGATGGTGGATGTCCTTCCCTGGGGAGCTGGGCTGGGCTGTCCCCATGGCTTGTGCTTGGCCACTGGGACTCACAGCTTGGGGCTGCTCCTGCAGCAAGGAGAGAGCAACAGCAGGGCTGGAAGGAGTGCAGGGATGGGAAGCTGGAATTAATGCAGTGAGGAAATGGCAATATTGGGTGCAAACCTGCAAGAATCAGGTGATTTTCATTCCCCAGGTCATGAGGCAGCTGGTTTGCATGGAGGCAAACTCTTAAAAAAATAACAAGTGGCAGGGAGCCATTTGTTCATTGTCATTTCTTGGACAATTATAGAAGATGAGGAGAGTTTTTCCCAGCCTAAGGCAAAACGCCTCTGTAAGTGTGGCTTGTGTTTCCCAGAGCTGTCCTGAGAGCATGGCCTGGCTGCACCAGTGGCACCAGAGCTGCTGTATCCACCTGCTGAGAAACAGGGTCCAGGCATTCCCACTGCCTGTTCTGGGCCTGGAAAGAGGCTTCCTGGAAAATAAACCTTTGGCAGCAGGCGAGGCCAGGAGAGCTGGTGAGCCTACAAATAACCTCTGCTTCTGCAGTGGGAGGAGATGCAGTCTGGGGTGGGATATCCTGCTCTGAGGAACTGTCTGCTCCTCTCTTTTACTTTCCCACCACTTTTTAAAATTTATTTTTCATTCAAGGCCTTTTTTTCCTGTTGTTCCCATTAAAGAACTTCTGGAAAAGTAAGTCATATGAAAAAACAGAGTTATCTGTTTTCTCAGTTCCTCAATTTTTGCATGTGTGTATGTATTCCCTTTAACCTCTGCAAATTCTTTAAAAATGGGAGGAAGGAAAAATAAGTAACTGAAGACAAGGCAAAATCAGGAAATTGAAAAAAATCCTGAAATGAAATGGAGCAGTCATGTCCAATTTTTGCAAAAGCAGCAGGACATTAAAAATAGTGTAGAAACTTCTCATTTCCTTCTGTAATTATTTGAAAGAGTTTTAAAAGGCCATAATTTTTACTATTCTTGCTCGATTTCACTTGGTAAAACTCTTGCACCATTAGAGATCAATACCTCCCAGTGATGCTGTGTTTGTGGGATGACCAGTTTGGCTTTGGTTTTCTTCAGACAAGAGTGGAATTTAGTATGGCTGATGTGCAAGAGCAAAAACTGAAAGGTTGCTATGCCCAAGGACAGCAGAGTTAAGAGATTCCCACACCCACAACTGGGACTGACTTAAGGAAGGTAACCTCCTTGCCTGTGTCAGTGACTCATTGTGTGTCCCACTGCCTCTTTGCAGTTGACAGCTGGGAAAAAAAGGAGCAAAAGAAGAGAGAAATACCCGAACTTTGAGTGTGTGATACAGTTGATGTGCTCACTGGTGTGGGCTGGGGTGATTCCACAGGCAAAGGTTCCCCTGCAGCTGGGCTGAAGGTGGGAACACATGACCCCTGCTGGACTAAGAGGTCATGTTATGAGAAGTAATGTTCAAGCTGTGTGGCACATGTAGCACGACTGTAAAGTAACTCAGCAGTATCTGAGCTGGAGCTGCTGTTGGAGAACATCCTCCACAGGAAAATGTCCAACAGGGTTCTGTAAGAACTGTGGTCCTGGGGGACTCGATGTCCCACATACCCATGATTTGGAAAACAACCTGAAGGGGCTGGAGATATCACAGAGCTGGTGTGTGATGGTCAAAGCCAACAAGTTATGCAGAGGCTGCACAGTCCCTGCACAGGGAGTATGTGAGGTATATCTCCCTTGCCACGGGGAGATTGATCCCTCCATAGAGTGCTCAAGAGACCATGGCTGTGGCCAGCTCCTTGCCCATAACCCACGGACCTGTAGAGGCCTGGAAAACCTACAGGGAGATGATTTATGTGCATACTGCTCAGCACACTGAGGGGAAGGCTTGAAAGGAGGCTGTGTGGGAGCCAGAGCAGATGGGGGTTTGTAACTTTTTCTTTGCAGACCAGCATGATTTTCCAGGGGAGATGTAAGCCCTGGATAGTGGCTGTTGAGACACCAAGAACCACCAGAGCCAGAGGCTGACAACCACCAAATATCTCTGTAGGAAGAAGGTATGTAAAACTTTCATTTATTTAATGGAGCTGAAAAAAGCTCAAAAAAGTATTTTATGTGCATAATTGGGCTTTGAAGTGACAGACTGTGAGTTCTGGTGGGCTTTGCTGTCATCTGAAGCTCTTTGGTTGGTCAGCTCCCTTTTGAAGCTGGGCAGCCCTGCCTGCTGCTGACATTGGTGTTCCATGTGCTGTGAGGGGTCTGGAGACCCTCAAAATGTCTGTGCTTTGGACCAGCTACTTCTAATGCAGGTTTTCATGTTAAAGCCTTTCACATATGGTGTCTGCAGAGTCCTTTTAAACAAAACCAAACCAAACCAAAACAAGCAAACAAACAAACAAAACACCACACAAAAAAAATATCTCAGCAAACGAAACTTTACCTATTGTTTTTAATATTTATTTATAATTTCAGGAACCTTTGGATGTTGTCCTAATTTCTGTGTCTGCCAGTTTTACTGGTTAAGGTTGTCAAGATATTGTATCTCAGCCAGAGCCTGAGCTTTGGAACTGGTGTTAGTCCTCTTCTTTTCAATCCACTTGGTGTATGGGTGCCTCTGCCTCCCTCCAGGCTCTGCTGCTCTCTGCTGGTCTCCTTCCACTGCATGTGGGTTTCTCAGAGGTGTCAAGTCACCTAAAATTTAACTAAAGGAGGCAGGGACAGGGGAGGGAGGGGTTCAAGTGTGCCCTTTGCTCCTTTATAAGATGGGAAAAAAGGGCTTGGGGTCAAGCTGGTACCTTCTTATGTGCTATCAGGACCTGGGCACAGATTTGTAGAAAATGGGTTTTGCTTCTTTTGCTTATTCTTGTGTGCAGGAGCAGAGGGTCTTTCTCAACAATTTCTTTCGGTAATTGTTTCATCCTTCTCATAACACCAGCACTGTGTGGAGGCACAAGGGTGTTCCCATCCTTTCCCTGTGTGCCTTCTGGTGGTTTTAAACCTGCTGGCCAATTTAAAATGCATCTGTCAGCACAGTGAGGGTGTCAGAGATATATCAATCCCATGTTTAATGAAAATCTGTGCCCTAGAAGAAAAGAGAGGTGCAAAATAGGCCCCCTCCAAGGGAAAGGCTCCAGTACATGCTTGCAGCTTGCTGGAGAATTTCCCATGCAAATACCCCAGCTCAGCCAGCCCCCAGGCCCCCATAAGACAAACATCTGCAGGAGGCCAGATGTTAACCCTTCCAACGCACCACAGCAGATTTTCTCTACTTCCTCCCTGTTCCTTTTCCTCTCCCTTCTCTCCCACAAACACAGTCACTGGCTTTACCTTGCCAGATGATGTTCAGAGGTGAGTTTACAGATGCTTAGAGGACATCTGGGGGATGTGCTGGAGCTCAGGGCTGCACCTAAGGCAGGCATCTCCTGGCTTCTTTGCTCTAGAAAGCCAGTCAGTCCACCCGGGAGACCTGTCCTGGGAGGAATCACTTATCCTGCAGGGCTTCCCATCTCTACACTGACTCCAGAGCAACCTGCAGCAGATCATAGACCTGTTTTTCTGACAATCAAACCCTCAAGTTTAATTTTAATACTGCCTCTAACTCTGGTAGTTAGATCCCAAGGCCTGCTCCCAGCAGATGTTTTTCCAGGTGAACAAGGAGGGCTGTTCTGCCCCGCAGCAACCCCTGAGCTACCTGGGGTGTGAGGTATGAGATGCTGCAGTCAAGGAGCCCAGAGTGACTGTGCCACCCTTGCCCACACTGTGACCGTGGTCACCTCATGTTTCCAGCTGGGAAGGGAGCTCCCATACACAGAACCTGCGAGAGATAAACACACACATGCACACGTGGGTGCCCAGGTGTATTTTTAGCTCTGCTGCCAACCCTTCAGAGCGAGTTATGGGATGGCTAAGAGGGATTTGGTCCAGACTTGGGTCTCTGCCACAATGCCAGGCTCTGGATCAGCACTGGGCAGGCTCTTCCACCCTCAGCTCGCTCTTAGATGGGGACAGCAGCTGCAGGAGCTATCTGCGGTGTGAGTAACGGCAGCATGCAGCTCTGAAATACCTTCTGCTTGCAGACTATTGTACTGCCCCAAAGGAACTTGAGCAGATTGCCAAGGGAGGATGTCACAGTGCAGGATCCCAGAACTGTGAAAGGATTTAATCCAAACATTTGAAGGAGTCAGCCAGTTGGATCCTGAAGGAGGGACACTGGTGCAAAGCCCTTGCTGGGTCTCTGATGCTCAGAAATCTTCCTAACAATCCCTGTGTCATGAATGCTTTGGTGAAAAACTATATAAAAATACCAAAAGTAAATTATGCAATAAGGTGTTTGGGGTCACAAGGGACACCTTGCAAATCTAGAAATGAGGCATTTGCATGTAAAAAACCCCAAATTTTTTTAAAAAAAATTGTAGCTTCTTTCAGCTGCAACCTAAACTTTATGCTAAGTTAAATCTCCCCAGCCCTGGGCTGATCCCTGTAGCCCCTCCAGGGTTTTCAATGCATCCAACAATGAAAGTGAAATCCAATCCCATCCAATTAGAGGAAAATGAATGGCTCATCTACAATAAATGGGCTCTGAATAACAATAAGCTAACAAGAGAGCAATGAACTGGAGACAGAGTACAATCTTCCTGAATGTTAATCGACAACTAACTCCACAAGCTTCTTAGAGGTGGAAAGAATTGGAGGAAAATAGATTAGGGAGGTTTTAGAGCACATTGCCTCTTAACTGCTTAGGCCTCACATTTTTACCTAAATACAAGAATGTTTCTAATGCTGCCTTTTGCAGTGTGAAGGGTGTGTGTATGTGTGATGGGGTGTTTTTTCTCAAAGTTAAATGTTTTCAATTAATTTATAATTTGACATTGTAGGTCCTACTGTATAACCTCTAGTATTATTTCATTGTTTCACTTATTCAGAAGGCCATTTTTAAAATTGCAAAGTAAAATGGCAGTAGTCTTGGAAAATGCTTTTTGTCGATCTGAGATATGGGGCTGAATGAATCCAGGAGTTAGCCTTAGACTGAAAAGAAGGAGAGGTGAAAGGATAAGGAAAACCCTTCAGTTGAGTGGTTGAAGAGCTGTCTGTACACACAACTCCCCTGGTGCTGCTTGTTGGCCCCCTCTAGACACCTTTTCACCTATTAAGGCTCAGCTGCTGCTTTCCACTGCCCTCAGCCCCACAGGTAATTTTTGTAAAGACAGAGAAGGTGCCCGGTGTCCTGACCCATCATTAAGAAGTTCCCACAGCCATGCAGGCTCCATATCCAAGGCAACAAGGTGTCACCCAGTTGAGTTGTGTTGCCCATCCTCGCTACTCAGCCTATTAAATCCCTAATAACCTTTGGGGTTTTATCCCCTCCAGACAGGCAGAGAGCTTATTCAGCTTGCCCAGCACTGCCATCCCCTCCTGCCAGCCTTCACCCACAGGAGCCAACTCAAAGGCCACAGAGACCAGGTGAGAGAGCAGGTTCACCTCACTGCAGGCTGGGCACCCACCTCAACTATGGGCGTAGAGGGTTGATCCTCTGGGAAGCAAAGTTCCCCAGCGCTGGTGCTGCCACAAAAGATGGTGTGGAAAGATCCATGCAGAAAACAGATCAGAGTAACTTTTAAGGTGAATGATGCTTTAAATTTTATCTTTTTAATTTATTATATTAGCAGGGTTTCATGTGTTGTATTCTTTATCACAAAGGTCTTCCCAGAAGCAGCTCCTAATTTGCTGTCTTGTGGACTATAAAGCTGGCAAACAAGTCTATAGGAAACCAAAGTCTGTCCTTTCTCTGAGAGATGGGAATGAAGAGAGGGACCATATCCCCTTTTCCCTCTCCTGATCTGCTCTACAAGCAAAGGGTCATTTATTGTATTCTTTCAGAGCAATAAGAATTTGATAGGCATATAGATAAGCTGTTAAGTAATATACATGCAGAGCTAAAGGGGATTTGGAAGGGAGGATTATTAATTTGTAAATTAAATTACAATTTTGTCTTGGCAGCATTAAAATAAATTTCCAAAGACCATTGTCTGCTGGAACAAAGAAAGGAAAGGAACTGTTAGAAGCAGTTTACACAGCTCAGATATGAGGGGTTGTGTGTGTAAATAAGACCAGTGTTGGTGCTCAGCATGTAGCACAGAGAACACATTTGCTGCAGTGTGCCGGGCATGCTCTGGCCAGCACATGGAAATAACAACACATCCTGCTAAAGCTTAGCATAGAGAGCAAGAGATGCCAAAGGGAACTTCAAATTTCACAAATGCATTTTTTCTAAAAACTAATTTTAACTGTAGGACACGACAAGGCAGTGGCCAATAGAAACCTCTGGGTTTGGCCATTTTGGGACAAAATACTGCTCCTTTCCCTTTCAGCATCCTCAATGCACTGTCATCCTTCCCCCATCTTGCCTCATTCCCTCAGCAGTAAACACAGAGCTTTTGCTGGAGTCTCCCACCTTGTTTTGTTTCTTGGCTTTGGCTGCCACTAACTGCAGAAGTGATTCTTTGGTTATTTGGAGATTTTCAATGCAAGAGGGTTCTTCTGCAAGTCCTGGGAAAAGTTAGGAGTGCTTTGCTCCCCAGATAAGGTGCAGTATAACATTTAGACCAGGCACCTTAAGAAGCATTAAAAATCTTAGCACTTTAGTCTTATTGTGCAAAACTGCATGGCTTTATGCTCATTGTATGACAAAAATGGAATGGCACCAACAGGTTAAATTGTTGGTCTATAAAACCAGATTCTGGTAACTCAATTTACCCTAAAGGGCAGCATCTGTTCCTCATGGTTGTCCCTGTGGAGACAGGGTACTGCTTATGTAACAACTACTGCTTATTGTGGGGAGTCACACTGTAGCTACAAGGTAAGGACAATTCTGATGAAAAAAAACAATATTCTCTGAGAGTTTCAGAGCAGTCATTATCATTTAGAAGAGCAATATCCTGTGAAAACAAATTCCCTTTTCATAGGTGCTCATCATGTTTTCATTTTCTGGCAGAACCAGCTCCACTTGCTCCTGTGACTATAATACCTCCCAAGCACTGCAGCCCAAGGGCTGATGTCCATTTTCTTTTGTCACTGGACCGCCTCTCCCATGAGGATCTGCACCAGGAGCTCCTAGGAGGCTCCTGCCCCTGCTTCACACAGTGGGCTGTTGAGATGCCCAATGGATGGACAACTCAGCCTGGACTACTTCCCCACCAGAGACTTCAACATCAGCCCTGGGGTAAGGTGGCTGTGGTTTGGAGGCTTAGGGCTGTCCCCATGTCCCCATCTCCCTGTGACCTGTGAGTGACAGCGTGGCCTGCAGCAAACTGGCTCTGAGTTTGGCAGAAAGGCACTTAGAACTTGCTTACAGCATAAAGCTTGGCCTTGCTCAGATATAGAGAGAGCTTTCTGCTGAAATCTGTGCTTGTGGGATCGATGTTCCCCCTCATATTTTGTATTCCCAACCTGCTGAAGAGGCTGATGCCCAGAGCAGAGAGCAAGGCCAGCACTACCCTGGCACTCTCACAGGACTGCTCCCCCTGGAACAAAGCGCTGTTTGAGACCGGCTTGGGAGGCCCATGGCTCCCTATGGGGATCTTGTTCATTTCAGAGAAAAATCTGGCAAATTTTTGCCTTTTCTGTCCTGACATTTGTGACTGTTCCCATGTCAGGAGGGGTAAGCCAGGGACAGAACGAGTCGGATCCTGCAGTTCCCAGCACAGCGCTAAGGCCAGACACTTTTCTCTTGACAAGCGTTATGGATGTTGCATAATTTGTAGATTAATAATTAATAACTAACTCCTTCTATGTGAACCTGCTTTTGCTTTCCTCTCTGTTGTTGACTGTCTGGGAAACCAAGCTGGGTGAAAAAGCATTATAAATAAGGTAAAAATTGCACTTGGGTAGTTCTTGGAAGAGATGGATGCTCAGATGATTTTTCTAATACTGACATGAACACTTTTACTGACACCAGGAATATCAGTAGTCTGAGAGGGAGCTCTTACTGAGAAGCATATTGTTTACTAGGTAATACCTAGAAAGAAGAGGATTTGTTTTAGAAGAACACTGGTCTGGATGGAGGGTTTATGTGCTGAACCACGTTGTACACATGGGAACAAAAGTGGCTGTATGATGGGAGACTCTGCTCTACCGTGAGAGCAGATGTACCTGTCATGGCATCTATGCCCAGGAGAGGGTGGGGTTTAACATTTCTCACTTCAGTTATCCCTCTGGAAAAATGGAAGCAAATTTCTGTCTGGGATTCCCAGAGGGCTTTACAAAGGGAGTCAAGGCTCAGGCCAGAGGTGGCCCTTTGGGCTGAGGTGTAAAAGTCATTGCCCAGTGCCCAGCTCCTTTTTTAACTTCAAGCAGTCACCATCTCCCACGTTTATCTTACAAACCCATGTTATTTAGACGCAGATTTATTCCTGATACTGTCTTTCTGCAATCAGCTCACTTTTATTTGTGTGACTGACTATCAACAGTGGCAGACATTTGTACCCTTGGATCTTGTAGGGGAGCTCAGCATCTATGCCCAGTGTGTCCATCCCCCTCCAAAAATTCAGGAACTACCATAACACTGTAACACTCCTACAGCACCACCATCAGCAGGAAGCTCAAACTCAGACCCAGTTTTTCTAACATGCAGCTCTCTGCTGCATCTCTATTAGCTGTAGCACTGAAGGAAGAAACATTTCAGATCTTGATGTGCACCTTTTCTCTGCTCAGCTTGCCTGAAAAGAGAGATTTTAGAATATCTTTGTCCTGGGGCAGCCAGGATTTAGTCTGCAATCTCCTGCTGCCCCCTCCACTTTCTGAGGTGTTGCAGGCCTGCCACATCCTTAGAGGCTGCCAGAGCATAGCACAGTTCATTTGAATTTGAATAAAGTACTGAACTTTATTTTGAGCCCTAAAATTCAAATCAGAATGCGATGAGCGCACGCCTGGAGGATGAGAGAGAGCCACTCTCGCATTTTAGAGACAGCCACTGAGCCCTTTTTTAAAGTGTCCATGTTTCCCATCTCTCTGGTTTAATCATCTGGAGAGCAAATAGTGAAAAATTTTAAAAAAAGGCAAAACAAAACAAAAAAACCCAACAAAAACAAACAAACAAACAAACAAAAAAACCCCTCTGCATTAAAACATTTCCTAAAACATGGACCTCACTGAGAGATTTTCACTGGCATTTTTCTGTGACAGGGAAAAAGAGACTTCTTAGACAAAATATCCTTGTTTCTTCTTTCATCAGAATAAAATTTTGGTTAACTCAGAGAGGCTACCCTAAATATCTTAGGTTTAAGAAAAAAAAAGATAAAAAAAGGGGCAAACCCCGCCCCTCCCCTCCCCGCCCCCTCAAACCAGTAATGTTTAATCCCAGCTAAGATTTTGACAATTTGGGCAGAGCTATGTTGTTTTGGAAACATGGTCAAAACTGAGTATTTTCTCAAAGTTTGCTAAAGGAAAATGGCTGCCACATTTAGTGGGCGCCACAAAAAAATCCTCAGTAGTTCATTAGAGAGAGAGAAAAACTACCATCCTGTCCCTGGAGTTATCCAGGGCTCCAAACTGGGAAGACTCACCAGGCAATCCTTTTTTCAGCAGAGGTTTGCAGAGAAATTATCAAGTCAATCAAAAAATAATAAAAACATTAATTATAGGCTTTGTCTCCCTACAGAACACATGGGACTTTAATGCCTCTTCCAGGGATTTATCACACATGAGAATGTGTATATTTTTACTGCTCCTTCTTGCAGGGTTGCCCCTTCTTACTGGGGTTTTCCAAACATGATGCTCTGACAGACTAAATCCTTAGCTGGTAGAAAATGGGATCATGCAGCTAATTCCCTCTGCAGCTATACTGCTTTGCACTGGCTGCAGATCAGTCCTGTTATACTATCTAGGCACAGAGTAGAGTTGCTTTAATTCTTTATTCTTGTTTGATTTCAATTTCAAAAATAAAACTGTCTTACAAAGTACATGCTTACAAGTGAGTCAAAACCCATTACATGGAAACTATTTAATTGTAAGCAGGTTAGATCAGCTTTCCTGTGATAACATCTTCTGATATTGGTGTCTCTTTCTTGTTCAGGCTTAAAACTTCACTTGCAAAATCTCCTTGTATTCCTTTGAACTCCCCTGGGAGATTAAAAAAAAAACCCCTCCAGTTAACACTCCGTCATTTCATTTTTAAAGGTCATGCTTAGAGCTGGCAGTTGTTACAGGAGCTGTCCTCTGTAAAGAAAAGTCTTAACTAGCCAGGCACAGATTTAACCTCAACATGGAAAAACTAACATTGTCACTAGGATATGGAGAAACCATGGTGAAGAGCTAGCAACAGCCAGACCACGGCAGAATGAGCAGTCGGCATCTGCTCGGTGGGCCTTTATCATGCAGTGTTGTATGTACGATTCAAAATGCACAGGACGATTGTTGAAATGATGTAGACAAATTGACTCAAATTAGTTTAGCATGGGCCATGCAAAGTTTAAGCTTGTTGAGCCCAGACACATAGCAACAGCTCGGCGAGGCCCCGCGCTCGCGGCGCAGGCACACAACGGGCGCTGCAGCCCACGTCCACGGCGTTTGCCTTTGTGCCTGCCTGCCCCTTTTCTTTCCATTTTGCCTGGCTCTAGGCAGTCTTGGCAGAAGCAAACCCTGCTGAAGACTATGCTAGCACTGATAATTTTATAGAAGTACTTGTGAGCTTTAATGTCATTTTATACTTCCTTAATCTTTTGACTGTTACTTAATGACAAACAAATCCCCAAAGATCTGGGGAGGTGGGGGAAGATTAAAAGGATTTTGAGATTGTATTCTCTGCTTTCAGTCAAACTGTCCCAAATCCTGCCAACACAATTCTCCAGTGCCCTATGACACTCCTCCCCAGACCACCAGGAGTGAGTTTCTTATTGTATTTACAGTAATCTAATTACAACTGTTCTTCAATTCAAAGACAGCTTTGGTATACAGACTTTAGCAAGAACTCTCCTCTAGTGCAGATGGCAAACTTTAATCTTTTAAACTAACACAGAATACCCCCTTCCCCCAAAAAAAATTTCTGAAATGCCTGTGTAAGCTACTAAGATGTATTCCCCCTCCCACACCCGCCAACACTTCACTCATCTTTTTGTTAAGTTTCTTTTGTGCCAATTTACTGCCTAAGGTAATAATAGAGTTCCTGAGAGATAATATTCTGCAAGGTTATAAATGATGGCAAAAGCAGGTTGCCTGCCAGAAAATTCCTTTAAAAAAAGAGATATCTCTAAATATGTGTAGTTACCTTAATTTTTTTAAACTTCTCTCTGTTTATTGTAGTTAAAGAAGGAGCTATGTAAAAAATATATAGACTGAACATTTTATTTTAAAATTAAATACTCCTGGTTTAAAATTGTCATTACTCACAGCCACTTGGCTATGATGGATGGAAATCTTAAAGCTGATTAACTTTATTTAGAAGAAACAGAGGACAAAAGTACATGGAGTTTGTACATAATAAAAATGTCAAGAAAATGAAGACCGAAAAGATTGTTTTACATGAAGCAAAATACAAAACAAAAGTACATCTGCAATGAATTAGCAAATCTGGACATTCTTAGTGTGCCACTGCAGCCATCTAGCTCTATACACAAGTATTGCACTGTTCACTTTCAGTTCCATCACAGGTTTTCCACTTAGGGCTTTTACAGTAACACTGGGTTTGCCAAGACACGTCTTTGGCAAGTTCGAGGCAGCTTTTCTCTTTTTCCTGTCTGGCACTTGACTTTGTGAGTTGTGCTCATGTACAGTCTCACCTGGAACTCACCAAAGTTAGTGAAATCTTCACTCTCAAAAAGATTAGGAATAATTTAAGTCTGCCTCATTACTGTGTTCTTTTGAAGATATACAGAGGGCAGAAATAATGTATTCTCTTAGTACATTTATGAGTGTTTCAAATGCTCCGTTTGTCCTTTGGAATCTGTCTGGTTTCTGTGAGATCCATCAATCATTTTGCTTTCAAGTATGCTATCAGCAGTCCTTGTCATGTCAATATTGCTTTAATATTTAATCCCTCTTGTTGAGATCCATTGCTCTGCAAGTAGAAATCAGCTGGCCAGTCAAACCTCAGCTATTTCCTACTGTCACTGTGAATCTTGACAAACCAGGAACACAATAATATCTTTTCTAGTCTCACATTCAGTCTTGAAAAACTACTTCTAAAGCACCTCTGTGCTCTTTTCCTCCAAGCAAACTGTCCACAGCAATGCTCGATAAATGATGCAATTATTTACCTTGTAAAATCTTTGGGTTTCTAGATAATATCTACACTCTGCTTAATCCAAAGAACTTAGAATAATGAAACAGCTTAGAAAAGTTCACATGAAAGAGCAAGAAAGGGCAGCTGCATGAAAACCTCCCAACTTCCATCAAAGTGTCTTGCAAATGACAGATTGTACGTAGTAGTTAATTTCTGTGAGATCTAACTTCAATTTTAATCTCCAAGATAATAAATCTAATCCTCACAGTCCACTTATTTATCAGGTTGGACAATGTACAAGAAATACTCCGACCCTTATGAAAACAAAGTTCTTTACCAGTTTGGGAGATATTCTCATGAGAGGGACTCGGGCTCCTCCAACGAAAGGAAAAAGCTGCGTTGCTGCAGTGGGAAGTGTGGAGCAGGCATCCCGAAGTGTATGGATGCCATCTGCTGGCACTAAAGAATATGAACCCTCCATCCACCTTGAAGATGGAAATGGAGGGTCAGATCTCATTTTACATACTGGCATGAGCCACTCATGTTATTCCATGTCTAAACGCACGTCAGTAGAAAAATTAAACTGAGATTATATAAGCTCTCCCTTAACGGGTATCTCTGTGCTTCAGCATTAGGTTTGTCTAATGTTTTATGTCATCAGAGTGTAGTGATTTAGGAATAAAAGGCATCTCTGCTCACAGTTTTCCTGAATATCATGTTTAGATGTACTAATCCTCATGTAACTTTATTAGACCATTGTTTCATATGCCGTGCTGCATGGCCAGCAAAGCCAGGTTTTGCCCAGGGTATTTAATCTCTCTGCGTGTGTAACCTTTATTGCAGCAGTGCAAGGCACAACCTTTTCAAATTTGACACAGACCTCCAAACTCACAGGACCTGAAAAATACCAAATATCAAATGGGTTTAGCTTGCCCCTGCATGCCTTCTGGCTCCTGAGGAGGTAAGACTTACAGCCAGCTCATTCTCTCTCTCCATAGCATTACTCCAGACTCTGTAAAATGTCAGCATGGATGGAACAGTTGGCATGAGAACCTTCCCAAAGAGAAAGGTATGTGACCAGGGTGTGTGATTTAATCTGTATAGAAATGGGACTGATTTGGGTGGGTTTGCCTAGAAATGCTAGAGTGAATTTAGAGAGTGTGGTTTTAGTTTATCATCAGAATTATCATATTGTTATTTCATAATCAACAAGCAGTCAGAACATTCCTTTCTACATGTTTGATTTATTGTCTTGGGTCTACGCATGAAGAAAGGGCACCACCCCCATCATACTACCCATAATGCACATTGGATATGATACACTATATTTTTTCCAAGGATGACCCATTCTTGTGAGGCATTCCCCACTCCACAGTTCTTAGAAAGATGTCTTCTCTTTCTTTTTTACTCTAGACACTTCATGTTGTTAGACATGACCCAGAGCCAAGCTAGCTGAGAAGCTTGTCATTATTTAGTGCCTGAACTCTAAAACAGGGTCAGAGCCAACAGTGTAGCTAATGATGGGGAGTGGTTAATGAGGAGTCAGCAAAGGGATATGACTAACGAAGGGAAAAAGATTGCAGAACTGCAAAGTCACTGAGTGCATTGCATGGCAGATAAAAATTCTGTAAGTCCTTGTAACCCCAAGCCCACAGCCATGTTTTCTCCCTCCCACTCCTCATCCTCCTAGCACAGCATGAATTTCCAGATCACCCATGGCAGGACCTGGCAAAGCTGCAGCTCCCACTGCTGGAGTTCAGACAGACTCCACACACACACCTCTGACACCCAACCTCTCCCTGCTCCACACAGAGCTCAACAGAGAGTTGTACTGGAAAGTCCCCTAAGCAAGGACAGCAATCCCATCAATCGTTTCCCCCCCAAAAAAGGTGTTCTGTGTCTTCTACAGACTGTTAACTGCATTACAGGAGTAAGTCAGTGCTTTAAAATATAAGTAATTAATTATTACTGCCATCATCATCACTAGTATTATTTTTATTCTTTTCTTAAATAGGAAAAAGAATTAAAGGAACTATAGGGTTGGCTTGAAAAAATCAGGAGAAATAAGAAAACTATACTCCACATAGAGAAGAAGGGTTCAAAACCATGGTGAAGAATTTACATCTAGTTGTGTATGGGATTGTATTTGATGAAGTCCAGAGGCTTCAGTCCAGGGTTTGTGAAATCACATGGTTGCCTTTACTTTTGAATGTTCCTTTCATCCACTCAATATGCCTACTATCAGTATGGAGTGGTCAGGCAGAGATCAGGCACAGCATCAGGAAGCTCTGTCATCAACTATTCACACCTTAGCAGTATCAATAGGATCTTACTTTGTATTTGAAGTAGGTGACTTGTAGTTCAAAATAGACTTGGAGGTACTTCTTGTGAGTGTTCCCGCACCTGGTTTACAATTCTCTATTTCGTATTTGTCTTTTCATTTGCAGGAATAAACACGGTAACAGCAAAGAGTCTCTGGTATGCCCCTACTGTGATATGCCCAACTCGAGAGCGAGTGGCAAGCTGATGGCTCTCCTGATTAGGAGCTGGCAGTGATCAGACCATTTACTGGACCTTAAGATATCATACAGTAGTTTATTCTTTATGATGCCACCTCTGAAAGGTACCAAGAGTACCTAAAAGCATTTGCTCATCTATAACCCGATAATTAAATAGCTATAACAAAGTCTGGATGTCCCCCCTGATTTTCCAAATGCTTGTATGTTTCATTAGTCCACTGGGAAGAACAAGGAAGCAGAGCAGGGAGTTGAATGTCTAATTAAACTGGTGGAAGGCATCCACTCAGCTCTGCAGAGACGTCTTGGGAGAGAAAAGTAAGGAAAGAGGTGCTCAGTGCCTTCACATGCCTATGTTTTATCTTTGCTTTGTTTGTAACCTCGAAAACATGGAAGGACTTCTTGCTGTGTAGACCTGTAATCTGATAATGTTTTATTTCATAACAAAAATGGAAGCATGGTAGAGATAAACCGGAGGAGTGACTCCATGCTAAGCACAGCATGTCATTTTAAATGTCAACCTCTTGGGGAAGGTTCCCATGCCAACAATTTTCTTTGGAGGTTACGCTGTGAAAGTGAGTGAACGCACACCCAACTCGTAACTCACTCAACCTTCCACCTGCAAAAAACAGAGCAAAAAAGCTTATGAAAACACATGAGCAAGAAGAGCACGCAGCTGGGAAACAGCAAGAAGGACATTTTCCTTAAAATTGAGTAAAAACCCAAAATGTCACAAGAGTTGCTGCCTTTCCATGCAACACACCACACCTAGGAGATTAAACACCAATACTGTCATTTGTACCTATTTATTCAAGGCAGGGATCTGACCTTTCCAGGCTCATTTGTTTCAGCAAACTTTGCTCATGTTACTCATGACTGCTCATATTCATAAGGATTGCAAGATTAGAACATCAAATAATTGCTGATAATATGAAGACAGTGTGATAGAAGGAACAATAGTGTTTCTTATTATGTGATTATCTTTCTTTTTTCTTTAGGGCTCTGAGAAACCACTTCAATTACTTTGATCATTTTCCTGTCAAAGGTAGATTTTTTAATTTGCCACTGCACTTCTACAGATACGAAGCTCTTCTGTGATCTCTGCAAATCTCGTTGAATACATCAAACCGAGTACTGTAGTTCTACTAAATAATATCATTGTAATTGTTTTGTTCAGGGTTTGTCAATGTCCACCCAATCATTTTCTCAGTCGTATGGAAGAAATGCCACCCTGCAGGTTGAGCAACAGATCCAGACTGCTTCAGGGGATGGGTGGCTTTAGTCTTTGGGTCCCTTGACCCCAAAATGACACTGTGGCCAGACCTATAAAATGAGGACAATTAAATCTATTCACTTTTGTAAACACTAGTGCAACACATGGTTGAATAGCACTATGTAAATTTAAAGTCTTAATTAAATTGAGGCAAAGTGCCAACTAATCACAATGCACACACACACACAACTTGAAACCAGCTCATTAATAGTTCTGCTGCTGGAACCAGTTCCTTAATGGCTCAGTAATGAGCTGACTACAATCTAAAAACCCATGTTTCTTGATAAAATTTTTTAAGTATGTAACTATAATGTGATAATGTCTTGAACTTGTGTGTGCACAGGTAACAAAAAAGATAACCTCCAAACACTTAATGGCCCAAGACTTTAAATCTGTTATTTTTTATTCACAGTTTGTATTAGTATAACTATAACAAAAAGGAAGGAGAATATTCTGGCTTTTTTGTGGGTAGCAGGCAGTGTTGTGGTACTTCAGTAGAATGTTTGATCTCTGTTACTGCCTGACCCCTCAGCCAAAAATATTGTGCAACCAACTCACTTCTCCGAGTTTCTTCCCCTGCATGTTACGGTCACCCAGAACCAGCAGACAGTTTTCTTTCCCATGAGACGAGAGGCATCTGCAGGTGAGGCATCACGCTTAACCAAGCACATCTCTTCATATGCAATGAAGGCATTATATATGTTTGAGCGTGCCGTGCTGCTCTTTCATCCCTGCCTGGTTTTGTCAGTAGTAAATCAGCCAGCAGCCTCACTACCAAAAAATGTTGGATATTAACCTAGCTCCTTCCCTCCTTCCTTCCAGCACACCATTTGCCTCAGTTATCTACTCAGGGAACACATTTTAAAGCCTCATGGTAGATTTATATTTGGAATTTGCAAAAATACAGTCCTAGTCTAATCCCTCTCCCACACCACAGGCATGGATCTGCAAATGGGGAGGGGTTTATGTCCATGGCATACAAGCTAGGAGATGGCATCCCATAAGGTCCATCTCTGGCCTTGGCTGCTCCACTTCAGAATCTTTAGAAATGGATGAAATATAACAGCACATCTCACAAGCTTTCCTGTCGCCTTCTCCATTCAGGCCTGCTGTTGAGCAAACAGTTCAGATGGAGTTTGTTGTCAGTCGCATGTCTACAGACTTCACCAGACATGTACCAGACACAAACCCCACAGCTCTGCCTTTTCAAAACAGCTACTACCTACAACAAGAAAATGGAACTGCAAGGCTGAGGAATTCAGTAGACACTTGTCACATTTTAAATTAAGTTCTGCACTGAGAGAGAAGGACTTCATTTAGGGCTCTTTCCTAGGTCTACATCAAATCCAACACAGTAGAACTCTAACTCTGGCTGTAGTTCCCCACAGCTACTGCAGCAGAAGAAACCACAATCCTCACAAAAGAATACAAAATGTATATATTTTGACCTTACTTCAATTATTTTCTGCATCTATAATCATAGTGCATTCACAGACAAAATGTAAAAACCTATAATCTAAATGAAGGAACCACTCCTCCACAGGGGAAGACAGAATGTTGTATTTTTTCCATTTTAAAATTGTTAAGAAGGTAATTACATGCTATTTCCAGCGAAAGCATGTTATTTTTTTCTCAGAAAGATTCAATAATACTTAAGAAGTCTTTTTGGAATATACCAACAGTAGACCATCTTTGAGCCTGTTTATAAATGAAATGTTCAATGAATGAAAAAAAAAAAATAGTCATGATGATAACACCTCTCCAACCAAAACCCTTCCCTCAGCTTCAGCGTTGGTTTAGCAAAGTAACAGGCACACTGCTCATTTGTTTTGTTGTCTGCAGAGATGTCAGCCTGAAGTTATTTCAGTTATTACACCTGTCAGTGAGGCTCTTCTCCCTGTAGCTGTGGTTTTACAAGGAAGTTGGCTCTTTCTGGTTGGCTCAGCAAAACATTTGACTGACCCAAGACCCGTGCTACCCCAAGTCTTCCAATGTTTGAAAAGAAGAGATGTTAATCTCTGTGATGCCTTTCGTTTTCAGTTACTAGGAGGCAAAACACTCTTCAATGCCTCATGCTGTAAAGTTTATGGGTGATTACCTCTCTTACAGAAAAAATACTAAAGCAGCAACTGTTTCTGCTGCCAAGAGAAGCTTCAGGCCTTGCATTTGAAGCAAAACAACACATGTATAGAAAGCACCATGTACAGTTGGGCCTTAGGGCAAGGGATGAATAACAGCTATAGGAAAATATCCTTATCTCAAAGACCAAAAAGATGTCCACAGTCGCAGGTATCGTCTATTAGAACCAGGCAGGCAAACACTAAATAGTAAACACTCTCTGCAAACACTGAGCTCAGAGAGTCGCAGCCTCACAGACGGAAATCAAGATCCCAGAGTAGAACTCCTGTGTGTCTGTGTAGTATTATTTCCAAAGAGCATGACTAATCCATGCACTCTGTGTGTCTCCCATATCCTGACAGAATCCATGGTATGCTTCTTACCAGACACTGCCCTTGTTTTTTCGCTTGGATTCTCCCACGTTGATGCTTTCACCCATTCAGATCCAAACCAGAGAATATGGATGTTATCTGTTAAGTAGGTCAGGAACGCCAAGTCCCTGTTATCAGCAAACCCCTCTGAGCCCATGCAGCACTGCTCTGATGGGTCACATTGATGCACAAATGAAGGAAGAAGCAAAGGTGGTATTTTGCCTATATAACTTTTCTGAACTCGTGAAGCATTCAATAGGGTATTTAATATTTCTGTGCTGCTGAGAGCAGTTCTGTTTCTAAACTCAAAGTACCGGTGACTTTCCTCCCTCCCCTGACCATCTGGCATTTCCTTGTCTAACAAACTTGAAAGTCACTGTCCATCCGCGGGGATCCTTAGATACATACATGGAGAGGTACCAAAGAAGGGGGTGAGCATCAGAAAACCTCTCTTTACCCAGCTATCCTGGTTGGTGCAGTGATCTCTAAAGCCATGCCCTTAAACCATGATTACCACATATTTATTCTCTACAGATGCCATGTGAGAAGCTCAGCTCACTTAAACAGTAGCTGGGATAAAGGGTGCAATGTAAATATTGCTTAACATAAATCTAGATCCTTAGGATTAGTGTCGTGGCTCCACAAGACCTCGCCGGCACTGGACTACGTGCAGCGCCATGTCGGACTGTGCAGCTCTGTGCTGCAGGGAGCTTCTGCAGCCTTCCCGTTGTGCCAACGGCACGGCCAGGGTGTCCCAAGGCCCCAAGGGGTCCCCAAGGCCTCAAGGGGTCATCTCATCACCAGAACCTCTCCGCCGACACCCTCCCCAGCCCAACTGAGCGCCACAAGCCAATTTCCTGCACCCCGAAGCATCTCGGTCTGCTACAGCAACGCCGGCACCCCTTCCCTCCTCTCCTCAGCCCTGCCCCTACCCCGCATCTTCCTCCACCTCGGTGCCCGGCGCCGGGGCAAGAAGGCGCCCCCAGGCCCATAGGGTCCCAAGGGGGTCAGGCCGGGCCTCCGCAGGCCCTCGAGGGGCGCGGCTCCTCTGAGGGAGTGGGCACGGGCGGCGGCGGCGCAAGAGGCGCAGGANGGCCGGGCGTAGCGGCTCCGCCGCGGCCTTGGCTGCCACGTCAGTGCCGCCACCCTGCGCCGAGATGCCGGCGGTGCCCGCGCCGGCCCGGCCGGGGACAGGGGCAGCGAGCTGCGAGGGGAGGACGCGGCAGGGACTGCGGGGCTTCGGCCGCCCGAGGGTAAGGGGGGTGCGGCTCCCCGGCTGCGGGACCGAGGGCAGGGTGAGCTGCTCTGCCCTGCCGCTACCACCCTCCCTGGGCTGGGCGCCCTTGGAGGTGCGGCTCCCCCCACCTGGCAGGGAGGGCAGCGGAGGGAGCCGTGCTCGCCTCGGCCTGGCTCCTGGATGGTCTTGTTCTCCCTTGTGAATTTCTCCGACCCTGGAGAAGCTTTGTTTCAGGTTTTCTTCTTTTTAAACTTTAGAGTGTTCGGATGTTTGCTGTACTAACATGCTCTTTGTTTCATCTGTGTCTCTCGAGTCCGGCTTAATGGAGTAGTGTATGAGGAAGTTTTTTGTGAATTGTTTGGGACCAGCTTAGCTTTCCACATTCATCTAGGCATTTATGTGGTGTGGCCTGGAAATCAAGGCAAGTTACTTTAACTGTATGCCTGTTTCTGGTCATTCTAGAAGACAATGTCATCTCAGAGGCAGCCTGTGTGGATGCAATTAAATGCTTCCTTCTGCTCATTTAATTGGGGTGAAAATGAGAACTCTGAATCAGGATGTCCCTCCATCAGGAAGGTAAATACCATGTGTATGTAGCTCGTTTCAGTGTGTCCGCTTCAGGCAGGATGCCCCTGTATGACTGGAGGTGTATGTACAAGGTAGCTTAATTTAGCATGTAAGTACTGGTTTGTATGCACGTCAGTTTTAAGACTGCTCAGAAAATATTATCCATTTAATATAAATCCATTAATATTATCCATTTAAAATATTTACTATTATATTAAAACTTTCTGTTAAACTGTGGTTAAATAGTTGGAAAAGTTAGTGTTGCCTCCTCAGTGTAGAAATGGACAGCGCTGCAAAAATGCAAACTGAAAAGTGGTCCTTGTCCAGCAAGTGACCAGGTCTAAATGTCAGGTAGGAGCCAACAAAACAGGTGGTGGATGCTGATGGAAAGATTATTTTATTAGCAGAAGTGGCAAAGGACGTTCAGACTATCGCTGGCTGTTAGGCACAGTCAGGTTTTGTCTTTGAGGGCCTTCTGAAAAAGGAGGTCTGAGGCTGATCTGGAGCTCAGGCATTAGACAAGTGTTAAAAAGAAATGGGGAAACCTCTTCCAAAAACTGAGCTCGGAGGAGGCAGAGGATGACAAAACTGGTAAAATGGAGGTTTTGTGGTCTTTCTGAAGCTGTGCTGTGCACCTTACTGAAATTTACCGTGTACTTCTTAGGAAACAGTTGTGGAGAACTAGAAAAGGGGAATTCTGGTTCACGCCACCTTTGATTTTATATCTTGTAAATCATTGCATCAGAGAAAACTTGATTGCCGACGTTAGGTATTCCGTTGAGCCTCTTCTGGACCCTGATCTATATTTTAGTTGGTATTGATGGATGGTGGATTTGCGATCCATGGTAGATATGATACAGTAGTGTCCTGGGCAGAGTTAAGGGGGTTTTTTTTCAGGAGGTGTTATACCTCTCTTTTGCTTTTAATCGTGGTGTGTGTTTGGTTTTTAATACAGATATATTACATTAACCTTCCCAGCTGTGTTCAGTACCCTGCATACTGTGAGCATTTTACGTACATTGCTTATGGCAACTTCTTTTGGTGGAAGTTGTAGCCCATCCTGCTGTAGGCTTGGAAGTAAGTCATGGTTCACACCTGGAAACTTCTGATCAACTTCTTGTGGTCTTTACTTGAAAATGCAGTCTTTTTTTCACGGTATGCTTGCTTCCAAGCCAGTCTTGCTTTGTATATAAATCTGAATTTTGAAACTTGGGTTTTAAACTGAAGGCTTGTTGAAACACTAGCTATGCTCTTGGTTTTTACCTACATGCTTTCTACATGCCTGGATTTGTTTTTGTACTTTAGTGCTGTTAGCACTGACTCTTCTTGCAGAAGCTCAGTCAACTCTCTCCCTTGCAGTAGCAAACTGAAACACACATTTCCATGTTGACTGTGCTCTGACGATTGTGTCTGAGAGAACTAAGAGCACTGAGCACAATTGCCTGTGACACCTTACAAGCCCTAATCTTAGGAATAAGGCAGCAAAGCTGATATTGAGGGGTTGCTTGTGCAGCTTGGAGCAATACCCTGGAAAGCAGCCATAGGTGGGATTACCTTTTTTGGCTTCACGCTTATTTCCTTGTTTAATTTGGAGAGTAGAGCACTGTTGCTCTTCCGAAAATTTATTTTCTAAACTATCATACCTAAAAATACTTTTTTTCCATGTGCATGAAATACATCAGGTTCATTCAGAAATCTGCTGCAGCTGCTGAAAGAGGGGAAGAAGAACTGTGCATGTGGCAAGGATTATTTTCCATCAGCTCTGTAGCCAGGCTTCCTATCTGCATAGCTGTTAGCCAGAAGGAAGATAACTTCTCTTGTGGTGGAACAAGACAGGGCAATGGGTTTGTTTGCACCTCTGTCAGGTGAAAGTTCCAGCACTGGCTGCTGCTGTTGCAGCTCTCTGGAGCAGCATTAAGCTGCTTGCTGAAATTTGGCCCGTCCTTGGGTTGTTTCATTGCTGCCCACAAAGATCTGAGTAGTGCATGGAAACAAGGCAGTTTTCACTGGCTGCTGCTTGGGCCAGGTTTGCTGTGCTGAGACAGAAGGACTTTTTATCTGTAAAGTCAGAAAGACACCAAGAGCATCTGCTGAAACTTGGGAAGTTGCACATGTCTGTGATGGTTAGAACCCACTTCTCAATGGAGGGCTAAAACTTTACACAAATTACTGTCCAAGAACTGCAGGCTCATTAAGGAGCATTTGTGTCTTAACACGGATTATCGTGCTTCATAGCAATCCTCATGGCAGCACATGGAGCAAGTAAAATTATCTTTATTGCCCAGAAGGAATTGGTGTTTTGGTGACATAAAAGTTTGGCATCTTAAGGCCATACCAAGTGTGCTTCTTCCATACTGTGGGGATTTGCATTCCTGATTCCCACTGTATGCCCATGGCAGGTATGTGACAGTCACTGTTCCCTAAGATGTCATTAACCTTCTGCCTTTTTCATAGGTGTATGCAGAATATTTTTGTGGAAACAACAAACTAGAAATCTACACAAAGGAATATATTTGGTGAGTAACTTTTATTTCAATCAGCTTTGATGTGAATGTATGTGTAGCTGTGCCATTACTTCTAGAGCTTCTTGGCACTTTCATTCAGCCAAGGTCTTGTAACACTGTTAATGTTAGAAATAGCTCTTGAATTAAAAATGCTCTTCTAAACAATTTCTGTTTTTTTTTTGTTTTTTTTTTTTTTACAACAGCATAAAACATTTAAGCTTTCTGTGTATTTCATATTCTGACAATATGGAAGTGTGTTTTCTTTCAAATCAGTTGAGAGACTTCCATTTTTTTAAAAAATTTTTTTTGTATGAAGGCAACAATTTCTTTTAATGTATTGTTAAAAAAGATGAGAAGTTGTCCCTTATCTCTTGAATGAATAGCATCTTCATAAGCATACAGGGAAAAAAATAAGTAGTTTATATTTATCCCTGTTTGAAATCTCTTTTAAGATCTGGGTTTGCTTCCACTTCTTGACATAAGAAAACACAGATGAAGAAGGAGAGTGGAGTTTGATAGATTTCAGATAGTTTTCTGCTTTATGAATGTCCCTATGAGTTTTGCTGGGGCTCATCTAGATCCTGCCTCATTCTGTGTCATCATTTAATGAAGATGTTAAATGAAGCTAGAGGCTTTTCTGCAGTGGCACAAGTGAATTTGGCATCACAGGCTGAAAATGCAAAAGAGAAATCTCTTTGCTTGCTTTCTTCTTCTCTTTTTCTTTGGCCAATCTCAGTGCACTTTGAAGAAGATTCTGAAAATGCATGAGAAGAGTTCCAAAGTTCAGGTTTCTGATAAATATTTGCCTTGTTGTGTATGCCTGCAGCACTGGTAATCATTGTGACTAATGATTCAGTGTATAGTAGGGACTTTGAATCTGCAGCTTCCAAGTTTCCAAAGTTCCTTAACCTATAACATGTCTGAATGACTTAACTGCACAAAAGTCTTACACTTGCATCTCCGGGTCACTGCCTTCGGTTTCAGCTGAGTTGTGATCTCTGTTGGGTCTCATGAACTTTGCTTTCTCTTCTTTGTGGAGACGCATCTTCAGGGGAAAGCTTGAAAGGATCCTCCCTTAGGATACACTGCAGTCGGGTAACTGGGGGACTCTGGTGCAAAGCAAAACATACAAGCCTAGATCTTAATAGACAAAGGAGGCACTGAGTGCTTTTACCTTCATGGTATTATGTAAAATGTAGTGAGTGATTTCTGTTTTTCTATCTTTTTTCCGAGAAAAAAGTTGTACATTCCTGCTCTCTTACTCTGAAGAGTGCATGAAGTAATCTGCTACCAAGCAGTTATTCCAGGCCTTTGACCTCCAGTCAATAGAAATACTCATCTTAAATCTCTGGAAGGGAGCCAGGTTTAAACCATGCTCCTGTGCATATCCTGTTCACCAGATATGCTGCACCCTGTTTAGTACACAGGATTTTTGCATCACTTTTCAGAGTCTTTCAAGTCTCTTGACATGTTAAATTGGATACAAAGATGCATAATGCAAACTGTAACATAGATATTTTAAAATTTTCTGTAGAAGTCCTTTGTTTGATCTTGATCTTGATTCTGGGATTCCCTGGAAAGCTTCTGCAGAAAAACACAAGGACCTGAATTGTGCTTTGTGTTCCAAATTGTGTTTCAGGTCAGGCTGTGAGCCTTTTCTGACAGTGGTGTGATTCTGCTTTCGCTTGCACTGATATCAGAACCGTGAGTAAAACCTAGTACAGGCTGGTTGGGCACATCTCTTGCAGCATCATAGAATCACCAAGGTTGGAAGAGATTTTCAAGATCATCCAGTCCAACCGTGCACCTAGAATCCCTGGAGTGCTTTCAGACACCTGTAGAACCACCCATCAAACAGTAGTTTTCAACTTTCTGATCTGCAAACCCCTGAGGGCTCCCTGCTGTGTAGAACAAATTCAGTCCTACCAACAGGACTTACTTGCCTTAGCTGTTGTTCTCAGGTGTGCATAGGTCTCCATTGACTTCTGGGGCCTGACAGCAGCAGGTTGCCAGTACCTGAAGAAAGACCACTGGGGTCTGTCTAGTTGCAAGGGAATGAAATGTTTCTGTTGCAATTGTGTTAAACCAGTGCATGTGAATTATATATATTGGGTAATACTCATATTTAGCTTGTAAAGAAAAGCTTGGGATCAACAATTATGTGACCTTGAGGTTCTAGGAAAGGTAATGGGAAGGACTTGCTAATCTGAACCAGTTTTTGTATATAGTGCTGTGATTTTATATATGCTGCTATTTTTTTTTCTAATACACTTTTTAACTAGACTAGAAACTCTGCTGTGAAATTCCCCTGCTATGCTTTGCTCATTTATCTTTGCAGGAACTGAACCCAAATCTAACAGTCTGAACTAAACTGTGGAGAGTTATGAAAGCAATCCTTACCTGTCTTGTCTGCCAGTCTTACTCTAACTCTTTCTATTGGACAAGTGTTAATTAAATACTGGTATTATGTCATGTACAACAGATTCCAGGGGCTTCATCTGGGCTGTGTCTGCTGTTAGTGATGCTGTATCCAATACCTTCTTAATACCAGAAAATACTAAACCTTGTGTGAAGTCTTGTGGCGGTTTCTGGTGTTCTACCTATGTCCAAAACTGGAAACTTACTCCCCTCTAAACTTGTTGATAATCCCTGACAGTATTTTCTCTGTCCTCTTAAGATTAGATAACTTTTCTGAATCTCCAATATGGGATTGTTGACAGAAACATTTTGGAAGCTCAAAGAAGCAATTTCATCTGGTGTTCTTTTAGGAGTTACATGCTGTCTAGATACAAATAAATTCATGGAGGTAGTTCTTTATAAAAAATAATTTCCCTGTGGCTTTACTCATTTGTCTCCCCTGAGTCTGCTTTAAAACTGTTTTGATCACTTTTTTGTTCCTTTGTTTGAATTAAGACTTGCTGGGTTCTGAGTTTTATTTTACTCTTTTTAGGACTTTCCCTAAAGCAGTGGGTAAACTCCTTCCACATTCCTGGTGGAGTAATCTTCATAACTGAAATGGCCACATGTTAACTAGGAACATAGTTTCTTCATCTTGATACAGATATTTTGATTGAATAATGTCAGGCCTGTCAGTTTCTTCTGTCTACTCTTTCTTACAATGCTTTATATTATTTCAAGTTGGAAAAAAGCAACAAACCAACATGAAACATCATATAGTGAGGATGATAACCTTGTATTTCTTCCAGCTTGCATTAGATGAATGCAAAGAAGTCATGTAGTATCTGATTCAGGTCTTTTCTCAGAACCTGACTGTCCTCATTTGCTCCCTGCCATTGGTCCGGTTCTTTTTTTTAAATTTTCTTCCCCTTATTTGTGATTAAATAAAATAACAAAGAGTTCTATAATTGATACTTTTTAAAATGATCTTTTTGCCATCATATGTTTTAGTCTTCCAGTGTGATGTGTTGCTACTCTGCAACTTCCTCACAAGTGGAAGCAGAGGGGCAGACACCTCCTCTCTCTGGTGACCAGTGACAGGACCCAAGGGAATGGAATAAAGTTGTGCCAGGGAAAGTTTCGGGTGGACATTAGGAAAAGGCTCCCCCAGAGTGTGATTGGGCACTGGAACAGGCTCCCCAGGGAAGTGGTCACAGCACCAAGCCTGACAGAACTAAAGAAGCATTTGGACAATGGTCTTAGGTTCATGGTGTAATTCTTGGGGCTGTCCTGTGCAGGGCCAGGAGTTGGACTTCGATGATCCTTGTGGTTTCCTCTCAACTTGGAATATCATGTGATACTTTCCTATTTCTTAGCTAGCATGTTTGGATTTCTGGCTTTTGAGTGGCACTTGTTCAGCATTTCCATCAAATTGGCCATCCTGGTAGTAAGTATTTTTTGCTTCCCTGTTCAGCTTCTTGTGTAAAGGTACCTGTGTTTTCTGAGCCCTGAACTGATACCCTTAGTGCTGATTGGGAGGACTGTATTATTCAACTTAGGCTTGCTTCTTATCTAAAGACACATGATTTAGTATGTGGGTGCCAGTTTTTATCATGATGTTTTAACTTCGTAATAATACTGTGAGGATTTTAGCTCTTGTTTTCCGGATGAGTCTTCCCACCTGCTTCTGCCTCTGCATTCCTTCTTCAGATCCCAGCCACTGCTTTCTCACCCAGAGCACGTACCAAGAAATCTGGGCACAGCAAGAGAAACAGGAATTATTTTTCTGGTGCTTGTTGACCCCTGGAAGAAATTAAATGATTTAAAAACCTGTGCAGAGGGAAGGGAACTAAGAGGTCACTGGCAAAAAGAGAGAAGGATGCTGACTGTTGTAATGCGACTTGTTTTTCCTTTTTCTGACCTTGATGCTTGCTGAGAAGGGAAAGCAAGATTAGCAGGAGGACTCATGGGAGGAGGCAGGACTTGATATTAAGGCATGCTTTGGTTGGGGAGGAAAGCAGAAAGGAAACCTGGACTGGTTGTTACTTTCTTCCCTTCTAGAGGGAAAATTCTGTAAGCCGAGCTGCTGATTGAGCTTTCTCCTATGCTTCCCCTGTCAGAGACTGCTGCTCTAGAACTGCTCTAGGAAACAGCTTCTGATGTAAAGAAATCTTTACTGATATGTTTCCATTAGAAAGTCTGTGTAGAGTTAAAACAGTCTAATTCTGCTGCTACCACCACACCATTTATGCAGTTTTGTGACAAGATAAACCGTGTGTTCCTGTTGCTGTTCTTCTGTCTTGTTTTCATGGCATTTGTTCAAATTACGCTGCAAGGACTTGGTGTTTTTAAATAGCTTTCCAGGTACCAGCAGATCTCACAGACATGCTGCTGTTGTTTCTCTAGTAGCAACTACCTCTATGATCACTAGGTTTTTCTTTTTTGGTACTTAAACATAAGCTGTTGCATGGCAGTAGCTGTTTTGTTTTCCTACTTGTCTTCCTGATTGCTTTTTAGGTTTGAGATGCACTTGGTGTAGTGTAGCAGCTCTCACCAAGCCTGCTGATGTGATGGAGAGCTCCGTTTTTTAAGTATTGAGTCTGGTTGAAGAATGCAAAAGCACAGTCTAATAATAAAAATAGGAGCAATTTGACAGGACCTGCTAGCTTGTCTAATAATGAAAAAGAAGTTCTCTTTGTGGAACTTAATCTACTAGAATTTTGGATTCATGGATTTCATTTATACTTTGCCAGAAAAGATGTATAGCACATGTGAATTTCTTTTTTTAGGCAATAATGAATCAAATGGACAGAAATCAACAGGAAGTCCCATCATACGTTCATGATGAGCCACCAGAAGGTATGTATTAGTTTTCATGATATGAAGTGAATTAATCAGAAGTTCAGTTCTGTCTTTAAAAAATGGATCTGCAAGCTGAACACTTTAACTTTTACATAACAGTAAACAAACCAACCCTGGGATGAGATGGGCCTGGATTATTGTTCACGTCTGCATTATCCTGATTACAAAAAGGCCACTGAATATAACTGAGTAAACAACTGTACCTATAAATTATAGAGAAGATGGGCAGTTACTGAAGGACTTAATTTGCAGATTGGTTTCCAGAGATATGAACTGGTCTAATAGGCATTTATTTCTGCTATTCATTATGTGAGATGGAGAGATCCCAGCTTCATTGTTGGACACGTTGCTGTCTTCATAGTGCATGTGACTTTTATGCAAGATGTGTTAAAATATATATAAAACTTCATTACTGCTTCTGGAGACTGTTTTCCATCATACAAATAACAGTGTTTTCCAACTGTTCACAATCTCACGGCTTCATAAAAATAAGCATTCACTTGACTTTGTTAAAGCAGTGACATTGTGGTCTCCTGAACCAACTAATATTAAGTTGGTTATTAGATCTGCAGAGGAAATGCAGTTGCAAATGAGCAGAGTTTCTTCCAAGCTGTGGACTGGCAGGACTGAGCAGAGTCTTGTTTGCATAATGTGACTGGAAACATACTAGATCAAAAACCATTCTTGGCATATAGGTTGTCTGTGTTCTGTCTGCTCTTGCTTTAAAACCAAATGTGTTGGATGTAGAGGTTGGTGAGTCATGATTCCTCTTGATTCATTGCTCTTCAGTTTATAATGGCCCTTTAAAGTTCTGTTTGTTGGTCTGGGTTTTTTTTCACCTCAGCTTTTACATGTTGTATAACTGAACAATTTACTTCATTTGAACAACAGTATTATCCACTAACGGTAGCAGAAAGGATTGAAGTGGAGTAGCTCACTTATTCTTAACAACTATTAGGCAAGAAACACAAGTAGAAGAAGATGAGAGAAAAGGGAAAAGTAGCTTTTCATGGCACAGTAATTCTTCAGCTCTATTATACTTGTAGTAGCATGGTATGAGGACAAAAAAATCTTGCTCTTTTGGTGTTAAGATCCCAGAGGCATTTCTGATAACAAGTGCCTGATTGGAAGCTACACCCTAATGGGTAATCTTCAAGTCTAATTTTTAAGGCTGGGTTTTGCTTGCTTAGTTGTTAGGGGATTTTTTGCCTCAAAGATATGTGTTTTATATGTGTTAAACATCATGTATAGAAAGTGAACAGTGGTCTGAGAACTAGACCCTATTCTTTACTGAGTAAGGCAGTGAAACAAGTGGGCATTCTTTATCTTCCTAGAATATTCACTAGGTTTTCCAGGTTCAGAGCATACCAGCAGACTTTGATCATCACTGGTTATTCCAATGTTTTATTTAAAATCTGTGAGCAGCTAAGACTTATTTTCTTCTGCACATTGTTTTCTTTTAGTATGACAATAACTAGTTTGAAAATGAAGTCTAAATAGATGGAGAAAGTTGGTGTAGTTAGAGGGAGTGTAATGAAGCACAGCTCATCTTAATGTAAACTCCATCCTTGAAGAGGCTTTTTCCTTTTGATTCTGGTTCATGTGCACTCTTCAAGCCATATGAGTTTAGTTGAAATATTGGAAGACTCCTTGAAAAGCAACTCCACTTTGAATGTTGTGCAAGGCCTTAAACATGATACACTGCCATAGAAAGATGGCCAAATGTGGATGTGAGGATACCATGCTGGCAAGATCATTTCTCTGAAGAGGCTGCCAAAATACTCCTCAGAGGAAAGGTTCAATTCCAAAACCAGTTTCAAATTTTGTTAAAGATAGAAATAGTTGTAGTTTGTTCAAATCACACTCAACAAGCTTGGTGCCCAGAGGCTTTAAAGATTGTGTGGAAGAAGCTTTTGTGCTCCTGCTTTTTATGAGTAGTGTTATTCTAATGCTGTATTTTCTGCCTTGCAAGTGGCGCCAACCCTTTGCAACCTAAGTTCATTCAACCTCTTGTTCATTCTTGGATTCCTTTCAGCGGGAAGCTGGCTGCAAGATAGCCTGGTAGAGCCAACTCCTGGGTAGGGGACTTGTGTCATTTTCTCAGTGCTCTATAAACCACAGAATATTCTGAGTTGCAAAGCACCCACAAGGATCATCAAGCCCAACTTTTAAGTGGAGGGCCCATGTGGGGATCAGCCCACAACCTTGGTGTTACCAGCACCATGTCTGAGTGACTGAGCCAGTCTCCTTAGATTTAGGCATGATCTGGTACTCTTTGGAAACATACCCTTTAGAAAAAGGGAGACCAGGAATGTGTGTCCTAGAACAGAAATCAGTTGGCAATAAAACTTGGCAGCGCTGAGTGTTTGCTAGACCTCATGGACGATGCAAACAGGATGGAAATGGAATGTGCCAGCCATTACCAGAAGTTATTTATGCACCATCACATTCTGTATTCACACCTGTGGAATAGCATAGATGTCAAAGGACTGGCTGCCTGAAGTAAGGTGAAGAAAAACACAGAAAGATTACCTGCAAATGTAAAGATTACATTTGTTTGTTTCTTTTATTATTTTTAAAGTTAGTTATGATGGATCATTTCTTGCTTACATCAGTTCTGATTCAGTGAAATCAGCTCTTAAAATTCAGTAGGATGAAACTTTACTCCTATTTCACCCTGATGATAGTGAACGAGTTAAGTGGGAGTGAAACAGTTTCTGACCAAATTTGTTACAAGCTCTATTACTCTTGTCACAAGAATCTTCTAGTGAATAATCCCTGGACATTGGATGTCATAGCAGACTTTGCATACTTCCGAGTGTGATGCTTTAGAGGCTTTTTGTATGTAAACAGAAATTCTGATCTCTGTGTGTTTGTGTTGGAAATGCATTTTTGCTGGAGATGTCCATGTTGAAAGCTGCTGGCCTAGAATGAACCAGCCAAGAGTATTACATGGCTTTAAGTAAAAGGCTGTCATTTATGTTTGCAGTTTCCATCACCCTTTCTATTATCTATATCAGTTTCTTAAATAGGAGACTAGTGTAAGCTGGAAGGACTTTTCAGTATTTTCAACTCCTTTGGGCTTCACTATTCTGTATCCTTGCTTTCCTTTTTTGTCAGCTTTGTAGGAAATTCTCTCATTTAGGGTAGCATCTTTTGCTTGAATTATTCCAGGCATGCATGTAGGAACTCTGACCTTTACAGTGTTTTAATGAATTCTGAGTCCTGGGTCAGTCTTGGCATTATCACAAACACATTGGCAGTGCATGGAAAGTTGCTCACCCTAGTTTTCATCTTGTAGTAGATGAGTGCTGGGACATGACTCTTGGAATCTGTGCTCTGGATGCAAGTCGTGGGCAGTGAAGGCACTGGCGACAGACCTGTTCTGCTGGTTGCAGTGAAAGTCAGTGTGTTGGCAGGGCTGGACAGAGGTCTCCCATGCATCTAGAGCTGTTTTTTCTTTCCTGCTGCTTCCTAAAGTAGTTGTCCTCCTCCAAGCATGTTATTTCTGCTCCTGACTCCCTCACCTCTTTATTTCACATCTGTTTATTCCCTAGCTCTGCCCACTTGCTCTTTGCTTGATTTCCGTGTTGTTTGTTATTTGGAACTATGTGTTGTATGAGCATCCAAGAAAGCAGCCTGCAAGGTAAGTATAGACTGTGTGCAGTGGCTGTTAGGCTAGAAAAGGAAGTACTTTTGATTAACACTTTTTTGAACATGCTTAAATCCTGGTGCTGAGATTGATTTGCTTGTTGTTTCTTCCCTTAGGGTCACTCAAAGACCACCCGCAGCAGCAAGCTGGCATGCTTTCTCGTGTGACTGGTGGCCTCTTCAGTGTCACAAAGGGAGCTGTTGGTGCCACAATTGGGGGTGTTGCTTGGATTGGAGGGAAGAGCTTGGAAATTACCAAAACAGCGGTCACATCTGTGCCTTCCGTGGGAGTGGGTCTAGTCAAAGGAAGTGTTTCTGCTGTAGCTGGAGGTGTCACAGCTGTAGGGTCTGCTGTTGCAAGTAAAGTGCCTTTAACAGGAAAGAAAAAGGACAAGTCTGACTAAAACAAAAACTGAGACATACTCGATTCTCCAGAATATTGCGTCAGTGGCATTAAAATCTGCTAAGACTGGGACCATGAGAAGCCATGTGTCTTAAGACACTTTATCTTCTAACAAGTTGTGCAAGTAACTCGATTTCATCTGAAAAGGACAGAAGAAGCTTGGCTAGCACAGCGTATGAGGATTTATTAGACCCTAGATTGAAGCTTTGTATCTGGTGAAATGTTACACTTGATAACCATAGAAGTGAGTGTATCTGAAGGAATAATACATATTTGAATTGTCACTTACTGTACATCTTCTGCAGTTCTGGACTAAAATGTGAATGTAGAAACTCGGTAGTCTCTGTAATGCCATCGATGCAACAAGATGCCAATTACTGTTCTCAGTGGTTTCCACATCCTCCTGCTAAGGATCCTTCAGCTGTGTAAAAGCACTTGGACGTACCCAGTCTTGGTTATGAACCTGTATTTGCAGGCAGCCTGTAAACTATCCCTGACTGCATTCTGCCAGTGAAGACTGGAGCAAAGAGACTGGAGGTGTGCAGAAACTGAAAATGAGAATGGGAGATAGAAGTGAAAAAGCTTAACAACATATTAGAAAGGATCATAAAGAATAAACTAACTTAATGCCTTATTAGAAGAAAATCTCTTTTTACTAGGTGAAGCTGTGTAAAGAACTGCCCTGTTGTTTCAGTGCGGTTTACAGAATGAGCTTTAGCTCTTTATAAATTCTGATATCTGAAACTTTGTCAATTTTTACTGAAAACATGATTGCTTCATCTCAGGTGTATTTAATAATATGCATCTATCTCCTGCAAGTGAGAACTTGCTTTAATAAACTTCTTATAGACACTAGAAAAAATGACAGCCCGTGGAAATTGGGCTGATGTTTGTGGTCATCTAGAACAGCTGTCTAACTTACTAGGAATTCTTGTGTAGCTGGAAACCACTGAAGAACTAGAAAAGCTGTTCTCTCAACTCTGTGATGCACCAGGTTAGCTTTTTGCTCTGTTTAAGCAAATGCAAGGAAATTTTCACTACATTTGTCGTATTTTTCACTTTGATTTTTGAGTAAAACGCAATACTTTTATTTAAAACAAACCAAAAACAGTAGATGAGGCCTTAAAAAAAACCAAACATGATTCAAGTAATTTGTGTACTGACAGATTCCAAACGTTGACACCTCAAATGGGAACATCTGTATATCCTCTGCAGCATGTGAGGCAAAATGCACTTGTAATGGCACAGCGTGAGGTTGCCTTAAAATATAAACCATTTCTGATCTTTTATTTGTATACTGATTTTACAAATAAGTAACCTCTTTGGAAGCCCATGGAAGGCATCTGTTCGTGCTGTATGCAGTTATTTTCTAAAAACTTGTGTTTCTATGGAGAACTCGTACACTTACTTTTTCAGTGGCAAAAAAGTGGTTGTACTAGAAGGAATATATATGGGGGGGAGACACTTTAAAAATGAAAAAANAATGGGGGGGGGGGGAAACTTTAAAAATGAAAAAAAAAAAAAACCCAAAACATATCACCTGTCAAACTTAGTCCTCTGTTCACAGGTGTTGAAAGTACACCATGTCCCAATTATGGTACTGTAGTCACCCAATCTCTCTGAGCCATTGGTACTTCAACTGCACTCTGTAACAACTTTATTTTATATCAGAAATTGTATATGTTGGAAGTGTGATACTTGTAAGCATGGGAACTTGGGGTGGCGGGGAGAGCAAAAACCCAAGAAATGGCATCTGCTCCTTGTGTTAGATGCGCCAGCTGCTTGATTCTGATCTGCTGCAAGGGTGTAATGAGGTAAGTTGATGCAACAAATGGAAGACTTTACTAAAACAAACAGGTTTTTTGGGTTTTTTTATTGTCAAAAGCAAATTGCATAGAATATGGTATGGTTTAGAGGTATCAGCTAGTTCTAGAAATGAGCTAGCCTGGATAAGAGAGGCAATCTAGCTGCAGCATATAATTTAGTATGGTCTGCTCCCCTGCGATTTCCAGTGTAGCCATATCCCCCAAGTGCTGCCGCTGAACTCTTAAAGAGTCACCTGTTTGGAGCACATTGATAATTTGTGACACTCAACCAAACCCTTCCTAATAGTTTTTCTGAAAATGGAAATGTTGAACTGGTCATACCCTTTTGTTTGTTATATTCTTTAGACTATGAAACTTGCAGCCAAACAAGCGTGGTCTGAGAGAAGCAATGTTAGGTATGTAAAGAGTTGCCAACACTTCATTATGTTTTGTTCTTAACATACCCTGTAGCTATTGAGTCTTGTAACTGAAACACTTTTACATGGCATATGGTTTTAGTTTTCAAAGAGCTTTGTCCTATATCCTGTGTGTTTTCCATTCACTTATGCAACTTGCTTCATCTTAAAAACTTGTTCAAATTCTGTCCTGCCACCTGTGAAACATTAAATTGTTGCTGTTTCAGACATCTGAAAGCTTTCTTAGTTTTGTGGAGAAAGGCATACTTAGATACAAATCTTCCCACAGTACTATGCTCCAGAGTGTCTTTTTATTTCTTTCTACTTGGCACCAACCAGCTCTTAACAAAAGCTGTACTTTCAGTGTGTAAGCTGTGCACAGACACAGCACAAAATCCTTTGCACTAATTTTCTTTTCCCCTGGTCAATGATGCTTTGGAATAACCAGTTTTAAGATCATAGTGAGCTGAATGGAATGTGGAACTGAAATTTTCTGGGGGAGTGAGGTTCTTTTGTCTTGGGATTGGTTTTGTGGTAGCTTTATTTCACTTTCCTTTTCCCAGTCCCCATTTCAAAAGGCAAAATGTTTATGAAGGCAGTTTTTATGCCTTACTGCTCTATAGGGAGCGAAAGGCTGGTCCACAATCACTGTAACAAAAGATGAGAATTTCAGCAATACAGTGTTTTGGTGACTGGGAGCTTTCCTGAGGTTTTATTGTAAATGAATCCTATGAAGAAGAAAGAAACAGGTCCCCAGATAGAGTTAGGAATGAAGGATTGACTGAATTTTCATCTGGTAGTAGAGAAAAAGAGCATTTTTTCTCATGCTTTTATTTTGAAAGTGGAAGAGAAATTGAAACATTCAGAATGCAAAATGAGCTTATGATAACTCAGGCTGTGACTGAGTTAAGGAAATACGTCCTTTTCCTGTTCTGTTGCCACTGGAAATGATCGAAGTCATGGGAATAAGCTGTTTCAAAACTTTGTAAAAACAGATACCTTGTAGAAATGCTAGAACTAAATATTCACGGAAAGCAGTGTTTTATGTCTTGGTTTCCTTTTCCTCCTAAGCAACCAATCAAGTCTCTGGCTCAGTTGCAGGTTGTGTTAGGAAGAGCTTTGGACAGCTGAAATGCCCCTTTGTATCTGAGGGGAAGGAGGCTTTTGAATTCAGATAATATTGTGGTCTGCTTAATAGCTGAGCAGGGAAGGACAGTCAGAAAGTGACAAAGACAAGTTCCTGTGAATTTTTAATACAGCTGTCTTACTAGTTTCCTGGTAATGATAATGTGTTTTGAAAGATTCAGCGTAGACACAGCCTGGTACCACAGCCTGACTTTTTTCATGCTGGTGATACATCCCCTTCTTGAATTCCTGCCACTGTCACACACGCTCCTGCAAGAGTGGCATTTCCCCCCAGAAACACCTGTCACGTCTGCACTTGCCTGCAGAGTGGCCACTGTAACACCTTCAGCTGTTGAGATCTTGGCACTGCTCCTGCCAGGTGTTGCCAGCCCTTCCCCAGTGCACAGCAGATAATGTGGCAGACTGTACAAAATCATCATCTTGCAGCCCACCCTCTGGACCAGTAATTCAATACCAGCTTTCTTCAGCAACTACAAACCACATTTTAAGGAACGGAGGCCTGGGCTTGCTGCCAAAATGTGTGTTAAAAATGACCTTGAAGAATGCCGGGAGTGAGTGGTGTGTAGCTGGTTTTTATTCTGTTGTTAAGAGGGAATATGTGTGGAATAGCTACTTAGGAAAGTCTGAGAAGTAAAATCACTGATCCTAATCCTATTGAGATGATTGTCAGTGATGATGCTATTTTATATTATCATTCACAGCCTATAAATGAGAAGAAATCAAATCCCCTGAGAACTTAAACGCTGATAGTTACTATTTTGAAAGCCAGCACTTGTCGCCAATTGTCATATGGTGTTATCTGAGAAGTAGTGCCAGCCATATATTTAGAAGCTTTTGCAGCTGTTTGCAGATCTGGTAGTCATGTTTAATCACCAGTAGTTTACAGACTAGAGATTTGTTGCATCTAATAGAAAAGCATGACTTTCTCTTTCCTCCTACCATCATTTGAGACTTGAGCCCCCCTAATCTCTCCTGGCCCCAAACCTTGCTAGAAGAGATTAAGAACTATACAGTAGCAATAAATGTATTTCCTCCTGTCCCATTTTGAAAAATAAGTGAATTTTGAAGTCTCAGAAATATAAAAGTTGTCATCTTGCAGTTTCTTTGCATTTTGGTTTGTACACAAACATGCTAGGGCCTCACTGTAGCAGTCAGTGAACAAAAAGACATCACATCCCACCCCTGTGCTCAGGACAGGGCTTTCCTGTCCAAGAAACCAAGTCTGTTTCAGGTCAGGATACAGGAGCTAGAGCTACTTTAGCAATAAGGAAAAGAACTCCAAGAGCATTTCCTGAAGACAGTGAACCAGCAGTTTGATGAACACTGCTGGAAAAATAAAAATCCTCCTTTTGTCTTCCTCAGATAAAAATTGTGCTAATCACTACCACAGGCTGGACTGTGCACTCATAGTGCTGAAAATCTAAGGCAGTTAATGCCCTATCAGGTAAGAAAATATCACATCTGAGGTACTCTTAGAAAAAGGCAACCTTTATCATAACTGTAACTTCTATGATATAATTTGAAAGCATTACAATACTACAATTGTACAATGAAGTAATGCCTAAGACCCTCTCCTGGACAAAGTACAGCGTAACTACAGTCTTGATTAATTAAGATTGCTTTTGTTCCATCTCTTCTCAAAGAACCAACTTCCCTTTTAATTTGCTTTTCCATAACTTGAAGTATAGCATTCAAATTAATCTTCAATGTGTAGAGGAGCAACAGGATTAAAAATTGGTCTCTCCTCCTTTGATTGTATTTTACCATAAGTGACTTCAAAATCTTTTTTAGTACCATTCAAGCTTTCTAGGTTTCCACTCTTTATATCATATCCTAATGCAGAGAGCTTTTTAATTCGGTACTGAACGATTTGTGTTGTCAACTCCAGCACCATTGGTGTGTCTCTAATCTGTGCTATAGAAATTCCTTCTCTCAGCAGTCCTTCAAGTCTTTCTTCCAAAACTGGAACGGAATAGTAGAGAAGGGCTGGGCACTTCAGCACTAGTTGTTTTAGTTCTTGATCACTGCATTTGAAGATGTTTTTGGAGAAAAGCATACTCTTCTGCATAGTGGTAGAATTAAGTTGAAAAATGAAGCCTTTAAGTTTGAACAGCAGCTGTAGAACTTCCTGGTCAGTGAAATCATTCTTTTGGAGAAATTCCAAGTTGTCTTTGATTGCAGTGGGAGTATTTAATAAAATAAATGGATTTTGGCTCAATAGCTTCAGTATCCAGATCTTCATATTTGCTTCAGAACCCCCTAAATTTAAATAATTTCTTTGTAATGTCTCTATCACATTTTTGTTTTTCTCAACAGGGTTATAGAAAATATTGGGCGCACTTGTCAAGAACCTGGTGATTATATTATTCTTAAGTCCCAGCTCTTGAAAAAACAGTATGTTTGCCTTCTGGTTCTGCTGATACTCAGTAGTAAAAAAAGACTCTGGAAATTGCTCTATTAATCTAATCAGCTGTTTTTCATTCTGGCATACTAATTTCCATAAAGCTCTTTGAGAGTTTATCTCTGCTGGGCTGTGAAGGATTGCCTCAGGGCAGCGTTCTATAATGTTGGCTACAGTGATCTCATCTGCTCCCATTTCCTGTAAGATACCAGCAATTTCTTTAACATAGGCCACATCCTGGAGAAGGACCCATTCCTTCAGTCTGCGTATCTTCGTGATGTCAACTGACAAACTGTAGAGATTCTCGAGGGTGTTTTTATTTTCCTCTCTTGACTTGGTATCAGTTGTGTAACTGGAATGTATTAGGAAGCTTCTGTTTGCTATGTCAGGCCATACTGGTGGAAACTTCAGTCCTGGGTTACAGCTCTGAGATCTTGTCAACAGAAGAGTGAATGTGTCTTTTGCACCGTGAGCAACTCCTCTCAACATCATGGAAGTCAATCCTGTGGAGACACACCAACTATAAGAAAATACATTTAAGGAATAGACAGAACTGGCATAAGAAATTACTCTCCAGAGTGGTTTTTGTTATTAGTGCAAAATCCAGCTTTCACATGAAAGAAGGGGGAAGGACTATTTTTGAAAGGTTAATGCTCTGATGGATACATCACTGGAAGAGTAACATGGACGCAACAGATCTGATGTGGGGGAATGCTCTGTCCGTGTCAATGCCTGCAGTCATACAAGCTTCAAATTGTCAGCCATTTCTTGCAGCTAACACTGTTACTGCATTACAGATCACTCACACTGTATGAAGAAAATGATTCATGCAATTTCATTTGACAGCAATCCCACTAAATGAACAAAAATGGCAGCTTAAATCTCTTTCTTAGTTCTTATGAATGTATTTGCTTTAACTTCTCAAGCATTATTTGGAGCGTGAGTTGTTCTTTCATGTGTCAGAGACCCACCACGCAGCAGCAGTTTGTAGCACAGCTTCATTTTGAAATCATTCTTTATATAATTAAGGGAGAAAAAAAGTCACATGAACCTTTGTGTAGGTGGTTTTCACCAGCTGAGTGTGTTAATTGAGTTTGAATAAGCACCCTGGTATTTTGGGGGAGGAAGCAAGTACACAGTAACATTTCCAGGCCTTCACCTACTTCTTCCAGCACCTACTTTGCTACAGCTGCTCCTTGTACCAAGGCCTTATTTCTGCCTCCAGGTCTCATATGTAGGCAGAGTCCTTGTGGAATAGGTGTGTGGCTGTGCTGGAGTCCACAGGGCCAACCCCACACCTCACCTTTGCTCAAACTGGCTGCCCAGTTACCACCAATAGCACCTGCACTGTCACCTGCTCCGCAGGGGCAAAGGAGCCGCAGCAGTCAAAGAAAGATAAATCAAGTGTATCTTTAACTTCCTGGGAGGTGTTTTCATAACAACCCTTTGGAAGTACTGACTGTGAAAGGGAGAACTGCTGATCTCTGCAATACTCCTGCAAATAGCTGCTGCTGGTAACATGCTTAAAACTGCTCAAACTGATAGTGAGAACATTTGGACAGTTGCTTTCACCTCTCCCTAAGTATAACATGCTTCAGAAAGTACCTACCTGAGCATTGTTAAATTACTTTTGGTTGGAGTTGTTTTTTGGTTTTGTTGTTGTTTTTTTTTTCTTAGGAGAGAAAATACTGTTATGATCATGCAGTCTAATCTCCTACCTAACAGACCAAGACACCTATTGCACAGCTGCACAAGAGCCCTAGAATCTTCCTTATAGCCCAACTTCTAAGAAAATACGTGGTTTGTTTAGAGCACTTTAGTGGTAAGTCCTTTTTCTAGTTGCCAAGTATGGTTAAATATTTTCTACAGGAAAATCCTTTATCTCAAGAAAGTGTACCTTTGCTTTTAGATTGATTTTTTTCTGCTTCTGAGATGGACTATTGTGATATTACTACATCACAAACTAACAGAATATAATGTAATTTCCTATATGCACACTTATGTTATTAACAGAAGCTGTTTATTGATAACTTGTTCTTTAGTATTATTTCACACCCCTAAGGCAAAACCGATTGCCTAATGCGCTGCTTGTGTCAGAACCCCGAAGCTGATGGTTTTGTCTTCATACACCTTGTGACTTCACAAGTGCTGTACCAAGCCCCACAACAGAACAAGTGATTTTTTCCCAGTAACCCCAAAAGCACTTGAAATTGTAGGTACCGGAAGTATAGGTAAATCACAGATGTTTTGTGTGCTGACCTTTCCATGTCCTGACAAAATGACTGCAAACTAAACCTCTCCTCCAGAGGAGTGAAACAACTGCCTGTGTCTGAGCACTCTGAGTAGTTCTACTGAGTTTAGTGGGTCCAGTCAGAATAAGCAAATCTCTGAAGGATCAGGGTTCCCTTCATTAATTCTTCAGCTTAGCTAGAAGTGGCCAGCAAAGTGTTGTTAAAATTGTTTGGGATGTCAAATAATATTTCCAAAGTGCAAAGTGGAAAAATAACCATGACTTTTACTTTAATTCATAATCCTGCTGTTAAACAAAATTGCCTTGTGAGTAATGCAGTCCCTTAAAATACTGTAATTTTTACTATTACAGAACTTTAAAAAAATCTGATATAGTAAATAGTGCTCTTCTAAAATCTGACATGGGAATGGTTGTTACGTTCACTTAAAAGAAGCTTTACATTTTGTAAAAATGTCTGGCATCATAGTCAGTTTTTCCCTGCTGTTGGTGAGGATCCTCAGAAACACAGAATACTGTAAAAGAAAGGAAAATTTTATTTACCAAAACTCATTTGACTGTGGCACTCACACTTTGAAAAAAGCCCTATGCAAACTACAACATGCAAAATGACACAAATGAATTTGAATGTCATAGAAACAAAGAAGATCTGAGTTATGATTTGATGTTTTTCCAAGTACATATCACATTTCCAGGGTATTTAACTGCTTTCAAGAATTCAGAGTTCTCTTAAAGCTCTTGTTGGGTCTAATATGCAGGACCCCACTGTAACCTTTCACATACTTATATTGCTGTGGGGACTGTAAAGCAATTGAGAGATTAAGACAAAATCCCAGCCAGCTCAGCTAAGATGCTTGCTCTCACTGCCAGCAACACCCTCTCACCACCAAGTGTTAGAAGGGCAATAAGGAAGTGAGCTAATGTCGAAGTTACCTGTGCTCCTATTTGCTAGCACACTTGCAGAGACCTGAATTTACAGAGTAAAGGGGTACCGTAAGTTTCATTATTTCATGAGACTTCTATGGAAATCTTCTGCAAGAAATAGATACAATGATCAACTGGTTGATTTATCCCTCATGTGAATTTCTGAATATGTGTTTTGAAACTCAAAGATCACTTTTTGAAAACTAGCAAACCTAAACTTTTACTCATGCTGGATTGTTCACAAAATCTTTCAGTAAAGAGGGCAACAGTATGACTGCTGACCACTACCATTCTCATTATGGGAAACTTAGTAGGCTGTAAAGAATTACATCAAACTACTGCATGCCTAGATTGAACTTTAAGTGAACCAAGAAGAGTAGGTATCTACCTAAAAGATAGCAGTGTAGACAGGGTTTGCATGGTTTGTGAAGGAATCTGGGGTGGTTAGAGGTTGCAGTTTTGTAAATTAATGCACAGTAAATATTCACACTTCTGCACTTACAAAAAATGAATCCCTGCTTTGCATTAGTGGTGGAAATGAGGTAAATTGTTATAAAATATATGCTAGACCAACATAAAGCTTTCTAGGAAAAAAAATATAGAGGATCCTAGGATAATCCAGGTTTGAAGGGACCTCAAGAGCTCAAAGCAGGGTCTGCAGAATCCAGGCTGCTTTGTCCAGTCAGGTCTTTAAAACCTCCATGGATGGAGCCCAGCTGGCCTCTGTGCGTTACTTGTTCTACTGCTCAACTGTCCTCGTCGGAAAAAGCTTTTTCTTACATTCAGGAAAGGAACGACATTTGAAAAGTGCTTAAAGACGCACCGCACTACTTAAACCTTAAGTGGTGGTGCTTTCAGCACAGCCAAAACAAGGGTCTCCATCAGTCCGCTCCCACAACCCGGCCACCTGCGCCGCCCCTTTCCCACCCTTTGGACTCCGCTTGGGGGCGGAGAGGCAGGAGGCGGATGTTCGTCTGCAGCCAGCACGGCAGCAGGGGCTGCAGGCCCATCCCGCCCCGAGTGC
>VXBB01024956.1:0-29311 GCA_013399915.1 Illadopsis cleaveri
TCCCAAAAGGGTGAGATCTGCTAATCAGAGCTAAAAAACCTATTCTGGGGCTTGCTGCTTCTTCTCAGTGCAGCATGGGAGAGAGGCACAGTCCAGGCTAAGGGTAGCCCCATGCCTGCCCCTTGTGCAACCCAAAGCTGTGCTACAGTGCATGCCCCAGGCCTGATGTGCTGGCTGCATGGCAGCTGTATCCTCAGCCAGGGCTGAATCTGGGGGGGCTTCCCTTTGTGTTGGTAGCTGGCCTTGGGGAATGTCATCAGTGCCCTTGGAGACCAGAGCAAGAAGGTCGTGCACGTGCCCTACCGTGACTCCAAGCTCACCCGCCTGCTGCAGGATTCCCTGGGGGGAAACAGGTAAGGGGGCCCCAGGTGAGGGTTGAGCTTGGGGTGAGGGCTGCCAGGGCTGTTGCCCTGCAGGTGGGGCTGAGGGGGCTCTGGAGCTATGTAGGAGCTATCTCAGGACTCCAGTGGCTGGCTGGTGAGGAAGAGATGCCTTCTTCCAGGCAAGGCATGACTTTGCAGTTGTAAAGACCGTGGCTCCTCATCAGCCTCAGGTGCAATTGGCAGCTTTGGCAGAATCAGCTGGTGCAAAACCTTCCTGAGTCCTCACGGGTCTGGGACTTGGCAAGTGATGGTGCCCAGCATGGGATTGAACTCCCTGCCTCTTCTCCAAAGAGGGAGGCATTGAGGAAGGGCTGTCTTTGCTCAGTGCTGTGTGATGTGCTTGAGGGGCCTTGTGGGTGCTCTGGCTGCTCTGGGAGGGATGAACCCAGTTCACACCTTGTTTTAAAACCCAGAAGGGCCCAGGATGTGCTTCCATCCAGGATGGATGTCTGGGGACACAGGGTCTGTGCTGAGTCCTGGGTTTCCACCTGCTGGGTTGCTGAACTGTGCAGGGACTGTGTTTCACCCTGCCCTTGCATCCCCAAGCCAAACCATCATGATTGCCTGTGTGAGCCCCTCTGACCGGGATTTCATGGAGACCCTGAACACGCTCAAGTACGCCAACCGGGCTCGCAACATCAAGAACAAGGTGGTGGTGAACCAGGACAAGACGAGCCAGCAGATCAGCGCCCTACGGGCAGAGATCGCCCGCCTGCAGATGGAGCTGATGGAGTACAAGGCAGTGAGTGTCCCACTGTGTCCTGCTCTGACCCTGCCGGCAAGGGAACCACACGCAGCCAGTTGTTCACTGCCCCCCAGTGGGATGGATGGGGGAGAGAATTGGAAGAGTAACAGTGAGAAAACTCCTTGGTTTAGATACAGTTTAAGAAGTAAAGCAAACCAAGGAACTTACTCCCCGTGTGCCATCACAGGGAGGTGTTCAGCCATCCCCAGCCCAGCAGGGCTCCATCAAGTGTAACAGTCACCTGGGACAACACTCCAGGCATCCCCTGTTTCTTCCTCCTTCCTTCCTTCCTTCCCCCAGCTTTATATGCTGAGGATGACATCATGTGGTTTGGGATATCCCTGTGGTCAGTAAGGGACAGCTGTCCTGCATGTGTCCCCCCAGCTCCTTGTGCACCCCTGGCCCAACACTGGTGGGTCAGAGTGAGGGGCAGAACAGCTCCTGACTCAGCAGGAGCTAAATCATCCCTGTGGGATCAGTGCTGTTCTCAGCACGGTCCCAAACACAGCACCACACAAAGCTGCTGTGAGGAAAATGAACTTCATCAAAGGCAAAGCCAGCTGATGCAGTGACCCTGGTGAGGAGGCAGAGACAGATGCAGAAAGGCCCCTCCTTGTGTTTGGGGCAGAGTTAGTGGGACAGACCCTCCTGCCTCCCATCCCCTGCCCCCATGGATAGGGGTAACTGCTAGGAGGAGTCAGGCTTAAAAAACAGGGTCTCAGCTCCTGCCTGTCAAGGCAGGACCTTGGCCAGGTTTTGGGGGTGGTAGGCTTACTTCAGGAGAATCCCTGAAGCATCTCTCTGCGTGTTCAGCTCAGACTTTCCTGGCCCCTAGGTTTGCCCCTGCTCTCATGTCTGGGGTTGCCCCTGGGGGTGCAGTAGTGGCTCTCCATGTCCCAGCTTGCCCTGCACTCAGGGGTTTCCCTCCTGTGCCACAGGGCAAGCGTGTGATCGGGGAGGATGGTGCCGAGGGCTACAGTGACCTGTTCCGTGAGAACGCCATGCTGCAGAAGGAGAACAGCGCCCTGCGCATGAGGGTCAAGGCCATGCAGGAGGCCATCGATGCCATCAACAGCAGGGTCACCTACCTCATGAGCCAGGAGGCCAACCTGATGCTGGCCAAAGCAGGTGAGGCTGGGCTGGTAGGTGGCACGGTGGGGCAGCCCAGGCAGCAGCTGGGCCAGGGGCTGTGATACAGCCGGTGTCTGCCTCTCTCCACCTGTGCCTCTGCTCTGCAGGTGACGGCAATGAAGCCATCGGCACCCTCATCCAGAACTACATCCGGGAGATTGAGGAGCTGAGGTGAGTGGGCACACGGCTGGGGAAGCACTGGGGTCCCGGGGCCAGGGTCAGGGTGGCTCACACAGCTCAGTGCCTCCAGCATTGCTGGGGTGAACTGTAAGCCTTGTGGAATAGCAGCTGGTGGCACTGCTGCTATGCAGGGTTGAAGGAAATGCAGTCTTGGTTCCAGGCAGTGCTTTGGCTATTGTTGTCCTTGGTGTGGGCATTGATGGAGGGCGAGGTCCTGTTTGAAGTGCCTGGGGTCTTCCAGGGACTGCTGCCTCCCAAAGGTGGGTCCATCCCACTCTCTTGCTGGATCCTGGTATACTGTCTGGCGCCGTTGTGTCTTTCTGACCCATCATTAGTGGGAGTGGCTGAGTAGTGGCTCTGTCCCTGGCTCACACCATCTGAGCACATCATGCTCAGTCTCTAGAAGACTCTGGGGAGACCTTAGAGCCCTTTCCACTGCCTAAAGGAGACTTATAAGAAAGAGGGAGAGTGCTGGATTGTTTCGTTTACATGGACAGATAGTGATAGAACTGGAGAAAATAGCTTTAAACTAGAAGTGGAGAGATTTAGATTAGAAGTTAGGAAGAAATTCTTCCCTGTGAAGGTGCTGAGGCAGTGGCACAGTTTGTCCAAAGCAGCTGTGGTTATCCCATATCTGCAAGTGCATGGAGCTTGGAGCAGCCTGGTCTAGTGGAAGGTGTCCTTGCCCATGTCAGGAATGTGGAACGGAATGAGCTTTAAGGTCCCTTCCAGCCCACACCATTCTGTGATTCTAAACTCAGGCAAGATCCCCCTGTGTCGGGCCAGTGGGATGGACTGTGCCCTGTTTCCTCCTTAGGACCAAGCTCCTGGAGAGCGAGTCCATGAACGAGTCCCTGCGGCGCAGCCTCTCCCGCGCCTCTGCCCGGGCCCCGTTCGCGCTGGGCTCCTCCCCGGGCGCTGCCCTGGCCGGGCTCTGCAGCCCCGCGGCCCCGCTGGACACCGAGGCCTCCGACGTCCTCCGGAGGGCCAAGCAGGACCTGGAGCGCCTGAAAAAGAAGGAGAGGCGGCAGCAGCGGAAGAGGTGAAGGGAGCTGCTGTTGGGAAGGGGGAGGCTGTGTCTGTCCCTGTGGGGTTGGGTGTCCTGCCTCCCCTGTCTCTGCTGCAGCCAGGGCCCGCACACCTGGGTTCCCCTCCCCGCCCTGCCCTGCCCTTGGTCTCCTTTTCACCCATCATGTTATTCCAGAGGATGTTTTCCCCAAAGGGTCCAAAAGCAGGAGGGAGGGTGGCCCCAGCAGAACCTGTTTCTGGCCTTTCTCATGCTGGGACTCACCAGCCCTGCTCTGTTCCCCCCAGCCCGGAGAAGGAGGCGTTTAAGAAGCGGCAGAAACTGCAGCAGGACAATGGGGAGGAGACAGATGAGAACGAGGTGGAAGAGGTGGGTGGACATCGTGCTCATGCTGCAGGGGTGTCTGGGTGTGGAGCACTGTAATTGCCACACATGGGACAGGGACCAAGCTCAGCCTGGCTCTGAAGCAGGCTGGAAGGGTGGCTTTGCTGAGGACTCCATGCTGGAGCTGGGGGAAAGCTGGATACTCCCCAGTCAGCCTGGCTGTAGAACCAGGAGTCCACATTTTTGGGAGTTTGGTTTCAATCAGCATAGATGAAGAGGGGTGAGGCTGCTCAGCTGGGAAGGGATGGATGCAAGAATGGATGGGTCAAATTTCTCCCTCTCTCAACAGTATGTGCTGGGGGTCCAGAAATGGTGCTGCAGCCCCTGGGCATCCTGTGTGGGAGGCTGAGTCCCACCTGGGGGGCTGTGGCCCATTGCTATAGGGTGAGCTCAGGTTTGGAGGAGGGAGAAGCTGTGGGGAGAAAGACAGACCATCCTGCTGGCTGAGATTAGGCACTCATCTCTTAGGAGGAGGAAGAACAGGATGAGAGTGGCTGTGAGGAAGAGGATGGGCGCGAGGATGAAGATGAGGACTTGGGCAGTGAAGAGAGCCTGGTGGACTCGGACTCGGATGCAGAGGAGAAGGGTAAATGGGAGATCTGTGTGCAGCCATGGCCATGGAGGGGCACTTGCTGGTATCTCTGGCAATGAGCTCTGTTCTTGGGGAGGCAGAGTTCACCAGAACACCCCAACCATGCCTGCTGTGAAGGACTTGGAAGAGCCCCAGGGTTGCTGCTGTGCTTTTTGGGGTGCTGCTGCTCCCCATCAACTCCTCTGTGGGTCCCCATCAGCTGCTCTGCCATCTCCATGTGCTGTGACTCAGTGGGGCCATGGAAGTGATGCTTCCCATGCCTCCCAGCCTGACTTTTCTCCTCTGCCTCCAGCTGTGAATTTCCAGGCCGACCTGGCGGATCTGACCTGTGAGATTGAGATCAAGCAGAAGCTGATTGATGAGCTGGAGAACAGCCAGCGGCGTTTGCAGACCCTCAAGCACCAGTATGAGGAGAAGCTGATCCTACTGCAGAACAAGATTCGGGACACGCAGCTGGAGCGGGACCGGGTCCTGCAAAACCTCAGTGAGAACTGCCTCACCCATGGGATCCCATTCTGACAGCCTCAGACCCCAGTTCCAGCTCAATCCCAACTAACTCTAAGTCAAAGCATTCACCCCTTGTTCTGGTTGAGCTTTGTCATCCTCCTATGTCTACCTGAGTCCCTGGCACCCCCAAGACTCTGCTTGTCTTGCCATGGGAGCAGCATCAGTCAGCTGCACAGCTCTGAAACCTGCTGGTGCTGGAGAAGGATGGCGAGGCAAAGCCTCTTCCATCCTTGAGCACCACTTCAGGATGTGTGGGGACTCCTGGGGAAACTTGAGGGGCTGAGGAGCAAAAGACCCAGTGGTGTGGCTGGTCTCCAGGCTTACATAGGGCAGGGTCACCCTTATATGTGGCTATGGGCTCAGTCTGCAGCTCTGCACAGGCCAGACACAGCATCTCTGTGCTGAGCTCTTCCAGCAGGTATTCCCAGACAGAATCCAGTTCACCATGGGGTATGGGGGGCTCTGATGGGACGGGGAGGGACACAGTGCTGGGTGCCTCCAGGCAGGGTATGTGGGTACAGGATGATCCCGGGGTGCATGGCAGTTGCGAGCCCTCTCCCCACCCACCAGGCACCATGGAGTGCTACACAGAGGAGAAAGCCAACAAAATCAAGGCAGACTATGAGAAGAGGCTGAAGGAGATGAACAGGGACCTGCAGAAGCTCCAGGCAGCCCAGAAGGAGCATGCCCGCCTGCTCAAGAACCAGTCCCGCTACGAGCGCGAGCTGCGGAAGCTGCAGGCTGAAGTGGCCGAGATGAAGAAGGCAAAGGTACCGGGATGTGCCAGGGTGGGGAGGAATCACCTGGACAAGCCTGGCTCCCTGCTTGGAGCAGTGTTTTCCACGCTGGTGGCAAGTGTGCCGGGTGGGTGGGTCCCAGGGCGGTGGCACACTCAGGCCCTCGTTGCAGGTGGCGCTGATGAAGCAGATGCGGGAGGAGCAGCAGCGGCGGCGGCTGGCGGAGACCAAGAGGAACCGGGAGATCGCACAGCTCAAGAAGGAGCAGCGCCGGCAGGAGGTGAGAGCCTGGCTGGCCACATGCTGCCAGTGGCCCCGTGCAGGGGAGGTGGTGTTTGTCCTGCTCTGGCACTCCAGGTGCCCACAAATACCTCGAATCAGTGAAGCTGAGTGAAGCCTGACTGGAGCCTGCGCAGTGCTAGCAGAGCACAGCTGGATGAACGGCTTCCAAAGGCTTCCCACAGCTCCTGTTGTAGTTGTGGGGGATGCTGTAGGATGGGGGAACCTGCAGTCAGAGCCAGCTCAAGGCTGTGAGCCTGCTCGTTGTTAGAATTGGGAGTGAGATTGTGCCTAAGGGCTGTGACCACCACTGGGCTGTGTGGGCTGGACCTCAGGGGTGTCTTTTTCTTTCTCACTCATGCAGTTCCAGATCAGGGCTCTGGAATCTCAGAAGCGACAGCAGGAAATAGTGCTGCGGAGGAAAACTCAGGAGGTGAGGAAAGGGGGTTTCCTCCTCATAGTCCTCAGCTCTCATGGAGGTCTGGGCCCCAGTGCTTGGCTTGGGGAGAAATCCCATCCTTCAGACAGGGCTGGCTTTGGGAATGGGGTTCCCAAAAAGGAAGGGAGGGCAGGAACCAGGTGGGAAATGGCTGTAGGCACCAGCAGAGTTCCCTAGCCCAAGCAGCAGAGCCAGAGTCAGAAGAAACTGATGCCTTAGGAAGGCTGACCTGAAAGAGATTGGACAGAACTAGAGAATAGAGTAGATATTTATTGAAAGGCCTTTAGGGTACACCTTGGGTAGGACAAGAGCCTGGCCAGGGCTACACTCAAGGTGGACTTAGAATGGTCACAAAATGAATGACCAGTCACAAGGTCTCACACTTTTATAAGTTTTGGTCCATTTGCACTTTAAGGTTTAATTGTCCAATTCCAGCTTCAGGTTGTGAGGTCCCATCCTTCTTGTTCCTCCCTTCAGTCCACTGTTGTTTGTACTTTCAGGCCTGAAAGTTGTCCTTGGTCTTCAGCAGGAAAAGGCTTTGTTTTGTCTACCTACTCTGTGAAAAGAGCTGACTGGCACTTAATATGAGGCTCAGAACTACACCCCTAGGCAGCACAGAATCTGAAAAACATGAAAGCTAAAACTTAAGGCATCAGCAGGGGTGGGCTATGAGGGAGGAGAGGGAACCCCATGAGGCACAAATGTCCCTGGGCTTTGGGTCTGCAGAGCTGCCGCTCTCAGAGCTGTGGGGACCTGGCGGTGATGCCAATGGCTTTAGGCTGGGTGGGGCTGCCCAGCTGACACCCTGTGTCTGTCCTTCCTCGGGGCAGGTGTCAGCACTGCGCCGCCTGGCCAAGCCCATGTCGGACCAGGTGGCGGGCAGGACGGGGCAGAAGCCGGCCATGCTGGACTCGGGCGCGGAGGTCTCGGCCAGCACCACCTCCTCCGAGCCCGAGTCCGGCGCGCGCTCCGTCTCCAGCATCGTGCGCCAGTGGAACAGGAAAATCAACAACTTCCTGGGAGACCCCTCGTCCCCCATCAATGGGGCTCGGCCTGCCAGGTCAGCTCAGGGGCTGGGTGGTAGAGGGTGGGACATCCCAGGGACCCCCATGCTTGGCTTTTGGTTGGTGGCAGAGGTTGAAGGGTGGCTTCTTAGTGTCCACTTGACCCATATTAAATCAGTGACCCTGTGATGGATAAGCTGTGCTGGCAGAGTGTGACTGTCACCTGCACTTGAGCCCAAAGCTGGCCTTCCACGAAGATGAAATGCCGTGGCACAAACCCTGCTGGACTCATCTCTTGTCCCGCTTTGCTAGGAGGAATTGGAAGAGTTGGGCAATGTGGAAACAACACAGATGCATCCTCTGTTTCTGGCCAGCCAGATCCCAGACATCTTCCTGGGGCAAGCCTAGCTCTCCAGCACGGTGTGGCCATCTGCCCATATGCCTCTTCTTCCCTTTGGCTGTAGGAAGAAGTTCCCCAAGAAGGGGTCGAGCCAGACCTTCAGCAAAGCTGCCCGCCTCAAGTGGCAGTCACTGGAGCGGCGCATCTTTGACATTGTCATGCAGAGAATGACCATTGTCAACCTAGAGGCAGACATGGAGAGGCTCATCAAGGTGGCTGTGGCACTGGGCACAGAGAGGGCTGGGTGGCGGGTGCAGGACAGGGAGATGGCCATGTGGACACTGCTAATCCCCCTTCCCTTTTCCCCCAGAAACGAGAGGAGCTGTCACTGCTGCAGGAGGCGTTGCTGGGCAAGCGGGCAAAGCTGCAGGCAGAGAGCCCCAAGGAGCAGAAGGGTCTGCAAGAGCTGAACGAGGAGATTGAGGTGCTGGGGGCCAACATTGACTACATCAACGACAGCATTTCAGACTGCCAGGCCACCATCATGCAGATTGAGGAGACCAAGGTGGGCAGTAGGGCCGGGTCTGGCTGGCAGGGAGAAAGTGAGAGCATTCCTCTGTGGAAAGAGGTTCCTTGGGCACAGCCAGCTGGGGCTGGGCGCTGGTCAGAGGAGCCAGAGTTCTCTGAACTGTCACTCTTGGCAGGGCTTCACCCACACAGTTACTTCTCATTAGGTGGTTAATTACAGAGTGGAGTTCTGGCAGGTCCCTCCATGTCCATGGACAGGCTGCTGGTGGCCCTGGAATTGTAGGGAAGCTGTGACCCCCATTTGCCCATGGGGCTCGTGGTCACCTGTCCTCATCGTTGCTTCTTGTTCTGGAAACATCCCAGGAGGACTGGCTTTTTCCAGCAGAAACCATCCAGGTTTTGTGTCCAGCTGTGATACTAGGCATGCCACTGGGCAGCTCCCAACTCCCCTCAATGCCTGCAGCCTGAAATGGAGGCTGTGTGCTGTCCCTGGCTTGTCCCCAGCTGTCACCTTGATTAGCAGGGAAGAAGGGCTGCTGTTAATTTACACTAAGCTTTGGGTTGTTGATTTGGGTGAGCCTGGTGTCAGTTCAGTGTCTAGTTTTGTGCTGGAACCAGAATTTCTGTAGCAGTGCATGAGCCCTTCATGCTGGACAGTCCTGTGGCTGGATGTCCCCAGTAGCGACTGGGCAGACTGGGGAGGGCGAGGGTGGGCAGTGCTTGCAGGGTGATGGAAGTGCTGTGCTTGCCATGGAGGCCCTTCCACCTGTCCCACATCCAGCAGCAAAGCTACCCTGCTGCATCCAGCACTTGTCTGTGCACGTTTCAGGAGGAGCTGGACTCCACGGACACCTCGGTGGTGATCAGCTCCTGCTCCCTGGCCGAGGCCCGGCTGCTGCTGGACAACTTCCTGAAAGCCTCCATCGACAAGGTGTGGGTCTGGGCTGGGCTGTGGATGTGTGACAGGGTTCCTTTCTGGGTGCCAGGGTGGAGCCCTAGGGGCAGGGAGCTGTGCCTGAGTGCCAGCATTTCTTCCCCAGGGGCTGCAGGTGGCCCAGAAGGACGCCCAGATCCGGCTGCTGGAGGGGCGCCTGCGGCAGACAGATGTGGCCAACTCCTCACAGAACCATGCCCTGCTGGACGCCCTGAGGGAGAAGGCTGAGTCCCACCCTGAGCTGCAGGCCCTGATCCACAACGTCCAGCAAGGTGGGGCCTGAGGCAGGTGCATCTTCAGGCCAGGTGTGCTGCCTGTGGGGTGGGTGCCGCACCCCAAAGCACCTGGAGGTGCTGTGGCTGGGACCCTGCCCCAAGGGCCGTGTTGGGTGGGAGCATGTGCCCTGGCCACAGATAGCAAGGACAAGAACTGGGTCACCCCCCACACCTTTCTGGGCTGCCCCCTGTGCTGCAGGGTTCAGATGGGGCTGGTGACAGGAGTCCCCTCTGCTGATGCATTTTCTCCCTCTCACAGAGAACGGCTACACCAGCACGGATGAGGAGGTTTCAGAGTTCAGCCTGGCCTCAGATGGGAGGTGAGCACCCAGCCTGGCACTGCCTGAGGTGGTGGTGGCTGGGGCACAATGCCTGATGCCATTCATGGAACCTCTTAGAGGGACATGGATGAACAAAGCCCCATCTGAGCTTTTCTGTGGTGCCCAGCCCTTGGTGGGGGGAGCAGGATGTCTCTTGGACGTGAGCAGGGAGTGAAGGCTTGGTCATTCCATGGAGAAGGGGTGCTGGGGAGCAGAGGGTGACTCAAGGAGTCTGGTGGACCAGTGGTACCAGCTTTCTGAAGAGAGTTTGGCACTGAAGATCCATCTTTGCCCCTTTCTCCTTGCAGCATCTCCCAGTCTTTCACCATGAAGGGCTCAGCAAGCCAGGATGACTTCAAGTTCAAGGTTAGTTGGCCTTTTTGTGTGGCCTGGTCACAGAGACTGGGAGGGGAGGGATGGAGAGATGTTCAGTGATGCTTCAGGCCTCTGCTCTGCAGTCTGGACCTTGGGGAACCAGGCTTGGCATAAGGCAGTATGGCTGCTCTCTGGATGGGCAGAACCAAGGTCTCCTGGTACAGCAGTCCTGTCCTGAAGCACCAGAGACTTGGGAAACACCCACCACAGCAGCCAGTACCTCCCAAATCTGAGTGGCCCCGAGGATGTCCCCGGGCAGGGCAGAGGTGGAGGGGAAGCAGCCATTGTTCTGTACAGACTGTCGTGTCTGCATGGAGAGCTGGCTGTGGTGGGCATTCCACTGGGATGTGGGGGAGCTGGTTTGTGGCCAGAGAGCACAAACTCTTCCAACCCACAGCCCTGGCTGCTCCCACTGTCCCCGTGCTGCCCACCCCTGAGCCCTCTGCCCTGCTCTAGGGAGAGCCCAAGCTTTCGGGGCAGATGAAGGCAGTGTCAGCTGAGTGTCTGGGACCCACGCTGGACGTCTCCACCAAGAACATCACCAAGTCCTTGGCATCCCTCATGGAGATCAAAGAGGACAGGATTGGCTTCTCCATCCGAGACCCCTATTACAAGGAGAAGGTGTCACGCACCATCAGCCTGCCCACGCGAGGGAGCACCTTGTGAGCTTGGGGCACTGGGAGGCTCATGGAGGCTCAGGCCTGGGGGAGGCTGTGCCTGGCCTGTGGAGGTGCAGAGGGGTGAAGGGGACCCCAGTCCTGCATCTGTCCATGCTTGGCTACAGCATGCAATGGTGAATTTCCTCAGCAGGGCTTGGAGAGTGTGTAGGAGTATGTTGGTATCCTTTGCAGATGGAGAGGAGGATACTTCAGGAGCAGGGAGAGAAAGGGGGTGCGAGGGTCCCCAACTCCCTGCTCTGGGTTATCAGCCTTTTTGAAGATGTCTTGGGTTGCCAAAAGCCTCTGCACTCATGGGCTGCCTCGAGATTGTGACTCCAGTCCAATATCTTGTTTGCTGTTCTGGGGGAGGGCACAGGTGTTCATTGTGGAGGGATCCTAGTGCAGGGACAGGTACCCATTCTGCTGTGTTCACTTGCTTCAGTCCCAGGCAGTCCCGGGGCTCGGACACTTCACCCCTGACAAGGAGGAAATCCTATGACCGTGGGCAACCTGCCAGGTGAGCTTGGGAGAGATGGTGACAGGGGCAGGGGAGGTTGTGTGGCCCAGAGCAGCGTGCAAGGATTCTTTCTGGGCCCTGGGGTACCAGCCAGGTGCCATGTGAGCCATTCCCAAGTCATGTGTCCCTCTGATCCTTTTGGCTCAGGCCTGCAGACATTGGCTTCACACCACCCTCATCCCCACCCACCCGGCCCCGCAACGACCGCAACGTCTTCTCCCGTCTCACCAGCACCCAGAGCCAGGGATCTGCCTTGGACAAGTAAGTCCTGGTGGGGTGACAGTGTCTGAGTGAGGGGACCCAGACCGTGGCAGCACATGGCATGTACAGAGTCCTGTGGGGTATAGGAACACCAGGGCTTGGACTGGCTCCAGCCAGTGTCCGGTCACCACTTCACCTCACTGCTTCTCCCTGTGATGGAGCAGCTGCCATGCCAATGCTGTGCTCCTGCCCACTGTGCCCCCTCTGAGCTCCCAGTCCTGGCCTCTGCCTGGAGACAGGGTGGTGCCAGACTTGGACCCCTGGAAAGGTGAGGGAGCAGGATGGGGTGAGGAGATGAGGGCTCAAAGGAAGCTGATGGACTGGCATCCACCCACAAATGCTGCTCCAGCCTCTCCTGGCAGCAGGTCAGGTGCTGCTCTGGGCTCAGCTGTTGCTAGCAGCGCTGGTGTTCCCTGATGGAGACCTGCTGTCTGATCCTCACATGCCCTCCTGCTCTTCTGCACTCTCCTGGTTCTCCATGTGTGCTTCTCCTTCTCCCTCCCTCCACTCCTTCTCTCTGTCCTACACTGGCTTGGCTCCCAGCTTGTTCTTCCACCTCTGACTCCACTGCTGCCTTCTGTAGTCTGGGTTTTCTCTCCCATAATCCTGCTAATTTTCTGCCCCTAGGTCTGATGACAGCGATTCCTCTGTCTCGGAGGTGCTGAGGTATAGACAACTTTCTATTTATTATCCCTTTCTCCACTCCTCCTTCTCTCTGTCAGATGCCTGCTCTCCCTTGTCCCCACATGGTCTGCCTGCAGCTTGCTGCTCTACCCCCCTCCCAGCTTGTGTGTCTGTCCCCTCCTGGTGCCTGATGCTGTCCCTCAGCTGCAAGTTCAAACTGTTCCTGCTTGGCTCAGCCCTTGGTACGTGGTGCTGGGCTCACTAATGGGCGCTGGCTGGTTTGGGTTGGCAGCATGCTCTCCTCCATCTCTGATGGTTTCTTGCCAGCATGAGGCCACCACGTCCCACCCCTTCCCCAGCTGTCCAGCAGGATGGGGAGATCATGGGGAAGGGTGCTTGCAGTACATCCTTTGTGCAAGCTTCTTCCAGGCAGTTATCTCAGGTTCAGACCATGCCTGGTTGTCCTTCCCTGGTGCTGAGTTGGAAAAGGTCAGTCTCCTCCCTAAAGAAATCAAGTGAGATTGTGGTGCAGAGCTCAGCCTTGCAGTTAAGGTTCTCCTGGGCTTCTCCCCCTGCATCCACCTGACTATAGAGTTTTCCCACAACAAGGGCCACATTTCCCCCATCCTTTAGGAACATTGCAGCCTTCCAGTGCCTAAAGGGGCTTATAACAAAGAGGGAGAGCAACTTTTTACATGGGCAGATAGTGACAGGACAAGGGAGACCAGTTTAAAACTGAAAGAGGAGAGATTTGGACTAGATGTTAGGAAAAAATTGCGTGAGAATGGTGAGGCCCTGGCACAGGTTTTCCAGAGAAGTTGTGGTTGCCCCATCCCTGGAAGTGTTCAAGGCCAGGCTGGATGGTGCTTGGAGCAACCTGGAATAGTGGAAGGTGTCCCTGCCATGGCATGGGGATGGAATGAATTGGTGTCTAAAGTCCCTTCCAGCCCAAACCATTCCATGATTCCATGATCAGCCATCCAGCACCCAGGTGTCCCCTGACTCTGCCTGTGCCCTGAGCTCCTGCAGGCCCCCTGTCACTGGGGAAGTGACACCAGACCAGTCTGAGATGGGTCACCCTGGGCAGTTTGTAGTCAGGCAGCCACTCAAAGTCCATGGAAAGTGCCTCACCTGCAGTGCAGGGATTTCCCCTAGGATTCAGTGGTGCTTTGAGACTGGTGGAAGCACTGGGGGTGAGGGGAAGGCTGTTGGCTTGGCATTGGTGGGTGCAGAGCTGAGGAACATCACATGCATGTGATCTCCAAACCCAAATTAATGAGCCTGTGCTTGTCCTCACAACTAATGCAAACCTTGCCCCTCTCTAGCCCCATGCATCAGTTTCCCTGCCTGTAAGAACCCAGCGCAGCTCAGGGTCTTGTGGCTGTGCTTGATGACCAGGCCCATCGGGGGTCACACACAGGAGGGTCAGGCTGATGGTCCTCAGCACCCTGAGCATGTCTGAAGTGGAGGGGATTGGCAGATGATGTGTCCCCCAGGAGGACAGAAGTGTCCCTTGGAAGCAGGTTTGGCAGGGCTAGGTGCTCTCCTGCTCAGAGCCAGCAGTGGGTGCAGGAACAGCCATTGCAACAGGGATGTGGGGTGCAGATGCTGGTGCTGCCCTTTGTCACCCTTGTGATCTGTGTAAAGGAGTGAGGTCCTGCCTCCAAATGTCAGCAGCCAAAGGGTGACAGCCTGACAGCCTCCAAGGGACAGGGGTACTGATACTGGTACTCTGAAACATTATCCCAGCAGAACTTCAGCTTCAGGCTGGAGAGGGCACAGTTTGCCCCAAAATGGACCTCAGGGCCAATGAGCTGAGTTTGCTGAACTGTCCTGGCTCTGTGCTGGTGAGGCACGAGAGGTTTTTGGGGAGAACAGAGGTCACTGGGCACCTTCCCCTTTCCCTGTCTTGCTGCTGGGGCAGAGGTAGGCAGGGCTGCCCATGGGGAGGTTCCTGGGGTTCCCAGAGACCTCAGCTCAGACATGCCATGTTCAGGTCGAGGAGCCTGTCCCACTGCTGGGCAGTGGAAGATGCTTGGTGTGACATAGCTCATGTTCTTCCATGCCCTGGGACTGTGGGCACAGTGCCCCTCCACCCCTGCAGTGTACCTGTTCTCTCTCTCCTGTGAAGGGGCATCATTAACCCAGTGGGTGGCACCAAGAATGCCCGGACAGCTCCCCTGCAGTGTGTCTCGGTGGCAGAGGGACACACCAAGCCTGTGCTCTGCCTGGATGCCACCGATGAGCTGCTCTTCACTGGCTCCAAAGGTGGGTGCTGGGCAGAGGGGGCAGGGAGGATGCAGATGCTGTGGGAGCAGGTTGGCATTGGGAATGTGGGAAGTGTTGGGCATTACAGGGATGGCCCCTGTCTTCAGTGTTGAGCCCTGTCCTGTCCCTGTGCTGGGTCTGGCTGGCTCCTTTCCTCTGGCCCTGTGGGTGGGGGGAGATGCTCAGAAGGCACATTGTCCCCAGGCCACCGTGTCCTTGGAGGAGACACCCCCAACACTCTTGGGCATGTTCTTCCTCCCACAGACCGGAGCTGCAAAATGTGGAACCTGGTGACGGGCCAGGAGATTGCTTCTCTCAAGGGTCACCCAAACAACGTGGTTTCCATCAAGTACTGCAGCCACACGGGGCTGGTGTTCACCGTGTCCACGTCGTACATCAAAGTGTGGGACATCCGCGACTCGGCCCGCTGCATCCGCACCCTCACGTACGTGCAGCTCTGGGCACCCAGGGCACGCTGGGCATCTCTGGCTCTGCAGGAGCCATTTCCAGAACCTACAGGGGCTAGGGACATGGCCAGATACCAGCTCCTTTAGTGCCACTTTGCAGTGCTGCTTCCGTAGGGAACAGGGAGGTTGGGAGAGTTTGGGGTGAGGAACTCATGGGGACCTCCTGCAGCAAAAACTCAGGGTCATAAAATCATAGAGTATGCCGAGTTGAAGTGACCCATCAGGATCATCAAGGCCACCTCCTGGCCTTGTGCAGGACACACCAACAGTCCTGCTCTGTGCCTGGGAGTGTTGTTCAACACTTCTTGAACTCAGACAGGCTCGGAGCTGTGACCATTTCCTGGGGAGCCTGTTCAGTGCCCCAGCACCCTCTGGGGGAAGAACCTTTTCCTGATATCCAACCTAAACATCTCCCAGCTCAGCTCCAGCCATTCCCATGAGTCCTGTCACTTGTCATGAGAGGGAATAGATCAGTGCCTGTCTCTCTGCTGCCCTTTATGAGGGCATTGAAGACCCCCAGGGAGGTCTTCCCTCAGTCTCCTCTAGGCTGAACAAACCAAGTGACCTCAGCTGCCCCTCATGAGGCTTCCCCTCCAGACCCTTCACCATTCCCATGGCCCTCCTTAGGATGCTCTCCAATGGCTTAATGTCTTTTTTATATTGTGGTGCTCAAAACTGCACCAAGGACTTGAGGTGAGGCTACCCCAGTGCAGAGCAGGGCAGGACAATCCCCTCCTTTGACCAGCTGGCAGTGCTGTGCCTGGTGTGTCCCAGGACAAGGATGTCCCTCCTGGCTGCCAGGGCCATGCTGACTCATATTCAACTTTCCATTGACCAGGATCCCCAGGTCCCTTCCCACAGCTGCTCTCCAGCCTCTGATCCCTGCTGTATACACACAACCAGGGTTGCTGTGTCCCAGATGCAGAATCCAGCACTTGCCCCTGTTAAGGGTCAGGAGCTTTGCAGAGGTTTTGCAGCTGCTCTGGGGGTGGCCAGGAGAACTGGCAGCTCCAGCAGAGGGGCACAGCCCCAAACAGCATAGTGGCTGGCTAAATCACAGGCTCTTCAGTGGGAAACTTGGGTCTCCNTCTCCAGGCAGCAACGGACAGAACAAGAGGACACAGTCTTAAGCTGTGTCAAGGGAAATACAGGTTGGATATTAGGAAGAAGTTTTTCACTGAAAGAGTGATTAAATACTGGAATGGTCTGCCTGGGGAGGTGGTGGAGTCACCATCCCTGGATGTATTTAAAAAGAGACTGGGTATGGCACTTGATACCATGATCTAGTTGAGGTGTTAGGGCTGGGTTGGACTCGATGATCTTGAAGGTCTCTTCCAACCTACACATTCTGTGATTCTGTGATTCTGTGTGACCAGAAAGGAGCACGGAACAGACTATAGCTGTGGCTGCCAGTCTGGAGTAGGGCTCAAAGGTTAGGACAGTATGGTAGATCAGAGTTACCCACTTGCTCTGGCACAGATCTCCTTTCTCCCTCCAGCCTCAGCTCATCTGCCTTGGCCTGAAGGTGCTTCTCTCTTGTTGGAGAGGCCAAGACCTCTGCTTCCCTGTGCTGGAAGCCAGCACTCACCAGCTCTTTCTGTGGGAAGCAGAGAGGCACAGGAGGAGAGCAGAGGGGCCCTCAGCTGGAAACCAGGGCAGGATGCTCTGAGTCATGCACAGACCCTGCATCCTTGGCCGCCTTTGCAGGCTGGGCACTGGCCTGTGGCACAGAGCTCTTGTTGGTCCCATTGTGGCCAGAAAGACAGAGATTCCTCCAGGGCCTTTCCTCAGGGTGGGGCCCAGCCTGGAGCCAACAGCCTCCTGTGCTTCCTCAGCGGCTCTGCTCTCATCCTCCCCCTCTGAACTCTCCTTTCCTTAGATCCTCGGGGCAGGTGATCTCAGGGGACGCGTGTGCCGGCACCACCACGCGCACGGTCACCAGCACGCAGGGCGAGCACCAGATCAACCAGATCGCGCTGAACCCCTCGGGCACCGCGCTCTACGCCGCCGCCGGCAACGCCGTGCGCGTCTGGGAGCTGAGCAGGTGAGGGCACTGCTGGCCTGCCCAGGGCATCCCGGGGTGCCAGGTGGACACCAGCTGCTCAGAGCAGCCTGAAATCATCCCCCTGGGAAAAATGAAGGCCTTTTTCACAATGGAAGTTGCCTGGAATAAGGATTTTCGGGACCCTTTCCTATGGGACCCAAGGGGTGATGAGCGACATTGGAGCTACATGGGGTGGGGGGTTTGTCTGTGCACTGGGCAGAGCTTAGCAGAAGGGGAAAGACAAGTGGGATGAGCAGCAGGGCCCTGTTTTTCCCTTGTCCTCCAGCGTGCCCAGTGGGCACTGCGAACCCTGTGCTGCAGCCTGGACTCTGCAGCCAGATGTTGGCACACCCCAAGGCTGCCTTCCTCCCCTGGAATCATAGGGAATGGGGTCTTCCTGCCCACTCTCCCCCGAAGGGAACAACCCCTACTGGAGCACTCCAGGGCTGGGGGAGGCTCTGCGTGGGAGGGCCCTTTGGGTGAGCTCCAGCACGCAGGAGGGGCTGACCTGTGCCCTTGCACCCAGGCTGCAGCCCGTGGGAAAGCTGAGTGGCCACATCGGGCCTGTGATGTGTCTCACAGTGAACCAGACGGCGAGCAACCATGACCTGGTGGTCACAGGCTCCAAAGATCACTACGTCAAGGTACTCTCCTCCTTGGGGAGCAGCACCCCGAGTCCTGTAGGGAAGCCAAGATGTTGGCAACCCCTCACTCATCTCTCCTCCTGAAAACGGAGCCCAGATTCTGTTTTCACCTCTGTATGTGAGGTTTTCACTTGTTTCCTTTTCCCAAACCTTGCCTTTTGCTTGGTCCGCAATGCACCTTTGGAGAAGAAGTTGCATTTCTCTCGCGCATCAGACTCTCTGGCTGGGATTTGCATGTGAGGGCTGACTCAGATGAGCAGCTCACCCTGTTCTGCTCAATAATCCCCCCCTGATAAAGATGCCTTGTGCCTATTTGGTCACAGCTCCAGTGCAGCAGGAGCCTGTCCCTTCCTTTCAGGTTTTATTAGAGCAGTCACCAGGGAAATGAGGAAGGGTGGTGAGATGGTGAGTGAGACAGGATCCCAGTCAGCTGTCACCTTGGCTCCTGAGGAGTGTGAGGGCTCATCATGAGTAAAATGCAGCAGTGGGGCTGTCCCTGGTGGCAGATCTGCTCTGCTTGTGGCAAGAACCTCAAAAAGCCCCAAGTAGCCAATGCTCAGTCCCATTTCCAGCATCACTCTAGGTGCCCTGAGCCTAGAACACAGAGGGTGGTGGCCAAACTCCCCAGGAGAGGGCCAGCTCTGTCCCCAGTGTGGTCTGTGGTGTGTCACCCCCTGCTCTTCCCCAGGTGTTTGAGATCACGGAGGGCATGGCAGGCAATATTGGCCCCACTCACAACTTCGAGCCCCCTCACTACGACGGCATTGAGTGCCTGGCCATCCAGGGAGATGTCCTGTTCAGCGGCTCCAGGGACAACGGCATAAAGAAGTGGGATCTGGAGCAGCAGGAACTTATCCAGGTCTGGAGGGGAGCAGAGCATGGGTCCTGTGGTGACACAGGGCAGAGGGAGGATGCTGCTGGGGCCTGGGGGGCTGTGCAGGAACCTAGTGTCAGTGTCCTGTATGGAGCTCATCAGGGAGGGCACTCCCAGTCCTGGGCTGTGTGTGGGTGAGCGTGTGCTGGGCCCCCATAATTTGTCCAGCAGAGTGCTTGGGATTGCCAGCTCTCCTTCAGACAGGCTGTGGCATCAGTTGCAGTTGGGAGCTTGTGTTCCACCCTGAATTCTAGGTTGTTATCTCCTGCCCAAGCGAGAAACCAAGCCATGACTATTGAGCCCATGCCCTTGGCTCCTAACTGGGCATCACCAGTTCCACAGTCCCAGTCAGTCCCAGGGTGTCAGTGGGGACCTGAGCTCCCTGAGACAGTGAGGACCCAGGATGGGTGCATGAGGCTGCCCATGGTGCTGCAGATGAGGTTGGTCATGACCTCTGCTCTGTGCCTGCAGCAAATCCCCAATGCCCACAAGGACTGGGTCTGTGCCCTGGCCTTCATCCCCGGCCGCCCCATGGTGCTGAGCGCCTGCCGAGGAGGCGTCATCAAAGTCTGGAACGTGGACAACTTCACCCCAGTCGGGGAGATCAAGGGGCACGACAGCCCCATCAACGCCATCTGCACCAACTCCAAGCACATCTTCACTGCCTCCAGGTGAGCCTTGCACGTTCTGCCCCCATGACCCCTGGGAAGGGGGAGACCCTGGGTTTGAGCCATCCCCCCTGGGCCGGGGTGGGCGTGTGCTGGGTGAACAGGGAGCGGGGAGGGATTCGCAGCTTTTTAGTCCCTCTGCTCCTTCATCTCCTTTTGCCCACTGTAGCCTGCCCATGGCAGGGCCTGCCCACCACAGTGCCAAGAGCTGTCCCTGGCCATGCCCTGCCCACGCTCTGGTGATGCCCTGGGTTACTCCCCACGCAGGGACCCCTCTCACTCGGGGCTGGGCATTATCTGCTGCTCTCGGGGAGCTCTTCAGCAGCAAGACTCTGATATCCTCTTTTCGACCCTGTCCCTTTTCTCCCTTCCTTTTTCTCTGTCTCTCTCTGCCTCTCCTTCTCCCCACCTCCCATCTGTGCCACAGCGACTGCCGGGTAAAGTTATGGAATTACGTGCCTGGGCTCACCCCTTGCCTTCCACGACGCGTCCTTGCCATAAAGGGCCGTGCTACTAGTCTGCCTTGACCCTCCTGCTCTTTGACTCTCTTGCTCATATGCTCTTCTTCCGTCTCTCCTTCCCTCTCCTCTCCATCTCTCCCTCCCTCTGTCCCTCTCACTGTTGCTTTTGCTCCTCTCCCTCTTTCCCCCCCAACCCCTTTTTCTCTGGTCTGAGCTGCTTCTTCACGGTATGAAACTATTCTGCGTTTTTCCCCACTTGATAAGTCTTTGTTAGAATGGACTCACGCCCTTGTCCCAGTCATACCCCTGCCTTGGTTTCACTTGTTTTTTGGTTTTTTTCCTCACCGAGTGCCCACATCTACTTTGGCAACTCTGTGGGAAGCCATGGCCTGCCTGTGCCTTTGCATGGATAGTGGGTTGGGAGTCAGCAGCCACCCCCAAATCAGCCCATGCCCCAGGAGCAGAGCAGCTCCCTGGGTATCACTGCTGGGACCTAGCTGGAGCTCATGCAAGGCGGGTAGGAGTCCTGGTGTGGGGTCAGCCCTGGAGGTCATCATTTCCCTTTGTCCCCACCTGCTGCCAGTGGGGTGAGTTGGAGGCTGAGCCCCATTGGGTTTGCCTTCTCCCCAAAGTGCATCAGACAACCTCCTGCCAAGGGAAAAGGGCCTGGAAGTCTGGGGGGCTGCATGCTGCTGTGGTGGGGGACAGGGAGTGAGCACCCTGGTGGTGCCTCTGGGGCAGGGTCTGGGGCTCCTGCCCCGACCCCTGGGTCATGCTGTCCCTCTCACCTTTGTTCCTCAGCGACTTGACAGTGAAGCTCTGGAGTGGGAGGAGGTTGCCTGCGGGGTCAAACTAGGAACTGCAGAAAGGCTGGAAGGCATGGGGGCAGGGTGAAGGTCAGGGTGCCTCCCCCTGCTCTCAGGACTCAGTCATCTACAGGAGCTCAGCCCAGGACAGGGATTTCTTTGTGCCTGACCCAACAAGGTGGACAATGCTGCATCTGGTACTTTGAGCACTGTCAGCTCCTGTGAGGAAGCAGCTCTGTGGGGCACCAGCAGCTCCACCTGCTCTCCTGCTGAGGCTTCTCGATGGTTCTCCAGTGAACAGGAAATGTTTCATCTCTCCTCCCACCCATCCTGCTGTAAGGACTTCTGGGGGTCAGAGATCCCTGACTCCTCCTGAGACACCCAGTGCCCTCCTGCCACTGTGGGCTCTGCCATGCTGTGCTGCTCCTGGGCTGGTTCCTGCAGGAGTCTTTCTCCAATCCACGAGGACATTTGGTGTCTGCTGGCCAGGACCACAACCCAGAGGGTGCTTCTCTGGAGCCATTACTTGTGCTACACCTCTGCTATGGGGACTACAGAAGGATTTCCTAGTACTCCTAGCCTTCCCTGTCCTCTGTGGACCTGTCTCCAGTGGCTAGAGGGGTGCACCTCCACCTCCTTTGCCATGTCCCATCTCGTGGGGCACATCAAGCCTGGGAGGATCTCCATTGGGCAACTTCCAGACAAAGCTGCTGCAGTTCCCGTTGACATTCTCCAAACCCAGGCTGTAAACTCAACTGCCCCATGGCTCTTGGCTCTTCCCCACATGCCCAGCCTGCTCTGCAGTGGGAAGAGCTGCTCAGCCCTGCTCTGGACATCATGGTCCCCATCAAGGGTTTGTGGTGGGTTCCTGCAGCGAGTTAACCCCCGTGAGATGGAGAAATGAAGCAAGAGTGGAGATTACAGGGCAAAAAAGCCAAGGCTGGATGTGTCACCCCACTGCTGTGGCTCTGTCTGTCCTTCCCTTGGGTTCTGCCCTCAGACCTCTGCCCGGACTGGAGCTTGCTTAGGTTGGGCGTGCTGGCCCAAGGACCCAAGGATGGAGAGGACCCAGCATGACATGGAGCAGCCAGAGTCCTCTGTGGCAGGAGCAGAGGGGAGGGGGTTGCACACACGGATCTCACACAAGTCCCCTGATTCCCCCTGTGCTCCAAGGACAATCCTGCAGTGGATCATCTTGCACAATCTCACCTCCTTGAGGATCTGGGGGCTCCACCCAGGAGTGTTTCCCCAAGGATGCACAATCTGCAGGCTCTTTCCTCTGTCTCTCCTGTCCAAGGGGGGCTAGTAAAGGCCCTGCTGTCACACTGGAGCTTTTCTCCATCTCTCCTATGGCCCATTGGACCATCCCCTGCTCTGTCCTGCCCTGGCTACCCACGGTTCTTGTGGGATGCTGAAGAGACCCCAGGATGGATGTTGTTGCCTCACACGCTTTCCTTTCCCCTTTGTCACAGAAGAAGCAACACTTGAACTCAAATTTAACGATTTCTCCATGTGATCCCACCAGCACTGAACTGGGATCTTGGAGGCCAGGGGCTCCAGGACCTGCCCCATAAAGCACAGACCATTTCCCCTCTGCTCTCTCCAACCATGGTGATACCTTGACCAGCCCCAGGTCATGTGCCACCAGCCCTTGTTCTAAGTATTCTGGCTGGAGTGAGGGGATTCCTCTGCATCATGAAAGACAGGAGTATCTCTATTAATTTGGTGGGGGAGGGGGGTTGCCTTTTTTGGGAAAATTCCATCCTGCTGGCTTGCCTTGTTGGAGGGTAAATGGTACGTGTGTGTGTGTGTGTGTGTGTGTGTGTAACCCTGCCCAGGACTGTCCCTGGTCCCCTGTGAATTTGGCTGAGCTCTGCACAGCCAGGACTGATGACTCTGTTGAGGAGAGGCACCCATCCATCCTGTGTGACCTGTGGAACTGAGGGTGCAGCCAAAAATGCACAGAGACCTCACCACAGTAGCACACAGACATGAGGGTCTGGGGGTCTGGAGGAGGTGTCTCCCCTCCAGGCCTGTCTTGGAGAGGGTTTTGCACTCATTCCTCAGCTGGGTTATCTTTTGCTTGGCTGGAGGGGCTGTGTGTGTGTGGGGTCTCTGGTAGAGTGTTTGGCTGTGGCCTGGTGTCATGTGTGAATCTCTGCTCTGAGATCTCCAGTGCCTGCCCTGGAGCCTTCACTGCTCCCTGCTGCCGTGGGTGAGGGGGGCTCTGGGGCACATAGGGCCAGACCTGCCTTGCCTTTTGCCACCAGTACCTTCCTGTGTGCAGGCTAGAAGTGCCTGTTTAGTGTTCCAGGGCTGAGTGACCAGTCCTGGATGATGCTGAGCCTCTCTTGCTGCTGTGTCCAGCAGCATGTTGAGGGGCTTCAAGGCTCTTGCAGTCCATGGAGGGAGGGAGCTGATGCTGGGGCACTGGTGTCCTGAGGCAGGGGGTTGAAGTGAGGGCTGTCCTGATTTAGGAATAGTGTTCTCCAATTTAGTGCTCCCACTAAAACCGTGCACCACTCACACCCCCATCCCCAGCAGGGTGGAGAGGGGAATTGGAGGCACAAAAGATGAAGATCATGGGTTGAGATAAGAGCAAGTTACTGGAAACAGCAGTGAGATAAAAACCAAACAGTAAAACAGCAACAATATTAATAACAAAAGTATACAAAAGAGAATGATTCACATGCAGAATGCTCACCCTGGAGCCCATGACCTGACCACAGCCATGTTATACTGACCGGAGTAGACCTCTGCAGATGAGAAGAAATGGATTCTGCCCCTGTGTATCTCAGTGGCATCAGGGTACATGGTGTGTAAACCCTTGTATTCTTGTGCATCTGCTGTGCCAGCCTTTGATCCACACAGTCCAGCAGAGCCCATTGCTGCTCTCCCCACCTGGCTGGAGGCAGGGCCTCTCTAGTGCTTGTCATGGTACTCATTGCTCACTTCTTGCAGATGTGAGCTGAAGGTGCATTCAGGAGGATCAGAAGTGACACACATTAGGCCTTTTATTCTGTCTGAGCATGTGCACACTGGAAACTGGAGTGGCATTTATTCTTGAAGAACTTCCTGCAGTTGTTATTTTCCTCTCACTCACACACCCATGCTGCCGAGGCAGAGGTGGGTTTTCCATCCCGCTTCTCTTGTCCTCTCCGTGGTCATGCAGGTAAAACCATAGGTTGCCTTGTGGTGTGTCCCCTCTCTCTCGAGGGGCAGTTGCTCCCAACAGCAGACTCTGGTCTGTACTGGTGTGACATGGGGCATTTCCTCAGTCCACAGCCCACGGGCTGGGCCATAGTCTTAGACAGTATTTTTACACAGTTGAGATGCAGGTTGGTGGGAAGGAAAAAAAATGATCATCATCAGAGTTGGGGAGCCACCTTTAACACTGTTTGTTCTCCTTCTGTTGGCATCAGTGCCAATGAGCCTGTGCTCTGTACAACCTTCTGCCACATGGATTGTTTACACTGGACCTCATCTGCATCTACAGGGGACTGCTGGTTATTTGAACCCCTAGGGACTCCCTCTAAGACAGCGAATTCCCTCAGGTACTGGCTGTCTTCTCCATGGTGTTCCATCTGCTTGGGTGCACTACTCGGTCATCCTTGAGGGAATACCTTTCCCTCACGCTTGACAGGAATTGCCTCCAGAGGCTGAGAGTTTCTGTCCTCTTCCCAGTCCCCCTGTCAATGTCCACAGCCCAGGACAGGGGTTCCAGTTGCTTGGCTTCACTTCCATCCAGTTCCATAGCACAGGCTGCAGTCTCCCAGCACTGGAGCCGTTGGGTCACCAGGGGCTCAACCCGACTGGCAGCTGAAATCTCTTCACATCTCAGCTCACCTGGGGATAGGGATTGGGTGATTATCTCCAGCTCTGCCTCTTCCTCCTGTTGTGAGGGCCCTGCTTCCTCTTTATCTCTGTCTATGCAAACTGATTTGGTCTTGGATTTCTTCTTCTGTATAGGGGCGACTGCTGCCAGCACAGGTTGTTCTGTGCTTCAGCTACAATTTGAGTGGCCACAGTGCCTGTTGCTCTGCTTTCCTCCTCCTCCCCCTGAGGATGCTGTCTAGTGAAAAGCAGTGTCTGATACATGCTAACCAGGGCCCAGCACACTGCCACGAGTCACTCCTCACTGGAACTGCCACAGCATTCTCCTTGCAAACGCTTGTCACTTTTACAGCGTCTTGTACTTGTTCAGGAGAACACTTCCAAACCATTGCAGGAGAGAATTTCTTCCAAAAGTGACCCATTGTCTCCCATGTTCCATGCCAGTCATGACTATTCCCCATCAGGGGAGATTTCTGAATAACCTCCCTAGAAGTCCCTTTCTTGACTCCAAAGATTATATGGACTGCACTAAAGACACCTGGCAAAAATATGATTTCCTTAACACCCAAAGGCAATTCAGAACTTCAAAAGCTGTTTTAACAGGCCTCAAGAGGGAAAAGTGGATGAAAGACTGGGGAAAATCATCCTCCCCTGTTCCCCCCATGAGTTAGTCATGATTGTTATTAATTGAGTCGTAAAGGCAGTGCCCGAGGTAAGGGTACAAGAGCAACACTCAAGACATATCCCAAATGATCCTCACTGCCCTTGATGCTATCATGTCATAAACTGATATCCCACAGTACATCAACAGAGCAATCCTGGTCCCTCTCCCTGCTCTGAGAAAGAGCACTATGAGGGGAACATACAGAAAAAGTACAGGGTTAGATACCCACATGAGCAGACCAAGCAACATTTTGACCAGTGGCTCAGTACCTAATACAGAAAATGTTTAGATCAAATTTGTTTCCAACCCACTCTGGGCAGATTTGTTGTTCTCTCAACCGTTCAAGCCCTACCTTGAATGCAAAAAAAGGGCTGTTGTGGTTTAGGAATGGTATGACCCGATTTAGTGTTCCCACTACAACTGTGAACTGCCAAGCCCCTCCTTCCTTCCCTGTGACGGAATGGAGAGGAGAATTGAAGGCACAAAAGGTAAAAAATCACAGGCCGAGACAAGAACAATTGACTGGAAACAGCAATGAGAGAAGAAAAATCAACAGCAACAATATTAATAACAAAAGTGTACAAAAGAGAGCAAATCACATGCAGAATGCTCACTGCAGTGCATGCCACCCTGATTGCAAGAGATCCCTTCTCCCTGGAAGAGACTCCCTTCCCCCTGCCCCAGCAATGATGTGAGGTGGTTTAGAAGAACCTCTGGGTTCTGGCCACATCCCCTCCTGGCTACTGCAAAAATAAACTCTGTCCTGGCTGGAACCAGGACAGGGATGACTGTGATCCCATAGTTCTATGTGTGTGTGTGTGTGTGANGAAACAGCAATGAGAGAAGAAAAATCAACAGCAACAATATTGATAACAAAAGTGTACAAAAGAGAGCAAATCACATGCAGAATGCTCACTGCAGTGCATGCCACCCTGATTGCAAGAGATCCCTTCTCCCTGGAAGAGACTCCCTTCCCCCTGCCCCAGCAATGATGTGAGGTGGTTTAGAAGAACCTCTGGGTTCTGGCCACATCCCCTCCTGGCTACTGCAAAAATAAACTCTGTCCTGGCTGGAACCAGGACAGGGATGACTGTGATCCCATAGTTCTATGTGTGTGTGTGTGTGTGTGAGTGTTTAGGTCTTAGTACCTGTGTGGGTTGATGTTTCTCATGCAAAAGAGCATTTCTCGGGTGTTGATCTGGTTTAGCTACCTCACGGTGCAAGCTGGGTGCTGTCGTCATTGAGTTTTGTATTGGGGATGGGGTGGGGAGTTTGTGGTGTAAGACTTTTTTTTTTTTTTTTTCCTCTTAATTATTGCTATTGTTATTGTTTTGACACTTGAATTCATTCTGGGGACAGGTGGCCTCACTCCCACCTTGCTGCATGTCTGAGCCAGCCCCTGCATTCCCCTCCCTGCCTCTTCCTGGGCAGGGCAGCAGGGCTGGAGTCTCCTGCACTGCCAGCTCCCACTTTTGCAGTGGGATCCCCCGGCGCAGTTGCAGCACCGAGATTTTGCTCCCATTTCTAGTAGGATTCCTGGTCTGAGGATCTATGGTGTTGCTGTTGGTTATTTGGTTGATTGGCAGCCTGGATGTGGCTCCCATCTTGTCCCATGGAAGGGTGGAAAGGGAACTCTGAAAGGCCCAGCTCAGCCTGTATTTCTTCCTCTGCTCTCACAGATATTCTCTGTGGATGCAATGAAGTTTTCAACTGGGAAATGTCTGTGCAAAGCACATTGCTGCAATGGGCTGGTTCTAGCCCCCACTTTCCAGAGCCTGCTGCAGCTGCAGGGCAGCAGGGACTCAGTGCTATAAAAGCCTTTGCCCAAGCTGGGGATGGTCTGTGAGAAGCTGATTCTGGTGTGTGATGTTTGATTTTTCACTCCCCAAACCAGCAGTTGTGTCTAGATTCAGTGGCAGACACTGAAGCCCCTGTTCCCCGCTTGAGGCTGGGAGCTGCCCTGGCACAGGGAGCTTGGGGAGCTCTGAGCCACACGGTCACTTTGGGCTGCACGTCCTCCCAAACAGTAAAGCACAAGGTCCCACATGCAGGTGGCTCTGGGAGCCCTTCAGAGCTGAGATGAGCCCATGGGCTGGGACAGCCGAGGAGGAGGTGGGCTGGGAGGAAGGCTCTTTGCCTGCCAGTGGCTGTGGGTGAGCTGTGCCATCCCTTTGCACTGTGCTGGCTGCTCCCTGGAGCTCAGGGGCCCAGCTGCACAACTCAAGTCCCCTCTGGTGGTCTCAGAGCCCCTCTGAGAGCCCCTCCAGGGCAGGGACAGTTTGGAGCTGCCTTTGTACCGCGCACCTCATTTTTCTTCACCCTTGGGCACCTTGATTGTGACAAGGGTGTGATCATACCTGCAGTCCTTCCTCCAGCTGCTGGGTTATGCTTTTTCCCCAGGGCCTAACTCCTGCTCTGGGGGTCTCCTCACCCCCAGCACACAGGGGCCAGCTCCAGCCTGTGCAGAGGGTGCAGGGCTGCCCCAGAGCTGAGCTTTGCACAACAGGGGTGGACAAGAGTCAGGAGCCTAAAAGCACTGGATCCCCAAACCACTGTGAGCCCTCCTGAGCAGTGTCCCCTCCCTGTCACCCACAGCTCTGATGACACAGGATGGGCTGGCCAGCTGCCAGGAATGGGAGCTCTGGGGTCCCATCCTGTCCCCCCCAGGTGTGTTGTTCCTCCCCACCACCTCTGAGCACAGCTGCTTTGGGGTCTCAGTTGCTGCCTCCTGCCTTGGTGCTGCAAAACCAGTGCCTGCTTCCCACGGTGCTCTCCCAGTGCCCCACACCAGTCCTTCCCCTGCCCACACTGAAGAGAGTCCAGGTACGATCCCTGCCAAGCACAGGGTTCCAACTTGCTTTCCACAGGCTCCCTGGAGCTTCACTGTCTCCTGCAGGCTGCATGTCCTGAGCCCCCCTCACCCTTCTGGGAAGGGACGAGGACCCCCAGCCTCCCCCCAGGTGCTGCACGGTGCTCCAGCTGTAACTGGGACAGAGGCCAGCACAGACCCAACTCCCAGAAAAGTACAGCCCTGCACCTTCCTCCTGCCCCAGGGCTTGTCCCCTCATCCATCACAGCTCTGCCCTGGTTCCTACCAATTGCTTCTGCTGGCCTGCGACCCCCAGGTCCAGCCCCACACAAGGCTGGGGCAGCTGCAGCACTGTGTCACCTGCTCCATCACTCCTTTCCTCACAAGGAGCACAATAGCAGATGCCTTTTCACACTCGGAGCTTTTTCCAGAGGCCAGCTGCTCTGAAGGCTGCTGTTGTCTCTGTGGGGGTTGTGCAGCCCGGCCCCAGTCTGGGTTTGTCAGAGCACGAGGTGTGTGCGTGTGTTTTATACTTTGGTGTGTTCCTGTAAATAGTGTAAGTTATTGTGGTCTCCTGCTGTACGTTTTTCAATGGCTGTGTTTGTTTCTTGCCTTTTTGTCTTTGCAAATAAAATGTTCTTCACATGAAGGGATGGAGCACAGAGGTGGCTTTGAGGAGGGGAAGGGCACAGCCAGCAGCCTCCCATCCCCTCCTGTTCCCATGTGCCTGGCCCGGGGACTGGGGGAGAGATGGGGAGGAGTGACTGTGGCTGCAGCCCTTCTGTCCCTGCCCGATGGAGTGGAAAGTGTCCCTCCCCATGACAGGGGATTATTAGACGTGGTGGCCCTTAAAGGTCCCTTACACCCCAAACCATTCTGTGATTCTATAATCCTGTTGGTTGGGAGAAGATTGGGCAAGGCGAAACGGTCTCAAGTTGTTCCAGGGGAGGTTCAGGTTGGATACTGGGGGAAAGTTCTGCACCAAAAGAGTGGACAGGCCTTGGCACAGACTGTCCAGGGCAGTGGTGGAGTCACCATCCCAGGAAGCGTTCAGAAGAGGTGTGGATGTAGCACTTGGGGACATGGTTTAGTGGTGAACATGGCAGTGCTGGGGGAGCGGTTGGACTTGATGATCTTAGAGAGCTTTTCCAAATTAACATTCCCATGATTCTAAGGTGACCTGGACCCCTGTAGGCAGCAGGTCCTCAGGCAGACGGGGCAAAACTGATCTTAGTGGGGGAAGCCCAGCCTCAGCCCGGCTGGGCTGCCCCTCTCCTGGCGAGAAGGACGAGGAGGAGGGTTCCCACCAGGCAATGCCAAAACCTGCAGGAGTCAGAGCATCCCTGAGCCCGCAGCACCGCATCAATTCCCGCACCGAGGGGCCCGCAGGTCCCGGGGAGGGGAGGGGCAGTGGCGCGGGGTCGCCGGCAGGGGGCAGCGCTGGCTGCGCGACCGCGGCACCCGGAGCGCGGCGAAGGGACACGGGCGGGGGACGCAGGGGCGGGGGGAGATGTTGGGGTGCAGTGCAGGG
>VXBB01024956.1:29327-66702 GCA_013399915.1 Illadopsis cleaveri
AGATGTTGGGGGAGTGCAAGGTCCTACCGCGGGTGGGGGGAGATGCTGGGGGAGTGCAGTGGAGGGTCCTGCGGGATGGGGGGATGTTGTGGGAGTGCAGGGTCCTGCCAGTGGGAGATTTGGGGGGAGATGCTGGGAGGTGGGGCCGGCAGGGGCCTTGCCGGTGTGGGTTGTTGCGGTGGGGGATGTGTGACACGGTGTCAGGGTGTGGTGCCTGCTGAGCCCCCCGAGGTGACCGATGCTGGAACTCAAAGACGCCGGGCAGCCAGCCTCCTCCAGGGTGGGAAGGGGGACAGCGACCTGGACCTGCAACCCCTCAGGGCCCGGCTCAGCTCCTGCAGCTTCCATTTTCTCTTTTCCAGCCAGGCAGCACTGGTAGAACTGGTCAGACAGAGCAGCAGAGCGGGAGCTGCCAGCCTGGGGCTGTGCCACACAGACCCCCGGACACTGTCCCTTCCCCCTGCCCGGGCACCCCCTGCCCTGAAAGCCTGGGGCTGCAGTCTGGGTTCCAAACATGCCTGCAGTGCTGATCCTGGGCAATGCCAGGCCAGCTCTGAGGTGTCTCTGGAGGCTGGCAGCACCCAGAGATGTCCCAGCCCCCAGCACTATGCCCTGCATCACCCTCAGCCTGTGACATTGCTGTCACCTTGGCTTGAGCCTCCTGCCAACAGCCACTGTGGTGCTGCCAGGGCAAGTGGGTTACAAACGTGGGGGTCTCATGGGCCCAACTCCCCCTGGCAGGGCAGGTAACATCACAGCATGTGCTCCCACCTGGTGCCTCAGCCATTCATGGCACCACAGACACGTTTTCTTGCCAGTCATCATGTCACCATGTCATGCCACACTCACGGCTGCCTCTTTCTTGCTGCAGCAAGATGCCAAGCCTGGGCTGGCAGCACCCTGTGCCATGCACTCTGCGTGCCTAAAGGTGGACTGGGCTAGCAGCAAGGGGACAGCAGGGACACAGCCCTGGGAAACACCAGCTCTGGTGATGAGATGCTGGCAGTCCTGTGTCACCCATCCTCAGGCTCGAGGAGGAGTTGCTCTGAGCCCATCAGGGCTGTGGCTGCTGCTGGGCAGGGGAGGGTCCCATGGGCATCATTCTGCACCTTGCTGTGCCCCATGGCTTTAGGGAGGCCATGGGGACACCTGAGGAGAGGCTTATGCCCTCCCAAGCTCCCAGCACAGTGTTTCAGCATCTCCAGGGAGTGTTCCCCATGGAGATCTCCCCAGGGGCCATTACGGGGGCCAGGCTGTGGCACATCAGTGGGTAAAGGGGCAGGAAGGGCATTCCTGCAGGCAGGAAAGCTGGAGGGTACAGGGGTTTGGGAGGATAGCTCAGACCCACTGGCCTCCTGATACCCACACCCAGGGGGAAGGAAGGGGCAGGCTGAGTCAGAGGAGGACCTGGAGGGCTCCCGTTATGCCAAGCACACGTCGGAGGCTGAGGGTGTCACCCACTGGGAGCCCCTCTCCATGGTGGCATTGCCTGGGTGCAGGGAATGCCTGTGGTGCCTCCCTGAGGTCAGTCTGCAGGGAAGGGAGACCTGGAAAGGGGCTGCCCACGGTGGTATGTGCCAGACAGCCCTGCCAGGCAGCCACCGGATTCCCTGCCATGGGAAGAGCTGTGGTGGGCTGCACATGACTCGGGCAGGAGACTCCCAAATGCCACATGGCCACCTCATCACCCCTTGGCTGGTGGCCCAGGGATGGCGCAATGCTGGCATGTCCCACCCTGCTCCAGGGACACCTGCAGTGTAGTGGTGAGTGGAAAAACCTTCCCCAGGGGCAGCTTTCCAACCACATGCCCTGGCAGCCCAGTGGGCAGCCAGGTCCCCAGGCACAGGGGAGCCCCGGGCTCCATCCCTGCCTGGATGCATGGTGAGGTTCTGTGTCTGCTTTCCCTGGTGGCCCTGGCTTGCCCTGTGGCAGTGATGGAGTGGCTGTTCCCTGGCATGGGGATGTCCCTGTGGGATGCTCTGTCCAGGAAACAGAAGGGCCTGGCAGCACCCAGCACTCGTGACTGTGCTGTGGAGGAATGAAGCTGGGGTAGGTGATCAGCTGGTGGGACCCGGTGCCTCCTGGCTGCCACACTGGCCCTTGCCTGCCCCTGGGCCTGGGGCATGTGACACGGGGGACAGGACACGAGCCACCCTATCCTTACTGGTCCATATGCCAAGCTGGGGTATCCATGTTTGCAACAGTCTGTCACCACAGTGTCACAGGAGATGGTCTGCTGCCAGGTTTGAAGTGAAAAGGACCCTGAAGTGACAAGGAGGCAGCTGTGTGATGGCAGGGTCTGCTCTGGTCCCAGGTGCCCAGGATTGCCTCAGCCTGCATGTGGCAATGATGTGGCTGGCTCAGCAAAGAACCAGAACCAGGCAAAGGGGTGCCCCAGCTTTGGCTGGGACTGGCCTGGGCCTCCCTTGCCAGCACAGGGCTAAACCCAGCAGGAATATACCTCAAACGGGCCTCAGGTACCCCTGTCCAAGGCCAGAGGAGCAGGAGCCACCAAAGGTACTTTCCCAAATGCATCCCACAACCCTGCCTTGTCCCTTGGCACATGTCCCTGGTGGGTGACTGTGCACGCCTGCTGGTGCCAGGCATGTGTGACATGGCAGGGCATGGACTGTCACAGCTCTGCAGCCTGTCCCAGACCTCCTCCAGGCAAAAACTGACCCGTTCTGACAGACAGAGCAACAATTCTCAGGCACTTGCCTGGTCTCTGTTCTACCCCCACAAAGACCACCTGTCCCCATCTGAGCCCTGTCCCCACCTGAGCCCTGTCCCCAGCATTTGTCCCGCTTGGTCACTGAGACCCTCTTCCTGCTCTGGGAAATCCGTGCCTGTGCCATCCAGGGCTGTGCTCCAGGCATGGCCAGGGGACCCACACACACACCAGGGCTGGGCTGCCCACCTGGCCAGGGGGGTGCCGGGGGCAATGTCCTGTCCTGGCTCTGTGGCCACAGGCAAACCCCAGGTAGGATCTACAGGCCCCAGGGCCCGGCCCGACCCCATGGGTGTTTTTGGCTGCAGGAGCTGAGTGAACCTGCTGCTGTGAGCAAACAAACATGAGCCTGGCAAGAGAACAGCCCGTGAAGCCGGTGTGGGTGAAACTCTGGGCACCGGTGGGCCACGGGCTCTGACAATGATTAAACTGGCCAACCCAGATTTCCCGGCAAGGCAGTGCAGGGCTGGGACCCGGTGGTTCATATTATGCAAATCACCTGGATCTGGGAGCATGAACGTTTGGGGCTGGAATTCCCCTCGGGCTGCCAGATTGTTACGCCGCCCAAGCTATAAAAGCAGAGACACGGGCAGGGCTTGCCCATCGGCACCAGCCTCCCGGGGCCCATGAGCAGTGGCTAGTGGCCAGGCCGGGCTCCGTCTCCCCGTGCTCCTCTCTGGATTACCCGCCGCTCCTGGAGTTGCCACCACAGAAGGTACCAAAGCTTTTTTTGCCGAGGCCTGTTGACGTCCCCGAGCCCAGGACAGCTGCTTTGCTCTTCTCCCCGCGTGCCTTCGCTCTCATCGGGGGATGCGCTTTGGCCTTTCCTCGCTCCACGACCGCTCTCCCGCCGCAGCTGCCGGCCCTGTGGGGGCCCGCGGGACAGCGGCTCCATTCGGCCTTTTGTGAGGGCCCGGCAGGGGCTTGGTCCCCTCTGGCTGCAGTGATCGGGATGTGCTTTTTGCGACTGCTTGAGAGGACCGGAGTTGCTGGCACGGCAGTGGGGCTGTCAGGCTATATACGACCCTGAGTGCTCTGCTTCTGTTTGACTCGGCCATGGGGCTCAGGAGTGGCCGAGTGCCCGGGCCCGCCACCCACGGAGGGGTTCCGTGTCACTGTTCCCTGCCAGCCACCTTCTTGCTGTCACCTCTTGCTGGCTGGCGGCAGGGTGAGGCCAGGCTGCTGGGGACAGGCTCCTCACAAGCAGGGTGACGCCACGTCCCCAGTTCACTCCGGCTCAGCCTCCCTCTCTGCTGGCCCCTGAGGAGGTGGTGAGTCAGGCCCCAGCCCCAGCCAGCAGGTGCTGGGTGCATATTTCTGCAGAAGTGACCTGAGAGGTGACGATGGGCGGAGGGAGGGACAGCCTGACCCCACCCAGCCTGACTCTGGGGTGCTGCGGGTGCTGCTGGTGCTGCGGGCCTGGGTCCTCTGCCTCCGCGGGGCCGGGGCTCACTGTCGTCTCTCGGCACAGAGCTCAATGGCAGGATCTTGTGAGATCAGCAACATCTTCTCGAACTACATCAGCGCCATGTACCAGCCGGACGAGGGGCAGCCAACCTTGGACATGCTGGGACACCTGGGGGATGACAGCAACCTGGGGCTGAGCCTCCCTGCCAGCCAGCCCCCAGCACAGAGCACAGGTAGGACCAGGGGAGTGGCAGTGGTGGCACTGGGGAGCTGGCACATGGGGCAGTTGTGAGGCAGTGCCACTGTCTGGGAAGAGCACTCACTGCAAGGTCCTTGTCCCACTGGGACAGGTCAGCGGCTTCCACCATGCCTCAGGTTCCCCAGGGGAAGGCCAAAAGGCTGTGAGAGGACACCCTGGGTGGCACAAGGTATGGCTGCTGGGAGCACATCTGGTTTATACAGGAGATGGGGGAATCATTGTCCTCCTCGCACAGCACAGCACAGGGGACAGGCTGCCAGGGCTCACCAGGAGCAGTTTGGAGGTACAGTCCTGGTGACAGGGGACTGTCGTGTGATGGTGCTCAGGGAGGCATGAGAAACCCACCAGCAGAGCAGGGTGGATGGCAGCACAAACAGGACAAATGGCACCAAAACCAGCGGTGGGGGGAGTGTGGGGTCATTGCTGTCTGCAGGGCAGGGCACTAAGGACACTTTAGTCCCATAGCTCTTCAAGTGCAGGGCTGTGTCTCGCAGGATCACTACTGGACCAGACCAGGTGTCCAGTGGCCACCAGCAGCCCACACGAGGCACATGGTGCTGGCACAGCCACCCTGCCCTGAGCCCTGCTCTCCATCCCTTGCAGACAAGCCCGAGTGGTTCAGTGAGCTCCCGTACTTCTGGACCAAGGTGCAGGTGCTGGAGTGGATCAGCTACCACGTGGAGAAGAACAAGTACGACGCCAGCTCCATCGACTTCTCCTGCTGCAACATGGACGGGCACACGCTGTGCCACTGCAGCAGGGACCAGATGCGCCTCATCTTCGGGCCCCTGGGGGATGAGCTCTACGACCGCCTGCACGAGATCAGTGAGTGTAGCAAGGGCTCCTTCACCTGCAGGCCTGGCAGCTTGAGGAATGAGTTTGAGAGCCCTCCACTAGCCCAGGATCTCCTGCTTCCTGGGCACTGCAGAGGCTGTGTGGGAGGGTGTGGGCTCAGCTCCCAGTATGCACTATTCCCCTTCATATGGAACAGGCATTGCTAATCCCAGTCCTTCACCTCTGCAGCCTCTGATGAGCTGAACTGGATCATTGATTTGCTGGAAAAAGAGGATGCAACTTCCCAGACCTTCCTGAACACCGGCCACCTGGGTAAGAGAGGGGCCCTGGCCAAGCCTTGTCCCCAGGGATCACATACTGATGGCAGCAAGGCTAACCCCTTCTTCCCTTCTCTGCCCCTTCCAGAGCTGGGAAATCCCTGTGCCAAGGACTCCCTGGAGGACTTAAAGCCCACAAACCCTTTCACAGACTTCACCTTGCCAGGTGCCATGTCCCCAGGCAGCTCTGATGTCTCAGGTCAGTGTTTTGACAAGGATGGGTTTGGGTCTTGCAGCAGTCTGGTGGTAGGGGAAGCGGTGGGAATGAGGGGGAAAAGCCTCCAGATGCTCAGAGGTCTGAGCCCTGATCCTTTGCCTCTCAGGGCCTGTGATGTCCCACAGCCCCAACTCTCAGGACTCCGGTGGAAGTGACCTCGACCTCGACCCTGCAGAATCAAAGCTCTTCCCTGATGGTGAGTTTTTTGCTTCCAGACAGGAGCTGGGAGGTGAGGGCTGGCTCCCAGGCAGTTCTGCACTTCCTACCTGGCAGTGATTTAGGGATAACACCTGAACACCCATCCTCACACTGAGAAGGAGGGAAAGGTCCATTTCCCTGAGTGCTCTGCTTCTATTTCTCTCCACGGAGCAGGGTGATGGGCAGGGCTGGGATAGCTGGGCAGTGGTGATCCTGGGAAGGGGTGCGTGGTGGCAGATGGATGAAGACTGCAGCCAGGGATTCTGGGCACAGAAATCAGTGTTTGGTATTGATCCCAGCTGGTGATGATACTGGGAACACCAGGAATGCAAGGAAGCAGTGGGGTCTGGGGAAGGAGCAGCATGCTGCCCTAAGCATAGTGTCAGGAATGAGGCTGGAGGGAATGGGGTAGCCTTGCTCTCAGGGGATATTTCCCTGGTACCTGGGCCTGAAAAGGCTTCTGGTCCCTGGGAGGACAGGGATGTGCTGCCCAGCCTGATGTGTGCCCCTTTCTGTGTGCACAGACCACTTTTCAGGCAGCAAAAAAGGGGACAGCAAACATGGCAAGCGGAAACGGGGACGGCCCCGAAAACTCAGCAAGGAGAGCAGAGACTGCCTGGAGAACCGCAAGAGCAAGCACTGTACGTGAACCCTTCAGCCCAGCAGCCTGGACTGCTTCCCCCTCCTGACTTCACAGGGAATGATGGGAGGAAGGGCCTTGGCTGGGGGGATTGGGGTGATCCAAAGGTCCAAGGACCTGCAGGAGCTTCCCTCCTAAAGGAGCTCAATCTCCTCTTTCAGCCCCAAGAGGTACCCACCTGTGGGAGTTCATCCGGGACATCCTGATCCACCCCGAGCTGAACGAGGGACTGATGAAGTGGGAGGACCGGCGGGAGGGAGTGTTCAAGTTCCTGCGCTCGGAAGCTGTGGCTCAGCTCTGGGGCCAGAAGAAGAAAAACAGCAGCATGACCTACGAGAAGCTGAGCAGAGCCATGCGGTGAGTGGCCTACCCTGTCCTGGGGGATCCTGCCCCACACAGCTGTCTCAGCCCCACTGGGGCTCAGCCTGAGCTCTCCAGCAGCTCCTCAGTGTGTGGGGCTACATCCAGAGCCCTGATCCCACCTCTGTCTCCCACAGATATTACTACAAACGAGAGATCTTGGAGAGAGTTGATGGACGACGGCTGGTGTACAAGTTTGGGAAGAACTCCAGTGGCTGGAAGGAAGAGGAGGTGCTCAACAGGAACAAGGAGCTGTAGGAGTCCTGGATGAGCCATGGTCTGACAAGGCCCTCAGGGCCAGCCCTGTGCTGGGCTTCTTGACAGGAAACTTTGCCTGCAGCTGTATCTGGAAGCTGCTGCCCCATGCAGCGTGTGGAATTGTGACCCTTGCATGGGCACGCTCGTGTGTGCGGGTGACTTCCAGCACTGAGGTGTTCAGAGCCAATATTTTGGCTCCAGTAGGTTATTGCAAACTGTGACTTCGCTCGCTGGATTTGTACCTCCAGTTGGAGCCGTGGGAACTGTGGCTGTTTCAAAGCCTGAACAGAAGGGGAAGAGAAGTTCAAACCCCACTGTGAGAGCCCAGCAGATCTGCAGTCACCCACCTCCTGCCTGGGCAGAGGAGCAGCACGTCCGTGTCACCTGTGACTGAACAGAGCTTGTCCCAGCTGGGGGCTCTTCCCTCTCACTGCTTGCACCGTGTTGAAGGTGCCCCTGTCCTGTCCACTGTGCGTGGGTTGGGTGAGACCCCCTTTGTGTAGCAGCTTCTCAGTGTGGCACCTGCTGAGAGAAGATGGGAACACTGTGGAGCTTCACCCGGCCCCAGAAAGCCCTCAGTGAGAAGAGGACGTGGGACAGCAGGGCCATGCTGCATTTTCAGCCTGTGCTCTGTCTAGAGACAGGCCTTTTCCCCAAAAGTAGCTTCTAATTTATGTAAGACCCAAAAAAAGCACAGAGTGAATGTACAGATATATTTTTTCATGAGTAAGATGTTCCTGTGTGAGAGTGTGTGCTGTGGGGCACACAGGTGTGTGGTGGCAGGTGCTGATGCTCAGCTGGACTGAAGTGATGTCACAGGGCACAGACTGGTGCTGTGCCAGCCACAGAGGGGGATGCCAACCCAGCCAGGCACCCACCAGGTGCATGTGGTTTCCTCCTTTTCAAGTGGGATTATAAGATGAATAAATTGTTGGTTTGTTGGGCTTTTGTACCTATCTGTAATTTATCTTGTTTTTCTTAAACACACGGTGAGGACCAGGCATGTCCCACTTGGGATGTCCCATGGCATGAACCTCATCTGCCACCATGTCCTGCCTGGTCACCCTGGTGCAGAGTCACAGGGTCTTCCTCAGGGTGAGATGGGCTCAAAGCCACCTGTGGAGGGGCAGCTTGTACCCACCCCCAAATCCTCTGGAATTCTAGCCCTGGCACTCGCCTTTCCTGGAGAACTGGCTCCAGGCTGGAGCTCACCAGCTGCAGGCTGAGGGGAAGCAAAGTCCTGGGTGATCTGGGGAGGGGTATCCCTCAACACCCTCCACATTAATATCCAGTCACAGCCTTTGGAGGACCTTTAGCCTCTCTCTGGCCAGGGAGACATGCAGGGATACCAAGCAGCAGCACAGGCACTACGGTGTGATTAATGCTTGCTCATCCTCCAGCCTGGCTGCTTTCTGACCTCTTCCAAGACCTGGCTGGCACAAGGACCACATCTCAGGAGGGGAGACTGCAATGACCTGGCAGTGTGAGCAGGCCAAACACATCATATTCCCCTTCTTGCCCCATGCCTTCTTGCCTCCCCCATCCAGCCCAGCTCTGAGGAGGCTTGCAGGTTGTCTCAGGGGTGCTGAGATGATCTCTCCAACCCACAGGATCTGTCTTGGGGTGGCAAGAAGGAATTCAGGGTGTTGGAGGCCAAGCAGGCTCTCCAATATGTTTCTACCATGAACGTGGCAAGCAGCAGTGGCTCCAGGCTGGCACACACTGCATTTCATCATGAGTCTCTCTGAACACTGCTGGGCACCAGAGGATTTTGGTGCCACCCAGATCTTCTGCTGGTGCCCAGGACCTGCTGAATGGGGGCACACAGGGCACTGGGCACTGCTCAGTTCTTGCTCATACCCAAAGGGAAAAGCTCTGGGACCTGTCCTCTGAGCTTGGAGCTGGACCAGGTCTGGGATGCCCAGGCAAAAGCTATTCCACATCCTCCTGAATGGTTTCAGCCACTGCCTGGAGGGACTAAGGAAAGCCAGACCACTGGCAGGAGGGTGAGGGGAAGTTTTGCTTCCTAGACAGTAAAGGTGCTTTGCAAAGCCTGAGATGCATTTTTGGCAGGGGAATCCAGCCATTGATCACAGAATCCTAGAACAGTTTGGGTTGGTAGGGGACATAAAGCTCATCTCATTCCACCCCCTTGCCATGGACAGGGACACTTTCTACTAGACCAGGCTGCTGCAAGCCCTGTCCAGCCTGTTCTTGAACACTTCCAGGGATGGGGCAGCCACAGCTTCTCTGGGCAGCCTGTGCCAGGGCCTCACCACACCCATAGGGAAGAATTTTTTCCTAATATCTAATCTAAATCTCTCCTCTATTAATTTAAAACCATTCTCCCTGTCCTATCTACCCATGTTCCCCTACTGCCCTTCATTACTGCCAGAGACATGGCAGTTCAACATCCCCCATCCAGCACTTGCAGGAGTGGGACACATTGCAAAAGGGAGCAGTAAACCCTTCAAAGCAAGGTCTCAAACAGACCATCTGGGCTGTCCCCTGTGAGCTGTGCTGGCTGAAGCAGCTGGAATTACTCCCAGTCTGCCTGGCCTCAGCTTGAGTGGGAGGTTGGTGGCTTGAGCATCCTCCTAGAGATGCTGCAGCAACATCAAGGGTATGACCCACCTGCTTTGCAGGGGCAGAAGATGCCCATGGGCCAGACCCATCTTCCTTTTTGTGGGTTTGACTGCTGTTTACACATGGAGTTGCCCTGCTGGTCCACCTGGCCTGCCTGATTTCATATGGAAAACCTCTTTTCCTTGCCTTGCAGTATGCTGGGCTGAAGTTGTATTGCTCCCAGATACACACTGGGATGAGGAGATCGGGGCTGCCCTGTAGTGCAAGAAGAGGTCCCAGTCCCTGGGTGTGAACCTGGAGCCAGTCCATGGTCTGGGCTGCAGCCAGACCTCCGTCACGTTCCTTGCGTAACCCTCCTCAGGGAACAGGTTTTCCTGGCTGGTGTCTGCTGGCTTCAGTGAGTGGAGGGTGCTCCAGGTCCATCCCTGACCTCCTGGAGCTCCTACAGAGAGCAGGCTGGAGGGGTGGCAGCAGGGGCAGTGCCACAGATGCCAGGCCAGGGCCCAGTGGCCATCAGCATGCATGTGAGCAGACACGGGGAGTGGGGCAAGCCCAGCTCCAGGCTGGGTCTGGCAGGAGCTGGCTGTGCTCCTGGGTGCTGTCCCTCAGGTTTGGGGTTGTGGGCGAGGTGTTTATTCTCCGTAAATAGATAACCCCAGCAGGCTGGCAGTGAGAGGGGAGCGCTTTGTCACGCAGGCTGGTGCCCTGCCAAGTGCGCCTTGTTTGCTCAAGCAGTTTCATTTCTTTCCCGCTGCAGTTTGTGTTACCTAACTGGCCTGGGACAATGTTTAACCAGCTCCAACAGCAGCAGGGAACCTGTCTGCCTCGCCTCCTGTGCCCCCAGTGTCCCCAGTGGTGCCGCCCTGCTGCCATTGCTGAGAGGTGGCACACCAGGCAGGAGGCTTGGGGCAGAGGCAGAGTCTGTGGATCATAAAGTCTGAAAACAGTTTGGAAGGGAATTTGTAGACCACCATGATCCACTCTCTCTGCCACGGGCAGGGACACATTCCACTACCCCAGGTTGCTCCAAGCCCCATCCAGCCTGGCCCTGAACATTTCCAGGGATGGGGCAGCCTGTGCTGCCCTGCTGCTCTGGACAACCTGTGCCAGGGCCTCACCTCCCTCACTGGGAAGAATGCCCTCCTAAAATATAATCTAACCCTACCCTCTGTCAGTGTGAAGCCATTCCCCCTTGTCCCTTGAGGTCCCCACCCTGTATGGGTGCCTTGTGAGAGAGGAGGAGGAGGCAGGGGTGTGTGGGCACAGATGGGGGACCAGATCTTGCAGCCTCTCATGAAATGTCTGGGTCAGTGGGATGAAGAGCCAGGAAGGACTGGAGAAAGAGCAAGGCTAGAGAAATGCACACACATATGCCAACATATGTGCACAACCAGCACACACTTGGGGTAACCCCTACAGCGACCTCCAAGCCCATACTGAGCCACCCTAACAGAGCCTCCCAGCACACTGGCAGGCAGGAAAAACAGATGATTTGTTTATTTTTTTATTCTCTTTGGAGGTGCCTGGATTTTATGGCTGTGGCAAGCCATGACAAGAACTGAAGAAAAAGAGGATTTTCCTCCAAGGCAGCCTCCCTTCACACTTTTACTCTGGGGTCTGGTGAGAGACTTCTCCCATCACGTGGTCCCAAGTTGAACCTGCTTCTGGCACACAGTTCTCATGGAAATATCTCGGGCACCCTTCAAGTCTCAGAATTACAACGTGTTTTGTCTTCCTCAAGACTTCCCAAAGGGACACAGGGGCCATTGCTCAGCCCTGGTGCCAGTTAGGGAAGAGAACAGTTTGCCCTGGCCACTGCTTCCCTAGAAGCTGTGGCTGAAATGTGCTGAGTGGGAGCAGAGAGATTGGGTGAGGGGAGAGGTTTCATCTGGACCAGAAAGAAGGTGTCCAATATCCCACATGCCCGACCATGAACTGCCCCTGAGCACAACAGCATGACCTGATTTTCCAGCCAAGCCAGCCTGTGGCCATCCTTGAGCAGATCAGAGTAGATGGGAATGCAGTGGGGATGGGGACAGCCAGTGGGAGGCAGGGACCATCTTTCTGGTTCCCACTGCTCCCACTGCCTTCAAGCTCCCTGCAGTCCCTGCTGGCTTTCACCCTTCCTTACTCTTCTGCCTCTGCAGCCGAGGGCAGAGCTCAGGGATGGCAGAGCAGGGAAGCCACGATGGGAACCATGAACACTCTGGGGAGTGTGCAGGGGAATTGCTGCACAGCATGGGAGAAAAGGGTGTGCAGCAGGTGGAACCACTGCTGGGGGTCTCGTGGATGGAGTGTTAGGGGCTGTGCTGGGGGCAGGAAGGTGAGTGTTTGGGAGGCCATGCTTTGAGGGATGGGGCTGTTACATACCTGCACTTCCCAAAGTGGAGTTGGAGAGGGGAGGGCTGTTGCTCAGATCAGAGGTGGAAGGCAGAGCTGTCACCCAGGGGACCCACATCACACAGGAGCTGGACAGGACAGCATTGCCCGGGGTTTGCAGCAGGGTGCTGCCATGGCAGGCTCCAACCCAGCTGCTTTCAGGGCTGGGCTGGCGTGGCCAGGACTGGGCAGGGCCCCTGGGCTGCCCCCCTGCTCCCCGGGGTAGGGGCAGTTACCTGGGGGCAGTTACCTGTGCTCCCACAACACCCTCCCCCTGCCTCACAGCCTGACGGTTTCTCTGATAATCCCCTCCAGCAGCAGCTGCCAGAGGTGCCCACTGGGCCAGGGCAGCTGCCTCTGACAGGAGCTCGTCTGGCAACCCTGGGCTGTTTGGTTGTTTAACACGAGAATGGCTGTTCCCACTGGACGAACGGGGAAGCTGGTGCAGTTGCCTGGAACCAGAGGTAGCAGGCAGCCAGTGACATTGGGAAGAGCACAAGGGTCCCACCCTGGGGAAGCAGAGCACCACTCTGGTGTACACATGGGACAGACGGGTCTGTGAATTTCATTAGCATAGTCAGTTTGATAACCGAGATGCTTTGGCAAGAACAAACAGAGTTTTGAAGATTACAAGAAGATTGGATCGAGACTTGGGACAGGAAAAGAAGACTGAATCAAACCTCTGCAAGCAAGAGATGTAAAATGTGTAAGTTTGTCTGTGTGACGTTTAACCTAATCACTGTAGTAAAAAATTACTAGCTTTCCTGGATTGTATAGAAGCAGTTAGAAATCACAGTAAAAGTGAATCCTGATCAGTGAATCAGTCTTCCTGTCTCTCTATCAATCGTTGATACCCTGGGACACACTCCATGCCTCCTCCTGTTCATGCCCATCTTCCCCTCTCCCTGTGCTCAGCGTTGCATTTCAACTTGTGCATCCCACCCATCCCTTGCTTCCAGCCAGAGCTCCCAGGGCTGTACCAGGACATCCTCTGCTTGTACATGCAGGATGGGACTGGAGGGTCCCAGCTCCCAAATGGCCGGGTCCTGGTTTTCCACTGGGTGATTCAGCACCAGGCGTTTTCCCTGCAGCCTGAGAGTAAAGCAGAAGCTGCCCTATCACCCACGGGGAAGGACTGTCCCAGCCTCATGGCCCAGTGCTGTGCTTGATGCTTCTCTGGGACCAGAGCTCTGCTTGCACTCCAGCACGTGCTGACCACGGCAGCTGGTCCCTGCTCCTCAGGGAGAGACTTCATGAACAGTTGGCCCAAATATGTTGTGGCTGGCCCATCCCTGGAAGTGTACAAGGCCAGGCTGGATGAGGCTTGGAGCAACCTGGTCTAGTGGAAGGTGTCCCTGGCCGTGGCAGGGGGGTGGAACTGGATTGTCTTAAGATCCTTTCCAACACAAACCATTCTAGGACTCTGATTACATGACCTGATTCCAGCCCAAACTTAATAAACTGTGTTCACTCTCACACAAGTTTGACAAAGCTGCATCTCTACATCCTCCCCAGCTCCTGTTCCTGCTCAGATGCTTCCTGTCCTACAGAAAATACCAGATCTCAGACTGTCAGGCTGGGATACATGTTGAGCCCTTGGTTTCTGGCATCCTGGAAATGGTCTTCTTGGGTGGATGTCTCCCAGCTTCCTTCATTCCCCTCTCTCCCTCATTGCCACCAAGAATCACAGACCTGTTTCATTGTGGAAGAAAAAGTAACGTTCATTGCATTCTTGTTTCCTGGCCAGCCCTGCCCCTCGTTATCCACCAAATGTGATATGGAGCCTGGCACTCCACCAGCTTGAAATGGAGTCACTGGGCAGAGCATGAGCTGGGGAGTCCAGGAATGGGAAAGCACAAACTGAAGGGCCCAGCCGAGCTCGTGGCATCCCTGGTGGGCTGGCAGATGCCAGAGAGGCTCTCAAGGTGTGCTGCAGCTTCCACCACACAAACATCTCACCTCAACTGACCAGGGTCTCCTGAGAGCTCCTACCTTCCCACAGGCAATCAGGCACCACCAGCTCTTCTCTCTGTTTATTCCTGAGCAAGCCACATGCAAACAAGCCCAGAAGCCTTTGCCAAGGCATCATGATGTGTGGTCCTCACAGCTCTGTGCTCTGGAGGGGCTGGGAACTGGAGCCTGGGGCTGGGTGGTGAGAGCCCGTGGGGATGGGGGCAGCTGCAGATGCTGTGGCTGTGCGATGGGGACAGAGCTGTGTGAACTCACAGGCTGCAGCTCCCAGCTGGTATTTTCTTTCCTTCAGTCTGTGCAGATTCATTTCAGAATGAGAAGCCCCAGTCTCCTCCACTCGCTGCTCACCTTCCCACCCAGTCATGGCAACGTGCTCATCTGTAATTTTTCACTGAGAACACACACAGTAAATCAAGGTGTTTGAGCCCACCGAACCATTTTGGGTACATTCTGCCCCCAGTTCAGCAAGGCACTAAGTAGCAAGAGTGACTCTTCAAAAGCCAGGATGTTGAAGCCAGTGTGGCCAGAGCACTGCACCTGGCCTCACCTGCCCTGCTCCAGGTGTGTGAGCGAGGCTGTCCCAGCTCCACACCTTCCCCAGCACAGGAGCAGTCAGAGAGGAAGGAGAGTGGAATGCTGTGGTGGGGGAGAAGGAAGATGAGGAGCAGTGGTGTCTGAAATGCCTGAGAGGAGATGCAAGGGAGGGGTGAGAACTGGAATATAGGAGCTGTCACCCTGCTGCTTTGCAATGATGCCAGAAATGCCAGAGACATGGGGAACCCCTTGCTGAGCATTTCATTGTGTCCATTGAGCCTGAGCAGAAAGGGAAATGTCTCTCTCTGGGTGCTCCACAAAGGATTTGGGGGTTCCTGACCTGCAGCACTGGGTATATCATGAAGGCTGCCGATGGCCAGAGATGTTACAAAGGCACACAGGGAGGAAATGGGAACAACCACAGTCAGTGTGTCACCCACCCCGTGGCAGGCCAGGGACGTCAGCACCACCATGGCCATGGACAGGAGCATCACAACCCTCCTCTGCTTTCCTGGCAGGATTCCAAGGGTCAGTGAGCAGAGATAGAAGACAGGGATAATAAAATATCTGGCCTGCTGTGCCATGCACTGTGTTGTGCTGTGGTGTTTGCTCTATCTCCCTGCCTGCCTGCCCCTGAATCACAGAACTGTTGGGTTAGCAACCCCACAGGTTAGGAGGGAACTTAGAGACCATCTTGTTTCACCCCCTGCCATGGGTTAAAGGGACACCTTTAACTATCCCAGGTTGCTCAAAGATCCATCCAACCTGGCACTGAACATTTCCAGTGATGGGGCAGCCACAGCTGCTCTGGGCAACCTGTGCCAGGGCATGCCCACCACCACAGCCACTAATTTCTTCCCAACATTCCATCTGTCCCTGCCCTCTGCCAGTGGGAAGCCTTGTCCTGGCACTTCAGGCCCTTGTCCAAAATCCCTCTCCAGCTCTCTTGGATCCCCTTTAGGCACTGGAAGGAGCTCTAAGGTCTCCCTAGAGCCTTCTCTTCTCCAGGCTGAACAATTCCATATCCCTTAGCCTTTCCTGTCAGCGTTCACAAACACCAGAGGTTTCCATCCTGCCCCGTGTGCCCGTTGGGCAGGACAGGGCTGCCCTGGGAGCTGCGGGCACACCCGCCGAGCACAAGACAGGTTTGCGTGTCTCTTGCGTCAGCTCTGCTCCCTGCCAGAGCCCCGGGGCAAAGGTCTGCCTGGGGCTGAGCTCTCAGAGCCCCCTCCATCTCTAAAGGACGGTGTGAGCCAGGGAAATGAAGAGCTGAGCATCTAGTCGTGGTCATCCAAACACAAAACCTTGGAAGAGATCACTTCACACTGATCTGGCTGGGGCAGATCCTCCTGCCTGGGCTTTCCTCATCCAGGGGACTCACCTCCGGGGTGGTGGGATCTCTGCTGCTCAAACACACCCCAGGGCAAAGTGCCTGTGGCCACAGTGGCCAGGCCATGGGTGCCAGCCTCAGCTGGGGTGCATCCAGCTGGCTGAGGGGCTGCCATTGTGTGGCTGCCAGGTGTGATCCATTGTGTGGCAGCTCCTGTGTGATCCTCAGGCTCCCTGGAGAGCTGGCACTCCTCCAGCCTTTGCCTTCAGGACTGCAGGTGAGCAAGTCCAGGCCTGAGCCTGCTCTTGGGCAAAGGGTGGGTCTGACAAGATCTCATCCCTCCAGGCCTTTCTAAAAGGAGCCGAGTTTCAGAGCACTCTCTGTGGGAGCCACAAACACCAGTGCCATTACATAAGGTGTGTTTGGGGGGTGCACAGCAGGGTGAACTGAGAAGAAACCCAGTTCCTGGGCCACAGTGGTGGTGCAAAACCCAGGGACTTTGGGGCCAGGTCCTGAGGGATGAGACAGTTGTGTTTTCCCCATGGGATCTGCATTATCCCAGCAGCAGGAGGATGAGAGCCTTGGCTCTTTCTGACACAGTGGGCACAGTGTAGCTATTTGGGAGGCCAAATAGCCAACCTCCCAGTGCCATTGGGAGGGCTGCACAGGCTCCCCGATGTGGAGGTGCCTATCCCAGCTTTCCTCCTTGCACATTCCCAGTGTGCCCAGCTGAGCAAGGCCTGGCTCTGTCTGACACGGGGCTCCAGCTGGTGGCATCTGAGGTGCTGGCCTTGTCAGGAGTGAGGCCAGAGCGGGCCCACCAGGATGCACAGAAAGTGTCTGGCCCCAGGTTTGCTTCTGGCAGTAGCCAGGATGTCCTGTGTGGGATCCAGAGGGGCAGAGGGACACTGAGTCCCTCGGGGTTTACCCCAGGAGAAGCCCTTCACCTCCTCCACCCCAACAGGCTGGTGGAACCCATGTGCAGGAAACCCTTCTCCAACAACAGCACTAAGGGAGGGTGCCCTGGCATGTGCCTCAAGGGTTCTTTGAGCACAGCAGGAGAGGAGATTGGCACATGGAGGAGCTGACTGTCTGTCCCCTCTCCCTGGGCACATGCAGGGAAGCCCTGAGGCTGCCTCTGGTACTGGGAGCCCTTCCCAAGCCCTCCCAGGGAGCAGGTCCCAAGGGTCACTTTATCCGAGGGCAGCTCCTCAGCCTTTGTGCAGACCCATCCCTCCCGCATCCTCCCTTCCCAGAAGTGACGGTGGCAGGCGGTGGCAGGTGGCCAGCCCCACCTGTCTGACAGGTAGAGCAAGGGTGGGGGCAGTGGCTGGCACCCGCTGCCTGTCTCAGCCTGCCGGGGTCCTGCCAGGAATCACCTGCTGCACGAGCAGGAGGAGTGGTGTCCCCAGCCCCAGTGCCACCCTGCAGGGACAGCTCTGCCCCACCACAGGGGGAAACCAGGAGGTGATGCACTGCTGGGTGAGGATATCCTGAGAAAGGGAGCTGGGGTTGTTTGTCTTGGAAAGGAGAAAGCTCCAGGGAGACCTTAGAGCCCCTTCCAGTGCCTAAGAGAGACTTATAAAAAAGAGGGTGAACGATTTTTACACAGGAAGATAGTGACAGGACCAGGGGGAAGAGTTTTGAACTGGAAAAGCAGAGACTTAGATTAGCTATCAGGAAGAAATTCTTCCCTGTGAGGGTGGTGAGGCCCTGGCACAGGAGGCCCAGAGAAGCTGTGGCTGCCCCATCCCTGGCAGTGTCCAAGTCCAGGCTGGATGGGGCTTGAAGCAGCCTGGGACAGTGGAAGGTGTCCCTACCCAAGGCAGAGGGTGGAATAGAGTGACCCTCAAGGCCCCTTCCAACCCAGGCCTCCCCAGGATCTGTGCCTGCTCTGTGATCCTGCACCATGTCCTGCTACCCACACACACACACCACTGTGAGCACACACAGAGCCATGGAGGGTCAGACACTGCAGACACACAGGTATGGGCACAGCCAGAGTGTGTGACACTGGAAACACTCCCAAACACAGAGACACAACTGACCTAGGCAGAACAGGAGGGTTACAGACACAGTCACACACAGACACCATGCACACAGGCACATGCAGAGTGTGCAGGTGTGCTCACAGATGCACACTGCAATACTCAGGGGTGTCAGCAGTCACACACAGGGTTACTCACACACAGTTACTCACCCATGGGCATACACACTCCCTCAGGCAGGCTGCACCCAACATGGTGATGGCCCAAGCCACACACACATCCCACCTCCATCACCCACAGAAGATGTCCAGGTGTCCCCTCACCCTCAGCCAGCCATACATACCCCAGCCTGTCTCTTTGCTCCCAGCTCCCTGGATTGAGAAGGGCTTTTGGATGGGCAGAAATCCCTGAGGGGTGCTGATGGGACCAAGTAATCACAGTGGTGTGTCATGCCTTGATCCAGCCCAGCTGGAGGCACCAGGGAAGGGCACCTGATGATACAGGGTAAGTGCTCCCTGATTTGTGGCAGCAGAACCCCCAAGTGTCAGGAGCTGACCCCCAGCCTTGCCTGGTGAAGGTGCAAGCAGACCACGGGTAGACTCTTGTCCATCCCTGTCATTTTATCAGGAGATGGCAAAGACAGGCTTGTACCTGCCAGCCATCCCCCTGCCTGTTCTGGTACCCCCTCCCACGTGTGTCCCCAGCTGGCACTGTGAGGGCCCCTTTGGGGCACGGCTGGGCAGTGTCCAAGGGCTGGGCAGTGCCCAAGGCCTGTGTGACCCCACACTGTACATTTTCCTAGTTTCAGTCCTCACAGACTGATGGCCTCAGAGCTGCAGGGACAGGCTCACCTGGGGTGAGAGACCTCCAGCATTCCCAGCACCTCAGCATTAACTGAGAGTCACAAACACCCTCCTGGATCTGGCTGGGCCACTCCAGCCCTGAGTGACAACCAGCAGCATCTTGTCCAGCCACTTCCAAACAAGCCAAACAGCTTGAGGTCTTGCAAAGGCACTGCAGACGTCTCAGCCCCCTCACACACTCAGCTGAGGTCTGGGCTGTGCCTCTCTCCTCCAGGCAGGGGTGAGAGTGCCATGCCAGCTGGGCCCTGGCAAGCCAGGCACAGTGGGTCACACACAGCTGCCCAGCCGACTGGTGTCTATCTCAGTTTGCCCAGGCAAAAGTCACCGAGTGTCCCTGGGGCCGTGGGGTGCAGATGACACGAGTCCCAGAACACAGGGGTAGGGTGATGGAGCTCCCTGGGATGAAAGCAGCAATCAGGTTTCCATGAGGCAGACACGCTGGCCAGGGTTCAAAGCAAACTTCTGCCAACTGAGGGAGGTGAGGAGGGCTCAGGGTGCAGCACAGCAAGGGGTGGCTTGGCACTGTGCAGAACTCCTGGTGCACAGGGTTCTGAGGAGACCAGTTGCTCCTCTTGGGCCTACAGCAGGATGTTGGGGATCTCAGTGCAGAGCCTACAGCAGTCTTGAGCTTGGTTCCCCCCCTTGTCCCCAAACAGTGAGCAATTCCCATTTATCCCGAGGAAACAGGCACCTAGCATGGGGTGTGCCACAGGGAAAGCTGGGTGGGGAAAGGGCCATGGGCTGCAGCTCCGATGACCCTGTGACTGTCCCACAGTGCCCCCGGGGCGGAGATGAGCTCATTCTGCTGTGGTTACCCTCCACACTGCATGCCAGGTGCTTTGTCATGAGGCAAGAGGAGGAGGGGGAACAGGTTATTCAAGGTCTGCAGGGTCCGGGGCACGCACAGGGTGAGGACAGGGGTTGGGGTAGGATAGCTGGGCTGGCAGGCAGGGTGCAGCCCCCTCCCCTCTCCACAGGAGCTCCAGGAAAGGGGGGCTCAGGAGGGAACCAGCGCCAGGCACTGAGGTACAGCCACAGGGCACGACTGGAGGGAGCAGCAGACTTTGCCCCCGCCTACAAGGTGTGGCACAGAGACTGAACAGTCTGCAGGGCATAATTATCATCAAAGCCGGAACAGGTGGGTTGGGATCAGGAGGGGTCACATCTGGGTCAGGTCAGGAGATCTGACCTGCATGGGATCAACAGAACGCCCCTGTGATGGGTTTTCCAGCATGACAGTCTCCTTCCATGCCTGGGGCTCCTCAACAGTCACTGTGTCCCCCACTGCCACATTCCCAACCTGAGAACCAGCAGCTTCAATGTGCCCAGATGGACCAGAAAAATTCCACAGCCCTGGAGCACCCTCCTGCCCTCCCCAGACTCCTCTTTGCCACCTGTCCACCAAACTGGGCAAGCTCCTTTTGGAGGGGCCATAACCTTGCAAGACACAGGGACCAGGCAAAGCAGCCCTTCAGCTCTGCTATCCCAGGGCACTGGACCCTCTGGGCACCCTGCAGACCTGGTGATGCTTCAGAGATCACTGTTCCTTCTCTTCTGCTCCAACCACTGCTTTTCCTGCTGGCAGATGCCACAGCCACAGCCCCTGAGCCCCATGTGCTGATCCCCCATGCCTTTGGGGAGGCTGGGGTGCTGTGCCCCCCTCCCTTACACTGTATCCACCCCTTACACGCACATAGACCCTCCTCTCGTGCACATCCCAACCCTGCACACACACACACTCACCATCCTTGGCCCCATCTTTCCCCCCATCCATGTCCCTCCCTGCTCTACCCCTTGTGCTGAAGGCTGGGGTCTGGAGGGGGTCAGGGCTGCTGACACAGAGGGTTTGTTTTGGAGAGCTCAGGGCTGGAAATGTGGTCCCTCATGTGGTCTGTACAAAGATCTGGCTGCTGCCAAGGTCTCCAGAAAGCACTGGGGAAGCACTGTGAGAGGTGAGGATGCTCCCACACCTGCCAAGCCCACGCTGTCCCAGAGCCATCCCTGTCACCAGCACACAGCTGGACACTGGCAGGGGACTGCTGGAGCTCCACTCCTAGCCCAGGGCAAGAGCCAGCAGGGACCTCTGCTCCCAAGGGCTGGGGGACTACAAGAGTCTCCCTTCTTGTGGACAGGTCAAACGTTGCCCCAACAGTGCCTCTGGTCATTCCTCCAGACACTGGCCTGGGAAATGGTTGCAGCTCCTCCCTGCCCTGATGATGGTTGGAAATTTTTTCATGTTGAAGTATGACAAGAGACACTGTTGTGCAGTCACTTCTCTTTCTGTGACCTTTGTGCATGGCCAGAAGAGCTGTCCCCCACTCTTGGTGCCTTGTTGGAGGCCAGGCTGGGCTGCACCCACACCCCAAGATCTGGGGATGGAGGGAAGAGCAGAGCTGAGGGCACCTGCCCTGTATGGAGGCAGAAGGATGCCCTGAGGAGGGATGACCCCTCAGGGGAGCTCCCAGGCACCAGCCCAGTGCAGGGGGCACATCAGCACTGCAAAGGAGAGAGGGTTTGGGGGAGCTGCAGACCTGGGGCACAGCCAGGAACAGCTGAGCTGCACGATGCCCAGTGCACCCAGTGCCAGAGCGGGTCCCTGGGTCCCTCCCTGAGCTGGTGGGTGGGGGGAGCTCCCTGCAGCCCCCCCGGTGTGGTGTAGCCGGGGCTGTTTGCCTTGTGGGAGGTGTGTACGTGTGGGCAGGGCCCCTGCACATGGAGCTCCCTGAATGCCACGGCAGACGGGGTGCGGCACCACCCTGACATTCACTCTGCAAACACTCCTGGGGTCACGAGCAACATCAAGGGCAAGTGCAGCTGGTGCCAGCGCCCATGCTGAACCGTGCCTGCTCATCTAGGTCACCCCAGGAGAGCAGAGGTGCAGCGGGGCTCAGGGAGTGGATGGAAGGACGTGAGGAAACTCTGCCCTGGGACAAATAAAGCACAGCACCAACTCATGCAGAACCAAGGTGAGGGACTGAGGATTCCCCCAGCCAAGTGCCTGGTGGGTCTGTAACAGCTGGAGCTGCATTCCTGTGCACCTCCCCCAGCACTGGGCACAAGGATCTGGGTTCATGACCAGCTGGCTGGACTCCCGGTGGAGATGTGGGAAGCCAGGGCGGTTCCTGGCACCCATCCAGATCTCCAGGGCAGCTGGGGATCGTGCAATCCTGCTGAGTCTCCCAGGGCTGCTGAGGGTGGCCAGGCTTTTAGTTCAGTTTAGCCATGGTGACTCCAAAACCATTTACCTGTTCCTTGGTGCTGAGGCCAAAGGCAGGACTGGATGTTCTGGTGCTGCTGCCCCTGCCCTCCCTGCTCTCGCTGCAGTCCCGTGGTGGCTGCTGTTCCACCTCCCATCCCAGACACCCTGCAGGCAGGGACATCAGGGCACAGCCCGGGGAGACCCAAGGACACCTCAGCAGCCTGAACTGGTGGTTTCCCAGAAGAGGGATGTGGAAGCCTTGACACAGCTCTGCTTCTTCAGCACCTCAGGTGGTTCTCTCAGCTGCAGAGGGCATTTAGGGTGCAGGGGCGGCTCTGTGCCCCAGGGGTGGAACCCTGTAGGGCTGCAGACTCTGGGGAGCTCTGTCTCTTTTCAGACATGTGCTGGTCCTGAAACTAATTTGCCTTCAAACCTGATCCTCACAGAAAAAAACCACAACACTGAAAGTGCCAGTGGAGACCCCAAAGTAAGGCCCAATTTGAAAGCCCTCCTGTCCCCCAGCCTGCTGTCCTGCTCTGCCCCTGCCCTCTGACACAAAACCATGCAGCCCCTGGACAGCAGAGCAGGGGCTCAGCAAGTCTGGCAGAGCCTTTTAATGCAGGACTGGCTGAGGTATCCACTGGGATAAAGGCAGCACCTTGCCCCTTTCCCAGAGAAAGGGAAAGCTGTCAGGGAGGGAAGGGCTGTAGGACCCTCTGAACTTTGCTCCTGTCCGCCTGGTACCAGGGCAGTTCATATGGGGCATTGCCTGGTGTTGCCCCACACGCCGTGGGCTCTGGAGCCTGTCCTGTCCCCAGGGCACGGCTGTCCCCAGCCTGTCCCCAGCCTGTCCCCAGCCTGTCCCCGCTGCCCGCCCTCGGGCTGGCACCGCGCCTCGCGTGTCACTGGATTTTCCGAGGGCTGGGCTGGGCTCGGCTGCCGTGGAAATTCCCCACCTCCGTCCCAGCGCAGGAGCTGCTCCTCGCCAGCGCCCCGAGGGCCCGAGGGCTGTCCCCGGGCCGGGCTGTGCCTCTGCTGCTGCCGCCCGGAGAGCCGCCCGTGCCGGGCCCCGCAGGAGCCCTGGGGAGCAGCCCCGACAGCGCTGCGGGCAGAGCTGCTGCACACAGCGGCCTCTGTGCCACGGCCGGGAGCAGGCGGGTGCCGTGCCCCTGGGACTGATTTATGTGTTTATGGAGGTGGATGCTTCCAGCTTGTTTGGAAGGAAAACACGGCACCTCGGGGTGCAGGCAGCGGTGCCTCCCCACGGTCAAGCCCCAGCATCCAGAGCTGGGTGTCCTGGAGGGTGGGAAAGGCCCAGAGCAGCCAGGTACCACTCAGTGCCAGTGCAGAGCCCACCCCAGCCCTGCTGCAGGCTGTTGGGGAAAGGGGACACTGAGGCAGGAAGGAAAGGACAGCACAAGGCCTTCTCCAGGATCCTTCCAGCACTGTGCTGTGACTAGGACTTGAGGCAAACACCACATCCAGCCCTTCAGGGCTTATCTGGATCTGCTCCATCCCTGACACAAGCTCATCCCACACCTGGAGCAGCCCATGGAGTGCTGCACCCACAGTGGGCAGCTCCTCCCTGCCTTTGGCTTACAGCCATAGTGAAGATGCCACCAGGCTGCTGCAGAATGGCTGCTGTGACACCTGATGCCATGTCCTTCAGAATCCCTCTGCTCCTGGGACTGGGGGGCAGGGAAGATCAGGGCCCAAACTTAGTGAGGTTGCAGTTAGGAAAAGGAATGGTCTTGATTAATTTTGGGCTGTCCTGTGAGCAGAGGAGCTTCATGTCTGCCCAAACTCCAGGTCTTGGCTGCCATGAGACTTCACTCCCAGAGCCTGGCAGCAGCAGAGTTCTCCATGGTGCAGCTCACTTGCCTGCACAGAGAAGTGTCTGTGTGTTTTGGGGGGCAGGCCAGGTGAGAAGCTGGGTAGGTGTGCTGGAGGGAGCTCTGCAGCCTTGCGCTGTGGAGGGAAGCTGCTGAAATGTTCATATTTATCATCCATCAGTGTTATCTCACTAACCACAGTGCCACCTTGGCCACCCTGGTACACCTGGGCATCTTCTTCCCTATCAGCAGAGATGGCACAGTGGTCCTGCCTCTCCTCCATCAAGGAGCACTATCAGATCCTTGGGGCAGTTCCTGCTGGCATCTCACCCCCTTGGCCCCATGGTGCTCACGGCCACAGGGATGACTCCATCCAGGAGGTATGGCAATTGTGGGTCAGGACCTCAGGAAGCCTCAGGTGTTCCAGCAGCGTGTGCTCATTCTTCAGTGCTGGTGCCCTGCAGAGGGGAATGTCTCTCCAGCCTTGGTGTCCTGTGGGATGATGACCAGCAGTGATGGTGTGAGTGCCTGGGTCATGCCCATCAGTTCTGCTGCAGCTTAGCTGGAGCAGACCATCATGGCCCTCATGTCTAGCAAGGCTGGGGCAGGTTCAGTGGCAGCAGGTGGGATTTTAGCTCATCACCAGGAGAAGCTGATGGCCAGCACAGCTTTAGGATGAGGTCCAGCAAATCTGGGGGTGACTGGAGATGTAGGAGCACCAGGACCTATTGCAGCTGCTTCTCTGAGCACAGCTGATGCTGGTGATGGGGTGGCCAGACCAGCCTGGACCATCTCCATCCATCTCCACACACAGATCTGCATTGGCTGGCCTGGGAATGGCCACAGGAGGGCAATGACCACACAGGACACCTGGGCAGTGCTTGTGACAAACTCCATCAATTGAGACCTGTCCCACATGGAGCTGGTGAGCCCACGTAACCCTGTGGGCCACTCTCCAAGCACAGAGCTGGGCTGTTTGTTCTTTTGCTTGTATAGCACAGGCTTTCTTCCAGTTTGGCTTCAGAGCTCACAAGGGACAGAAATGAGCACATCAACTGTTCCATTTCTGCTGAAAAAAGACACCTGCATCAACCAGGGTAGAACTTTTCTGCTTTGAATTCATCGCAGACTGAGTCTGGAGAGGTTTTGCTCTGTCAGCAGACTGGTCTGTAGATGTCTCCGTGTTCTCCTTCTGAACAAGGAGAAATCAGTTCAAACCAGCCCATCTGATTTATCAGTGCATTTTCCCAGTGGCCACTTGCCTGGGAGAAGCCTGACAAGTCACTGGGGTGCTTGAGCTCTCCCCACTCATTAGCTCCATGAGTCTGCAGCCACGAAACATGAGACAGCAAACCCTAGGAGCAAAAAGCAGAGTTCAGTGCCCTGTCGTGGCTGAGACCATGGGACAGTGATGGCACAGAGGAGGGTCAGGTTCAGGTGTCATGGCTAGACTTGTTCAGACCCAGGGGGTACCCTTGCCCCCAGCACCCACCCAGTCAGGGCAAGTTGCCTTTCCCATGTAGAAATTCCTGTGTTATCCCCTTGACCATCATATGGGGATGACAGCATCTGCAGGATAACACAGGCCTGTTCACCCCTGAAAACAAGCTGGTGAATCCTTCCTGTAGCCTGCAACAACCCTTCTGCTCTGGCAGTTGTGGCTTGCCAGTATCCCCGACCCTGCAGCTCCCCAGCTCAAACTGGATCTGTGTTTTTATTGCAAAGCCTGCTGTGGGGGGAGCAGGAGAGGCAGGCCTGGGGACACAGCCAGGGCTGTCCCTCCCTGCCAGCTGCTGGCTGTCCCTGTGTGCTGTTTGCTCAGCACTGGGTACCGTGTGAAGGCAAACACGGCTGTGCTGGGAGGAGCAGAAACGGGGGCAAACAGAGGCTGTCCCAGTGCTGCAGCCACGGGCACAGTGAGGGGTGTTTGGGGGTTTCCAGGGCACAGACAGAGCCCCAGATGGCACCCCAGGGCCCCAACAGCCCCTCACCTCTGCCCAGGGGTTCTGGCTGCCACAGCCCCAGCACTGTCCTTCTGTCTCCCCAAACTGCTTCCACAGTGTGCAGATTTAAACTGTGCCCTGTGAACCAGGCAGAGCAAGAACAGAGAGCTTGGTGGTTCCTGAGGACACAGACAGTGCCCAGCAGGAGGGTGGTTAATGCCATCACACTAAATCTGCCATTGTTGTTGCCATCCTGAGGAGCAGAGCCTGGACAGGTCAGTGACTCTGTGCACCATCAGCAGTGTCCCCCACCCCACATGCAGTGCCTGTTGCTCCTCTCTAAGCCCCAGGCATGTCCTCTGCTGCTGCCACCTCTGCAGCCCCGGCCCCCTTCACCCTCAGCTCCCTTTGGCTGCCCCAGTGGAGGAGAGGGAAGGGAGGAGGTGAAGCATCTTCCCAGTGCTGCTGAGGAAGGACAAGCCAAGTTCAAACCAGCAGCACCTGGGGCAGACAAGGGGCCCATCTGAGCCAAAAAGAGACATGGTGGGACCTTGCACATCTGGCTCCTTGGGAGCCCTGCAGCCCACGGCCAGAGCTGAGCCCGTGCCAGGCCAGGACCTGGCTGACCCTTGGCCTTAGGAAACTCTGAACAATATGTCACCTCCTCCTCCTCTTCTAATTAGCATAGCCATTTGCTGTGCTAATTTTCTCCTATGGCATCTGAGGTCAGGGACAGTCCTAGTTTTCCTCCTAACACCTGCTGAGCCTGACCTGCTGAGAACAGAGCCCGCTCATCCCACATGTGCTGCAGCAGGCTTTGCTCTCTGCTGGCTCTGCACAGGAGGGTCCCTGCCCCTGCGCTTTGGGAGCCATTTCTACACCTCTGAAAAGGGTACCCAAAATAACTTCTCACCTCCCCCCATCTACCCCACACATATTGGCAGAGGGGCCACAGTGTTCCTGCTGTGCCAGGAGCCACCCTGAGCCAGGCCAAAGGGATGTGGCCAGGGCTGCACAAAAAAATGCCCTGGCATTTGCAGGACCACCTCTGGCAGTTCAAAGCAGAGAGAGAAATCCAGCATTCACAGGCTGATCGTTGTGTGCTTGAGGTGTGTCTGCAGATACATTATCTGTCCCACGGTGGGGTCTGAAGTCCAGGAGATAAGAGGCTGGGGAAAGCACTCTGCAGAGCTGCTGTGGGAGAGATTCCAGGGGCTGGCAGAGGGTGTGGAACAAGTTCCCACTGCACAGTGCTGGTGCTGCCAGGTTGTGCTGGGAAGGGTCAGGTCCCCAGTGGCACCAGTCCAGAGCAGGGCTGGCTGCCTCCTGTGTGCCCAGCTGTGCAGAGGGGCAGGGGGACATCACTGGGATGTGCTGGAGCAGCAGGAACTGCCCAGCCAGGGTGGTGTGAGGAGGGAGAGGGCAAGAGGCATGGCTGGGGCTCACAGCAGGCAGAGGGGTGCAAATGCTGCTCTGCCAAAGCTCCCTGCACCCGCCCATCCCCACACAAGAATCCTTTGTTCCGGCCATGTCCCTGTCCCCCCTGCTGCTCCACGAGTGAGGGACGAGCCCCACGGCCCTGGTGACTCTGGCAGGCAAAATGAGAATAATTAGAAGGAGGTGCCTTTATTACAGGTGTCTGTGAGGGCCTGCAGAGTCTGACCCGGAGGGCCCTTTGATCTCAGCTTTTGAAACCCTATAGCTTTGCTGACAGAGCTTCTCTGTATTTCCAGGTCACCAGGATGATCATTTCCATCTGGGAACAATGAAGTCTTTATGCTGCCCTGTGTGCTGCTCTGTCCCTGTGTGGAATGAGCTGGTGTGCAGGAGGATGTGCTGCTGCCCTGGCGGCCTCGATTCCTTCTCTGGGTGGGTGAGGGACAGCAGCAGGAGAGCCCACCCAGCTCAGCATCCTCACTACCAATGGGAAACGGGAGGCTCTTAGTGCCAGGAGGTTAAATTTACCCAATGCACAGCCCTGTGAGAGGGCCTTTATTCCCCAGGATGTACCCAAAACCTTCCTGCTCCCCTGGGGAAAAGCCCTGCACATCCCCAGCCCCAGTGGCAAACCCAAAGTCCAGCCTCTGGGATGGGTCACACAGGGAATTTGCACATGGGGGCATTGCTGTGCCTCCCAGTGCAGTGGACCCAACACCTCAGGGCAGGGAGCAGGAAATGTCAGGGCTCCTGAGCCGTCCCCAAACCAGAGCACTGCAGGGTGAGCACCTCCCCTGTGTGCTGTTTGGAGGACTCCTGGCATAGCCCCCAAAACAGCAGGTCCCCAGGCACTGTCCTGGGTCTCCTCAGTGCCCCACGCTCAGGCCCCTGTGCTCTGCTGGTGCCCAGGCAGGAGCAGAGAGCCCTAAGCCTGGATTTCTCAGGGCTGCATGGACTTAGCTGGGGAGAGCCATGCTGCAGAGCCTGAGGCTGGTCAGGTCACCTGGGGATAAGGCAAGGACAGAGAAGCACTTGGAGAGGAGAAGCCCCTCAACACCCTCTTGTCCCTTGTCCCACTTTGGGATTTTGTCTGAACTGAAAGAGCAGCATCTGAAAAAACCCAGCATTTTCCTGGTTGATGTGGTCTGCCTGGGCCTTTTCCAGCTCCACAGCCTTCCTCAGCCTGGGAATCTGCAGTGACACCTTCCTCTCCCTTTCCTCTCCTGTCAGTTCCCTGGGAGTCTGTACCCATCTCCTTCTGGTCCCAGCCTGGTTGGGGCTGCTGGAGGCTGTGGTTTGCCTTTCCTTTGTCAAAACAATGCATTGTTTGGCAGCAGCTGCAGGTGTGGGGACCGGTCCTGCCAGTTCCCTTGGTTGGGACAGTTTTTGCTGGGGTACAAGGTAAAATTTTGCCTGGATAAGCTCCAAGGTCTGGGGAACAGGGTGTCCTCACAGATGCTCTGGGAACATGCACTGGGGGCACCAATTGGATCCAGTCTGACCCCCTTGGGCTGTGCTTGGGTGATGATTTCATCCCTCTGCACCTTTTGGAGCATGGCTGTTCCCAGCCTGAGGAATGAAATGAGTTGTCCATGTGGAGGCCAGCAGTGTTAGCCACTGTCTGCCATGTCCCCACAGCAACTGGCTCCAGTGCCAGAGACCAGCCCAGCCCTCTCCTGAGGCTTGGTGGGCACTGTGGGATGGGCTCTGAAGCCAGAGCACAGATCCTGGGCAACAGCTGGTGTGGGTATCTGTGGTGGTGATAAGAACAGCCTGGCTGATCGATTCGTGGATCACAGCCAGCAGTGTGCAGTTTCTCTGGGTGCTCTCCGTGCACTGCATGTCACCTCCTGGTTTTGCAAAGCAAATCCTGGCTGTGCAGGGGCAATGGAGTGGGGACATCTGCTTTTCTGACAGATAAATTCCCCAGGGACCAGAGCTGGAGCCAGCAGTCAGCCTCCCTGTCAGTGGGTGTGGGATGTGGGGGCACAGACCCCCCATCCTGCTCCCTCTCCCCACCATGCTCCAGCAGAGCTCTCTCCAGGCAACCCAGCCAGGGCAAGGAGAGTCTCTCCCCTGCCGAGGTGTGCTGGTGCCACACATACCTCACATGCCTGGATGCAGGCATCACCAGGCACCAGCACTGCTAACCCTTTCCTATTCTCCAGGCAGCAAGGCCAGCTGAGTGCTGCTCTCCCAAGGGTGCCACTGGCCCCCAAACCCAGTTCCATTACCCTGAGGATCCAGCATGGTGTAGGCAGTGCTGGCACCCACCTGGGCAAGGAGCCACAAGCCTCCATGGTGCCAAAACCTGGCTTTGCCCTCTCTGCATGGTCCTTTCAGCCATCAGCCAACTAAAGCACAGCTCACCCTCCTTGAACTCTGTCACCTGTATTCTGCTTCCACCTCTCTGGAACTGTGACTGCACCTCCCTCCATCATCCTCTCAGACAAAGATGCTCCCAGCTGCCTTAGAGGAACAGAAGTCATAGAATGGTTTGAGTTGGAAGGGATCTTACAAATCATCTCATTCCACCCTCTCTGCCATGGGCAGGGATGCTTTCCCCTCTCCCAGGTTACTCCAAGCCCTGTCCAGCCTGGCCTTGGACACTCGCAGGGATGGGGCAGCCACAGCTGCTCTGGGCACCCCGTGCCAGGGCCTCAGCACCCTCACAGGGCAGAATTTCTTCCTGATCTCTAATGTAACCCTGCCCTCAGGGTTTGAACCATTCCTCCTTCTCCTGTGTCCTAAGTCACAATGCAAGTCGTGATGTACAGAGTCCACTGCAGGTGGGGGCCTCTCAGAAGCTTTTTGTCTGCCCTAAACAATGTTCAGGGGGACCAGACTGGATCCCTGCTTATCTCCAGGATGCTGAAATGTCCACCACGTTCCCTGCAGCATCTCCCACTCCCAGATGCAGCCTGGCCAGCTCTCCACTGGCTGCTCCCAGCAGGCACTCACCCCATGCTCTGGCCATGGTGACCTGACATGTCCTGCACTCCAACCTGGAACATGCACGAAGGGAGCCTGGGGAAAAATCAATATAAACCCCAACTGTGTGACTCTTCTGGTTTACTGCAAACCTCCCAGCCCACATTTCGCATCCTTGGAGGAGGAAGGTTTCTTTTCTGCTGGAATCTGAGATTCAGCTGAGCCCATGTCAGAGCAGACTGGAAGCTCTTCATGCACGTCTGGTGGTGCAAGGGCTGTGTTTCCACTTTGGCATGCATGTGTGCCTTTGTTGTAGATGCCTCAGCAGGTGAGAGTCTGCATATAGCTGGGTCCCCAGGCTGCTTTCAGATGTTTGTGTGTTCTCCTGGTTTTGGGTGCTCTCTGCAGGGTGGGTGCATGGAGAAGAAAGTCACATTATGCCTGTTCAGGGGGTGCAAGTCCTACTCTGGCATCATCAGTTCTCATTGCAAGAACTCCATAAGATCACCCCACTCATCTCTCTGTGAGTGGGTCTTGCTTAACCCACTGTCTTGGACTGATTTATGATGATAGTCTATTCCATGATCTGCTGCTTTATGCCCAAAAACAGTTGCTGTATCTTTCAAGCTCAGGACTGGATGTGTGCAGGGCTGGGGAAGGGGGGGAAGTTGGGGTTTTTGGTGGCATTTTTGAAACCTCACTGCCCAGGTGCACTTCTGTGGCACTGTGTGGTTTGGTTTTGCTTGACTTGTTTGGGTTTTTTTGGCCCAGGCAAAAAGCTTTTCCCTTCCCTGGCTTGGAGAAGCTGCAGCAGCAATCTTTCAACTGCCTTGAGGTGAACTGAACAGCTGCTGGTTAGGGGCTGGAGAAGTGGGACTGGCGGAAGTGGGGCCCCCTGTGCCAGCCCCAAGCCTTGGGGAGCTGAGCTGGGTAGAGAAAGCACACCAGAGAATCCAGCCCAGCTGCTCTGTCTGCCCTGGACACCAGAGAGCCACCAGGGTTTTGCCTCCTGCTAGAACTCCTCTGTGGAAGCTCCACTTCCCTCGGCATGAAAGCTGGTGCCATCTCATACCAGGGGTTGGAAAGGGGTATTTATTTCTTCAGTGTTTGCCCCATTCTCTGGGCATTTTAGGGTCTTTATTTCTGTTGGGGGGAAATGGGGAGGAGGGCATGAGTTCTGATAGTTCAGTGTTTAGCAGTTGTTTCCTTTTCTTCCTTGCCTTGTGGGCACTGTTGTTAATAAACTGTTGGGGTTTTTTTCACTTTCCTCTATTAGCATTCATTTGTCGGTGGAGGGGGATTGTTGACACCCTTTAGAGGAGACTGCTCACTGCAGTGTCTCGTCTTGAATTTGTCTCAAAACTGAGACACCCACACTACAAGCTTCTCCTGCATCCTCCACTCTGCTCTCTGCCTGGCTTCAGGCAGCCCATGCTGCAGAGTCTGACACCCTGGGACTGCCTGAAGTGATTCTTCCCCCTGAGCCAGCCTGCCTACCCTGGATGTACCCAGAGCTCACACCATCCAGGTCCATGCTCCAAGAGCCCTCTAGCCAAAGCCCTGACATCACAGGGGTGTGGGGTGCTCTGGCCACCCTCAGTCTCTCTGCTGCAGCTCCAGCTCCTCACAAACCTGCACAGACTGCAGTGGAGCAGGAGGTCTACAGGATGGGGCAAAACCACAGGTGGGATGTGCCTCAGAACAGAAGAGCTTGTGTTTGGAAGAAAGAGCCCAAGCATCAGGACAGGCATGGCTCTCAGGGGTGCTGGATGTCACACCCACAGCACAAGCAGCATTATTTTGAAGCCCTTGCAAGTGGAATAAAGAAGGAAAGGGGCAGACCAACCATGAAGCATCACATGAGATCATGCAGGTGCCTCTGGAGGACACTAAAGGTGGGCTGCACACAGGCAGCACCCAGCACACACCATGCTCCAGGTCCTTTGCTAGCTAGAAGGGCAGGATGGAGTCTGGGCTGCCCAGGGGGGCCAGGAGATTTTGTTTGTTTCCTGGAGAGGTGGATCCCAGGAGACTGATGGAACTGCTAGCCCAGGCTCTCCTTGGCTGTGAGTTCTGCCCACTGGCCCTGTAGTCCAGGAGGCTGTGCCAGGTGTTGGATGGTCCAGGCTGTGCCAGCCTGAGCACAGCTGTCACTGGTGGGTATTTCACAGGTGCCTCATGGCAAGCACCCAGGGGACTGGTCCCTGAGGGCAAGCTGAGTTGACCTGAGCTGGGGATACAGGTCTGAGGGACAGAGCTCTGCTACAGTGCTGAATGCTGGGGACATGACATGGAGGTGAGCAGGGAAAGCCTGGCAAGGAGCTCAGAGCACTTGGAGCAGACAGGTCTGGCACATATACTGTGTTTCCATCTCCTCAGGTGTTACAGCTGTTCCACTATTGCCAGCTCTGGAGTGAAAGGAGTTTAGGGAAACCCCAGCTTGGTGATGAGGCAGATTTAGATCTTGTGGCTAAGGAAGGAAGCCTGCTCCAGGGCATCTACCAGCACCAGCAGCCAGTCTGGAGCAGGTTTCCAAGCTGATGGGCACTCTCTTCAGTCCTAGGCGGTATGGCTCATGCTCAGCAAGGCTGCTCACAGCCAGGGAGGAGCCCCATGCTGGAGGAAGCAGTGGGTGGAAGTGCCCAGGGTGATACACAGCAGCATGTGCAGAGCCAAAGGATGGGGAGATCCCTGTGGTATGCAAACCAGTAAAGCAGAGGAGCACGTGAGTGTGGGGTTCACCTGCCTGAGGCAGAAATGCCCGGCAGCCCCAGGAGCTGAGCTGAGCCTGCCCACCACCTCCACCTGTCCAAGCTGGTGGGCTGTGCCTGGACCAGCTCCAGGCACACGGGAATGAGCTGGTGACTCACTCCAGCCTGCTCCCCTAACGTGGCACAAATCCCCCTGGCCCTGCCAGGTGCTGGGGTGAGCCAAGAGCTGAGACCTGACATCACCTTAGAGGGTTGCTCACACCTTCCCCATGAAGCTGGCGAGGGCAGCCTGCACTGTGCAGCACCTGGGCTGATGGCCCACGGGCAGGGCTGGGCCCCAGCACAGGCTCTGCAGCCACCAGCCCAGTGGAGGCCAGTCCTGACCCCTCAGCCTGTGCCTCTCCTTTCGCCCATGGGTGCTGAGAGCAGGGCCATGGCTGGGCCCCTGGAGCAGCCCAGGCTGGGAGTTTTGGGGAACTCCCAGCCCAGTGCCCTGTGCCAGGTTCTTGGGTCACCCTGCACCAGGTGGGTGCCAGCACCATCCTGCCATGCTGGCACAAGGACTTGTTTCTGTGCCAGGGAACCGCATTATTTCAAAACAAGTGGAAAGGAGCTGAAGTCCTCCCTCATGGAATGTTGGCACAGCTGGCTCTTCTCAGGGGTCCTGCAAGGCGTAGAAATGGCCTTGAGAGTTTCCCAGCACCAGTCCTGACTGGCCCCAGTGATGAAGGAGTGGGGGACCAGCTGGGCACTGCTGCCAGAGGGAAGGTTCCTGCAGGCTCAGAGACGCAGAGTCAAATTCTCCATGCAAGCAGAGTGCCTGCATTTTTTTTCCAAGCTGCCCTTGCAGCGTGCTTGGGTAAGAGTCATTTCCCTCTCCCAGCAGCAGTAGCTGGCCCTGGTTGCACATCCTGGTGGAACTTGGAAGGGGTGCACTGCCAAACCTTTGCAGGGTGCAGAAATTGCCCCCAGCTCCGAGACTCCTCTTGGAAAGCTGAGGAGTCCTGGTCATGCTGTGCTCCCCACTGGGGGTAGAGCATGATGTGCTTGGCCCTGTGGAGGATGGGTCTGGTGAGTCAGTTCTCTTGCTGGTAAACTGAGTCAGCTGCCTCTGACCTGGGAGCCTTTCTGCCACGGATGGGGAAACTGAAGCAGGCAGAAGTTGTGACTTACTCCCATTTTCAGGCATGCTGAGGAGGATCTGGGCCCCAGCCCCTGGCAGGAGAGGGGACCCGCACTGGTGGCCCTGTGCAGTGGAGAGGAGAGGGCAGGATGGCAGCAGGAGGAGCAGCCCGGAGTGTGGGATGACTCAGCTGTGATGTGTGGGGGGTGAGGCTCAGCCCAGCCTTTCGTAATGTGTTTACCAGCACCTGGGTGGCTGCTGCCTTCCAGGACACGCAGCCCATCCTCCTCAGCCCCAAACCTGCTCGCCAGGCTCAGCACAGCTGGGGAGTGACCTGTTCCCACCCCAGGCTGCCTGGCTCATGGTGGGGAGCTGGCCAGGGAGCCTCTGGCCAGCCCTCTGCTCCAGCACTGCTGCTGGCATGCTGCCCCTGCCCAGGGGACAGCAGTGACCCAAACTGAGGTCATGGAGTGTCCTCCCAGGGCAGCCAAAAACTGCTGGGTGCACCAAAACACAGTCCCAAACCATGGGAAGGTGGTGGCACATCACAACAGTTATATCCACATGATGTCAGCCCACGGAGAGGGACAGAAATTCCCCTGCATTCCTTACACTGTTTGCTGACTGCCACTCCAGCCACCTGGCCACCTTCTGCCAGCTGCCAGGATACGTGTCCTGTGTGGGCAGGACAGAGAGTCAGGGGAAAGTCCCTTTATATGGATAGTTTTAGAGCTAAACATGCTGTTTTGAGAAACTTCCCTAGGGTAACAGATGCAAAAAGTGTTTTATTTCCATTTAGCTTCTTGTGGAACTTGAGATGGGAAATGCTGGTCAGAAGCAGAAACACCGACATTTCCTTCCACAGGGGGCTGGGAAGGAGGGTGCCAGGCTCATGTCCCTGCTTTCTGCTCTAGGTTAACTTGTTTTTGCTGTCACAGCACTGCCAGGGATGTACACTCAGCACGATGGTCATCAGTGCTCCTATTGCAACTGAAAACTGCTGTGTCATGGGCAGAAGCACCTGGTACACGAAGACTCCAGACAAGAGGTCCTGGAGCCTTCAGTGGAGAACTCAGGTGCTTTCCAGCAGGCCCACGTTGATCCCTGCCACACTGGACACAGGGCACTGTGGTGATGCCATTGCCTGCTGCATCCTGCTGGCACCTGGCCAGCCCGGACCCTTGGTCATGCTGAGCAGGTGACCTGTGTGCAGCAGTTAACCTCAAAACACCGTTCCCAGTTAACCTAGTTTGGCTCTGGGCAAGGCTGGGCCCTCTAGAGAAAACCACGTGTGGGCTTGTCTCCTGCTGGCCTCTCTGTTGGCTGGTTTCCATCGCATGATTCACGGCAGTTCCCGGTGCCAAGGCTGAGAGGGAGCCTGTGTCACTGCATTGTCCCTGGGATATTTACTGCCTGCCCACTGATCAAGGTTCAGGCTGGCAGGGCCTGGCACCGCAGGCAAAAACTGGTGTTCCCAGCCTGGCAGGAGCTGTGGCTGGGTCAAGGTGGGCAGCTGAGCTGGCCCCTGCAGCATTGCCATGCTGTGGGGGGATGGATGGTGAGAGGCAGCAGTGCAGTGCCATGGCTTAGCCTGGCAGCTCTCTGGCTGCCTAAGGAGGGCTCAGCCATCCTCGCTGCCCTCCAGGCTCCTGCCAGGCACTTGCTCCACCCTGACAGTGCCCCGGCATTCACCCTGACTGCTTTGCTGCCCCAGCTCCACAACAGGAACATCAGAGAGGGCAGGGCCCACACATGAAAGAGAAATGTCTTCACCCACCCCATGCCAGGAATATCTGCCTGCAGGTCATGTGCACTCACAGGCATGGCACGTTTTATCTCAGCTCATTCTCTAATGGGTCCCCAAAGGTGCATTCAGCCCAGCCCCTTCCTCTCTGGGCCCGACCTGCAGCTCCCATGCTGCAGCAGTGACTAGCAGATATGACTCCTGTCCCCAATCCCGGGTTCAGAGGGTATCCAGGGAGGTGGGGAAGGTGCTGCATGGCACCTCAGGAGCCACCCGTGCAGTAAATCAGTAACAAAGCGACAGCTCCTCATGTGACTGCAGCCTCTCCCTTGGCTGGCGGGCAGGAACAGGCACTGGCTGCCCAGTGCTGTGGCCATCGACTGCCACGCACACCGGCCCCTCTGCCCTGCAGTGCCAGGGCTGGGACATGCACAGGGCGTGCAGGGGAGGGCACAGCTCCTCCTCCCCGTGCCCCTGGTGCTGTGGAGCAGGCAGCCAGGGCTGGGGCCTCAGCCCTGGGACACACAGCTCAACCTCTTCTTCTCCTAGTCCTTCTTTAGCCATGCCCCTCATTTGGGACCAGCTCTTCCCTCCACTCTCATCACCTGTGCAGATGATGTAGCCCCTTGGTGGTCTCTGGCAGAGAACCCTCCTGGGATATACCCATTCCTCCAGCAATCTCCAGGGTCTGAAATAAAGTTTCATTCCAATTATTGTATCTTTACAACAGTGAGAGACAAGAGGGACACCAAAAAACCCCAGTTTCTATGGCAACCAGGAATAACCTCCTTGGAGACAGTGCTCTGCCACTTTCCGTCCCAGACCCTGGTGATACATCAGTTCGTAGATACAGGGGCCAGCATGGCCTCCTGAAGAGCCCCATGACAGCTAAAGCAAGGTCTCTCAGTTGCAGAGTCCACCTTTTCCTGGTTTCTCCACCTGCTGCCTTTGCTATACTGTCCTGCTCTGCGAAAAACAAAGCCAGGAGGGATTTCTGCAGTTTCACAGCTGGGGGAGCAGGACAGGGATGTGCCCTCGTTCAGCCCAGCCTGCACCCCAGCAGCTCTTTGCTGCGGGTAAGTGCTTCTCACTGGCAGCCCCACTCTGGACTGGGAGAGCCTCTGCCCCATCCTGTGCTTCTCCAAGCTACGATGGTGGGTGACGGCACCCTGCCCACCCCGTCACCCATGACAGGGGTATTCCTGCGGGGAGCCCATGACTTCTGGGAGAAGGCAGCCGGTGCTGCTCTGCCTCACACCTGCATGGGGCAGCTCAGCACGGGGCTGCACAGGGGCTTGTCACTCATCCCCGGGGCAGAGAGGGACTCTCTGCTCCGAGGCAGCTCACGGCACTGCGTGGCACAGAGCCCTCCATGCCCACAGCTGGAGAGAGCCGTGGAAGAGGTTTCCCAAGGAAGCTGTGGAGGTCCTGGGCAACCTCCTGCGGCTGACCCTGCTCTGAGCACGGCTGCTGGACTGGTGATCTCTAGAGGTTCCCGCAGCCTCAGCCTCTGGGCAGGCGTTTCCCCGCCGCTGGTGTCCAGGGCCACAGAGCGCCCGAGCCAGCTGGGCTGGGCAGGAGCGGCCCGGCCCCGCCCGGCCCCGGGGGCGCCGCAGGCGCGGCCC
>VXBB01024956.1:66708-82230 GCA_013399915.1 Illadopsis cleaveri
GCCCGGGGGGCCCCGCGGGCCGGCCCCCCGCCTCAGCTGCGGTGACGTCACGGCTGGAAATCCTGACCCCGAGTAACCCCGCAGCGCCGCCTCTCCTGATTGGCTAAAGCGCACAACACGGTGGCTAACAGGGCCAATCAGAGCACAGCTGCCACTCCCTCAAGTGTAGCAGCGACAGGAGGGCTCTGATTGGCTACCGGGCCTCTCCTGAGCGGTTTTTTTTTGCGGATGCCGGGCTCTGATTGGCTGCGTGGCTCTGTGCTGGAGGCTCATTGGTTCATTACTGGGCGCCGCAGTGGGGGCTGGGACAGCCTCTGGTGCTCAGCGGTGTGAGAGAGGCGGGCGGCCCCTGTCCCGTGTCCCCTGTCCCCTGTCCCTATCCCTGTCCGTGTCCTGTGGGGGTCTCCTGTGGGGCAGAGCCTTCCCTCGGCTCATCCCAGCAGGGCACGCTCTGCTGGAGCCCAGCCCTGGCGCTCACATCCCACCTTTAGGAGTCAGAGCCTGCCCCTGCGGCCTTCCTCACGATCATCTGCTGGGAATGGGCACCGGTGGCCACCAAGGGCCCGGGCCAGGTTTTAAGCGTCAGTCCCCAGTCTTTCTTGCTCCTGTCTGTGGTGTCGGAACAAGCCCCAGAGCCTGAGAAAGCAAAACATTACAGGTGGAAAACGATTCCTGGCTGCAGTCTGAGAGCTTTGAACAGTACCTGGGGTTCCCTAGGAGAACAGTGGAAGGGAGGGACTCCATCCCTGGAGCAGGCACTTGGGCAGAGTCAGGGGAGATGGGTGTGAGGCACCACTCGTGTTCTATCTCCCCTTGTGCCTGAATCTCCTTGGTGGCACCAGAACAGTCCTTTCCTGCTCCATCACACACACAGGGCATCCTGAGCAGCTCTGGCTGGGGCACCAACCTAACTGCTGATCCTGTGTCACCATAAGGGCTTCTGGGGCTTCTGATGCCACCAGCAGCACCAGCTCCAGAAAGGATTCCCGAGGCACCCAGCTGGTGATCTCAGTCTTTGGGGAGCACCTCACTGCCAAAATCACTCTGACTCTTAACCACAACTTACTGCTCGGCCACGTGGCATGGATCCCCTGCTAGGCAGCAGCCCCACCTGTGAGTTCCCAAATCTCTGCATGAAGACATTTTTCCGTGTGAAGATCCTGACATTTTTCTCTCCATTCATGTAAATTAATGTGTTCTGAGGGACCTCCTTGAACTTCTTCATTGTGCAGGAAGAGCACAGCCTGGGAAGCCCCTGAGTGCCTCAGCAAGGACAGCAATGTGAGGGATTCATCTCACTTCTCCTTACAGCCCATTTTCATGAGTGGTCCTGTTGTACTCCGTTGTTTGTTGACTTCAACCTCTTTGGCAGGCAACCGCCTTTTGTCTACTCATGAAAACACTTGGAAGTTATGCGATTTTGGCTTGCCTGACCATGGTTTCACATTTCACTTGCCCAGGTTTACCCTCCTTGGTGTTTGGACACGGTTATGGCTTATTCAAAGATATCACTTTACTTCCAACCAACTCCCACGCTTGCTTTTCACAAACATTTGCTATAACACTGCTGCAACCTCTATGAACTGACACACACGTTTGCTTTCTGCCTCCAGGATCATATTTACACAACATCCAGCACGTTATAGAGGCAAGAGATAAAGCTGTTAGAGGATAGCCAAAGGAGGGCTGTGAGGATGGTGAAAGGTCTGGACGGGCCACACGACGAGTGCCTGAGGGCACTTGGTCTGTTCACCCTGGAGAAGAGCCTGAGGTCAGACCCCCCTGGGGCTGCAGCTCCTCATGAGGGGCAGCTCTGATCTCTGCTCTCTGTGACAGAGACAGGACCCCAGGGAAGGGCTGGAGCTGTGACAGGGGAGGGTTAAATTGGATATTGGAAAAACATTCTTCCCATCTGAGAGTGATTTGGCACTGAACAGGCTCCTCAGGTCACAGCCCCAAGGCTGCCAGAGCTCCAGGAGGATTTTGTCCCAAATCTCAGGGACAGGATGGGATTGTTGGGGTGTCCTCTGCAGTGGTTGGACTCAAAGGCTGCTTCCAGCTCAGGAACTCTTCTGATTGCTAATTTTAATTTCTTATTTTCCTTCTTTTTTTCAGTTTCTAATTTTAATAGTGTCCCTCTTTTGCACATAACTATTGCTGCTGGTTTTCTGCTGCTGGTTTTCCTGTCCTAGACATCTTCTGTGGTCATCAGAAGAACATTTTGCCCTGGGTTTGTTGTCCTGAAGGTAAAGTCATATTAAAATGTACAATGAGACTGGGATGAAGGAAGTGTCTGTGTGACTGGCTGGGTTTGAAAGTACCAGAAGGAACCCTAAAGAGGAAAATTATGAGTATGGCTTGCACAGGGCACAGTCAAGAGCAGGAAGATGCTGAGCAATCTGTTGTTTGCATCAGCCCAGATGGCTGGACTTTGATTAGGGCTGGGGTGTAGGTAACACCAGCAGGAGACCTGTGCTTTGGTAGTGGAAGGATGGCAACAAGATGCAAACATGTCCCTCACATCATCCTCCTCCCCTGACACCATCACAGCACCTGTAAAGGCACCACAGCAAGGAAACACAGACAGAGGCAATAATCCAGGCTGAAGCTCTTGGAAGGTGGATCAGGGACTCCATGGAAATGGTCAGTTCCTAAAGGGTGTGAAAAGAGCTGTTTGCTGTAGCCAGTAGAGAGGAACCCAAGAGCCACAGTAAGGACCCACCACCCCTCATCCCAGTGCTGCCCTGCTCCCCTGGCCAGACCCTGTGTGGGTGAGTGTGAGGATGAGTGAAACTGGGAGATACACTGTGTGAGTGACTTAGGCAGTTTGTTTTAATAAACATCCCCTTCTCCAAGGAATTTACATCCTATAATGTGCCTGGCCCAGAGGAAGCACAAGCCCCAGCATGCACCCCATTGGTACAGCCTTGGAGGGCTTTCCTGGTCCACAGCCCAGTTTTGGGGGGCTGAGGTGCTGGTGTATCTGTGTGCATTCAGCCCAGTGCAGTTGTCTGTGGGCTGAGGAGTTGCCAGTGTGCTGGCCAGGCTGGTGATGCTGCTTCCAGCAGCTGCTGGGAACACAATCTTGGAGAGTAAGGTTGGATTCCACAGGGGGAGCCCCTGTGAGATCCTAGAGAGCTGCAAAGAGCTGCCAGAGCAGCTGGGGATGGTGTGCAGAGAGTGATGCCTGGTGCTGTGCACTCCTCAGCCCTGCCCAGACACGTGGAGGTCCATGGAGAGGGGTCTCCTGAAGGCAGCCAGAACCACAGTTCTGTGCTGTGGTTCATCTCTGGTGGGCAGCATTGCTTCTGTGCCCCAGAGCTGGGGAGGGCTCCACTTATTGTGACTCCAACACTGCAGGAGGAGAATAAGGCTTGAGAGAGGATCTGTGCTGGGGATCACCCTGGCCCTGCTGAAACCCTCCAGATCCATGGCTGGACAGGCTTCACCCAGGAGAAGATCCCTGTGGTGTCACCTCAGTGCAGGGAACTGTGGCTGCCCAGGAAAGGGGCTGCTCGGGGGGCACCAGTACCCCAGCAGAGGTGGGGCGTGTGCTCACAGCAAGGTGCAGGTGTGGTCATGAGGGCTTGTGGCCATGTCACCTGCAGGCAAAGACATCACCCACAGACTGGGAGATCCCCTGCACCATGGGTCATGTTGTTGTCCTTTTGTTGTCCTTCCCTGCCACCCCATCCCGACTGCATTCCTGCCACCTGACTCAGGGTTTGCAGATACTGCCCACGCCTGCCCAGCCACCCGGGAGGGCTCAGCCCCTCCTCCTGGCACAGCAGGTTGGCAGAACTCACACAGTCAAGGTCAGAAAGGTGTTTGGAATTAGAGAAAGGGGCAGGGAGAAGTGTGGGTACCATCATGGGAGACTTGGAGCTACAGCAGATGCATCTTGCAGGGCTCCTTGCTCCTGTGGGAGGAGACCTCAGCAGTGACCCATCAGCGTGATTCTGTCAGCATATGCCAGGCTCAGCACCCCTCCAAAGCAGACTCCAAGGAAATCACAGGAACACTGAGTGACTGGCACCCAGCAGTTAATGTTCCTTGTCACTTCTCAATCCCTGAGTGGGAAAAGACCAGTGGAATTAGAAGGGTCGATCCATTTTCTGGGCTGAGGTGAGAAAACTTCAGCATCTGCAAATACTGGACAAGAAGAAAAGTGAGAAAATGGTGATAGAGAAAAGAGAAAAGTCATTTCAGCAAATTGTCCATTTCAACAAAGCTCAGAGGAGGAGATGCCCGAAGATGGGTCCCCAACTTGAACATGGATGAGGGACCAGAGGTGTCTCTGCCAGTGGCACAGGAGATGAGATGGGACGAGAAAGACACTGCAGGCTAAAGGCCATGTTGGACAGCAGAAATTGCAGACCTTTCTCCAAATTCCAGGGACTGTTTGTGTCTGAAATTCCACCTAAAAGCAGGTATTGTCCCCAGTGAACTGGTGACCTCCTAACTGGGGCCATGGCACTGATCAAATTAGGCTGGTGAAGATCGGAGCACAAGTGCCGGAGGAGCAGTGACTTCATTCCAAGCACGTACCAAAACTCAGAGCCAGACCTTGATGTCAGGGGATTTCTATTTTAAGTGGAACTGACTCAGTCTCTCACACTTCTTGCTGGTCTCTGTCTTCCTTAGGGCCGCCCGCACCCTGAGGTGTTTGCACAAGGGGCATGGCTGGGCCTCCAGGCTGAGGCATAGGACAGGGCTGCCACGTCAAGTTTCCTCTGCATGGGCTTCTCTCAACTGGCAGTGACAAAACAGTTTTGGGGAAGGTTTTGGATGCATCAGCAATTATTATTGCAGGATCTTTCATCTTCAAACAATCCTCTCTTCACCTTCCAGAAGACTCAGGCAGAGCTACTGCTTTTTAGCTGTTTGTTCTCCTTTTGGGTGTCTTTTCTGACTGCTATCTGTCAAAGTGTTGGGAAGGGAGGAGGATGTGGGGTATCTGCTGGCATCACCTCCTGTTGCAGGAGTGGGGCTGGCACTCTGGGCTGGCAGAAGTGTCCTTGCACCACCTGGCAGCATTGCCACCTGCCTGGCAGCCTGTCCTTTCCCTGTCCTGGAGCCTGCCACGGCACAAACTGAAATACCTGCCCATGGTACCTTATCTGGCAGCCTGCTGCACACTGGGAGTGGGGAGATGGCCCAGATATTCCATTTCATGGGTTTCCTACATCCACAGCCATGAGTTCACCAGAGCACAGGCATGTAGGACAGGAGCACCCTGGCTGTGCCCCACTGGGTCTGCCCAGCACTGGCCCTGTGCTCTCCTGTCCCATCTTTGGGGCTCACTCAGCACCCCACAGACAAGGGGATGTCAGGTCCTGAGTTGCTGGAAATCCTCCAGAGCTTTGTCCCATGATGCTCACAGAGTATCACTGCTTGGATCCCACTCTCCTGCTGCCCCCTCTGACCTTGCTCCCTGCTGGCAGCCCCAGCACTGCTCCTGTACAGGGAGAAGAGAGAAATTTTTCAGTATTCTGAGTGTCCCAGACAGGAGAGAGACCTGCCAGGCTGGGCAGGACATGGTCACCCCTATGACCACCATTAAGACAGCCTGGTAGAACCAAGGGACCATCTGTCCCAAATACAAATAGTCCCCAGGAGTGTGCTGGGTTTGCTCCATTACAGAATCAGAGAATCATGGAATCTCCTGTGTTGGAATGGACCTACAAGGATCACTGAGTCCAGCTCCTGGCCCTGCACAGACACCCCAACAATCCCACCCTGAGCATCCCTGAGAGCATTGTCCAAACCCTCCTGGAGCTCTGGCAGCCTCGGGGCTGTGCCCATTCCCTGGGGAGCCTGGGCAGTGCCCAGCACCCTCTGGGGGAAGAACCTTTCCCTGATATCCAGCCTGACCTTCCCCTGGCACACCTTCGTGCCATTCCCTCAGGCCCTATCACAGAAGAGGATGTGGTGCCTGGGGCTGGCTTTGTTCCCAGGTGCATCTGGCTCTGTGGGGTGGGCAGGAAAGGCCCCAGTATGATGGTCAGGAAATGCAGGCAGCAGACCATGCCCATGGCTGCGCTGTCAGGGACAGGGACAGAGGGGTGAGGAGGCTTCCTCGGAGCTCACTAGCTTCTCCCAGGGAAGAAGAGCCCAAATCCTGGCAAACATTGGACATCTGCCAGCCGAGTGATCTGTCTCACCAGCTCCTCAGCAACTGCCCAAAGCTGTGAACAGGAGAGACATCCCCCACCTACAGTCCTGAGTGCTGTCAGCACCAAGCTGCAGTTGCTGCTGCATTGCCTCACATCACCCATGGTGCTGCCACACCTGAGACATACCAGCAGGATATCGTCACCTGGTGACTCAGGGCCACTGGCTTGGGCTCTAAGCTGGAGCCTCTGACCTGAACCTAGGGGAGAATATCTTGCAAGCTGCTGGCCCCTGCTTCACTGTGGCACTGGGGAGCTCCAGGCCTCTGTGGGTTGCTGGCTGAGGGCCGTGTGGGTCAGAGAGCCAGTGCTGAGCAATTCACTGCGTGGGACTGAGTCACTGGAGAGAGGGGAAAACTGCCCAGGGAGCCTGGGGATTTCTCCATCCTCTCCCTCTGATTCTTCTTCTGCCACAGCCATAGCTAACAGCTCTGTCCTGCAGGTGGCAGGGCTTGGAGCCTGGGATGGATGGTGCTAACAGCCTCAGGAATCCCACTCTCACCCCTGTGCTTGTGACTGGCCTTGCTGATACTGCAGATGTTGGGGTAGAGCAGCTCCAGCATTGGTGGAGCACATCTTGCCCACCTGTGGAAATGTCCTCATGGCTGTCAGGTGGACATCCCAAGGTGCAGAGAGTCTGCAAGGTAATAAGCTTAGTAGGGAGGTTTTTCCCTTCCTGCATCATCCTTCAAGCATCCCAGGCAGTATCCTGGAAAACAGGATAAAAACCTTTTTAGGTAAAGGTTTAGGATATTCCCTCCCTGTGCTCTGCCCTTCCCTGAGCCTGGTCTGTAGATATCCTCAGAGCATCTGGTGCTGATGGTGTGCAGCTCTGGGACCTCAGGGGGCTCCTGCCCTCCCCAGTCCATGCACATCAGCACAGTGCCAGCACTGCAGTGCCCTGCAGTGGGCACAGGCACCAAACTTACACAGGCAGAGCCTGTCTCCTCCCATGGCCTCCTACCACCAAGGACCCTGGTATAACCTTTTTCCCCACTTGTGCACAGCAGTGGGGATGTGACCTGCTCCATGGGACACCCCTGGTCCCTTGCTATGGCCCTGGCTGGATGTGGCTTCAGCAAGGCTTCTGTGGCTCCAGAGCAAGGGCCCAATGGAATGGGGGTCTGGATGACAGGGCAGGGGCACAGCCTACCCCAGGTGCACAGACAGGCTGTGGGCAGTGAGAGCTGCTCTGGGGACACAGCCATGCCCTGTGACCAGGACATCTCCAAGGGGAAGGACAGATTTTGGGGAGCCACTATGTGTGATGGTGACCTTAGTGGGGGCAGTACAGAAACCCCCAGCCTGGCTGGGGTTTGGAGAAGGGAGTGCAGTGGCAGGGGCATGGGCACAGGATTCCCAGCCCTCATTTGCATGTGTGCAAAGCAGGGAATTTTCCATCAGCAAGCAAATGAAATTTCTGCACGGTGACCTTTGTCCCCATCCAGACTGGGAGCCCACGGCAGCTGACAAATGTCGCTGTGGTGCCCTGCTCCCCCTGGAGCTGTGGGCAGGCAGGGAACTGCATCCTGCCCCCACGCCCGGGCACTGCCAGCTCAGTGCAAAACAAGCAGGACCCCTCCAGATCTCCCCCAGGGAGGGCAGGGACTCCTGGCCCCCAGTGCCCCCTGCCCACCCTGCTACCAGCCCTTGGTGCTGCCCCAGCCCCACAGCAAGGGCTGAGCTGTGCCACAGGCTCGGTGGAGTCTCTCTGGGGATGGCAGATGATGGACAGACATTTCTGGGGTTACTCAGCACACACAGCATCAGGCCCTGGCCGTTGTGGTCATGTGCTGCCCGTGGGTGCAGGATGGGCAGTGTCTGGGCAGGATGGAGAGGGGGAAGTGTCTGCTGGAGGGCAAGGAGTGAGGCAACAGGAAAAGGCCACTCAGGAGACGAAGACCATGGGTTGGAGGTCTCTGAATAGAACCCCTGCAGCTGGGACACCGGTGGCCACCACGCCCAAGGAGCTGACAGCCACAGCGGGCAGGGCCCGGTGCACACGGAGCCCCTGGAAGCCCCTCAGCCCCTCCCAAAGCTCCCGGCCCACCTGGCTCCGTGCTGGGCTGACCCCTCCGAGGGCTGTGACACTCTGGCAGCCGTGCAGCCCCGCAGCCTTTGGGAGGTGTCCCTTGCCCTGAGGAGCACACGAAGCACGGACTGCCCACACACCACCTCCCCCCTCGCAGCGTTCCGAGGCAACACAAACGACAGCATTCCTGGGAAGCACAAATCACCTTGACTTTTGCTCAGAGCCCTGGAATATCTGGGGCAGAGCGTGGCTGGGCCCAGCGCTGTGCCTGGCTCGGGGCTCCGGGGCTCCGGGGCTCTGGGAGCTGGTTGTTTTCCACAGGCGCCTCCCCAGCAGCAATGCCTTGGCCGGCAGGTGGGGAGCAGCCGCAGGTCACCCGATCTGCTGACAGCAGCTGAACGGCAGCCCCAGCACAGACCACCCAGCCCAGACTGTGCTCTCAGAGCTCCCCTGGAGCCTTCCCCTGTTTCTCTGCAGCCTCAGTGTGCCCTGTGGCCAGAAGGGCTTGGACCCCCATGGCTGCAGGAGCTGCTGGGGTTCACTGAGAGCAGCCAGGGATGGTAAAGCACCCTGAGAGTGGTGCTAGAAACAGGGGGAACGAGTGCATCACCTTCTCTGGGATGGCTCCAGGGCTTAGAGGGGCTGCTGCAACATCCGCCGAGCAGCTGTCACCCAAACCCAAGCTCCACACAGCACTGGAGCCCCTGGGCACAGTGTGTGATGGCCAGAGTGGGGACACAGCAGCAAGAGAGGTTTGCCCACAGCAGGGATGTGGGTAAATGAAGGATTTCTTGCTAGAGCCAGAGAGACTGAATTGACACAAAAAGAGAAACCAAATACTCATCCCAAAAAAAGGTAGTGGCCTTGAGGGTGGTATTTTCTACACTTAGGAGTGGTTTTGCTCCAAGTCACATTTTTGCACTTGTGACTTTTCCCTGACATTTACAGGGAATTTAGAGATAAATCACCAAGAGGGGTCCACCAAAGGGGAGAGCTCATGGCCTCTCCCAATGGCCTTTTGCTGCTTGCAGACACTTTTGCTTGTTTAATTCCATGTGAAAATACTGCCTCTGCCCTAAGCTGAATTTGCTGTGGCTTCTCAGTTCCTCTTGGAAAACAATGTGGCTGCCCCGATGCAGAGAGCAGTGCAGCCCCTGCTCACAGAGCTGAGAACACTTCCCTGCACACCCCTGACACTGACCCACAGAGTGCCTGGATGTCCCTGGGCTGTTCCCTGTGAGGCAGCCCTGGGAACTCACCTCCTGCTGTGGCTCAAGGAAAATCCCACTGTCATTTTGGTTTTACTGCTGTAAAATGGGTTTGAGTGTTCCTGTGCTTCACACCAGTGACTCCTGGGAAACCCACTCATGGAGCAGAGCTGGGATCCCCCAGGAGGCCGTGGAGGCCACGGCTGTGAGTTCACTCAGCAGTGAGCTCAGTGCAGTGTGGCACCGTCAGATGGGAGCAGCTTTTCATGATCTGCAGGGAGCAGGGGAGGAGGAACTGCAGATCCAGAGGCTGTCCTGGCTCCTGGTTGGCACCGTGGTGTGCAGGTCAAACACTGAGGGTGCTTCACTCCCCAGACCCCCAACTTCCATTGCACACCATCCCCACCGAGAGCAGTGACACACAGACTGGGGCTGCAGTGGATGCGTTTCTCTGACCCCCTCCTTGCCTCTGCAGGAAGCCCCTGTGTTCCCCTCTCACATTCCATCGTGGAGGAACCCGACAGGGTGCAAGATCAGTGCCATGGGAGCCCCCAGTGTGAGTGGGGCAGGCTCAGCTTTGTGCCCCGGTGTCACAGGGGCTGGCACAGACATTGGGCTGGCCTCAGGCCCCAGTGGGAGGGCTAGAAAATCACAGGGGAGTATAGTCCCTGCAGACAAAGAGGGACAGCAGCCCTGGGGGCCTCCTCAGTGGTGCCCACTGCCCTCCAGCAGCAGCCTGAGCTCTGGGTTACCTGCACCAGCCGTCTGTGTTTACTGTGTCCCCTCCCTGCCCTCTCCCCCCTTTCCTGGGCAAACAGGCGTGGACCAGCCTGGTTATTGCTTTGCTCCCGCAGCCGGACTGTTTGCTGGAAACAAAAGGGAACGTTTTCCTCCTCCCACTGGGTGTTTGTGCCTCACGTGCCCTGACTCTCTCCAGCAGGAGAGGTGCCATGGGATGAGGGGCTCACGCAGGAGCAGCAGGTGGGGGGGGTCTAGAGCAGTGTCCCCTGCTGCCTCTGCAAGGACAGGTCTGCTGCCGCCGTGTGCTGTCACAGAGAGCTCATGGCAGCCCTGGCAGCTCACCAAAGCTCTCCAGAAGGCTGGCTGAAGCCTCGTGGGGTTCTGACATTGATTCTGATTTAAGAAAAAATGATGTTTTCATTAACAGAGCAGGGGTGAAAGAGTCTGAGCCCTGCAGGGCTCTGGGAGAGCTGAGCTACGCTGGGTCTGCTCTCACTGTCAGGGTCTGATAATGGACCTGCTCCTGCCAAGGACAGAGGAGCTGGGTGGCTCTGGAATCCCCAGAGCTCGGTGTGAGGATGCTCTGTAACATGATGGCCACACGAAGAGGAGCCTGAGGTCAGGGACAAGAGCCTCAGGGACAAGGTGACAGGAGCTGCACGCCATGGGGGACAGGGCAGCTTGTCCCTGCTGCCCTCCCAGCCCAAGGCAAACAGCTCAGCATCACTGGCAAAGTCACCTCCTGGCAAAGATGCTCCTCATCCTGCACAGAGGGAGCCCCATATGCCCCCAGGTGACCCATCCCATCTGCCCACCCCACAGCCCATCCCACTGCCCATCTCAGCACAAGCATCACACTTGCAGGCACTGCTACCTTATTGCTGCCCAGACTTTGAAGCTTTCTCCATCTCAGCCATTCTTCTGGGCTTGGATTGGAACAAATAGCATGGAGAAATTCTCCTTTCCCCCAGAAATTCCCAAGGCAGTGAGCAGTGGCAGAGAGACCACGCACAGCTCACCCCACTGGGCTCCTCCACGAGGGAGATGCTGGGGCAGGAGAACACAGGGGTGTCCTGCAGAGGCAAGGAGGGATTCTGAGAAACTCATCAGAGTCCCAGCTGTGCCCACCCTCTCACCCTGGTGTTTTGGTGCTGGTACCCTCATTATCCTCCCCACCAATGGGATCAGACGTGTCCCTGTTCCACCACTCCCAGCACCTGGGGAGCCGTGGGGGTACATGGACATGGGGGCATGGGGTGAAACAGATTCCCGGGTGGTTTTACATCTGCCCTTGGCTACAGCAGAGCTGTCCTGTCCCAGAGGAACAGCTTTAAACAGGCTCAGAATGGGGCAATCAGTTGGTGTGGTGCAGTGCAGGCTCAGGCCCGTGTGCCTCTTCCATCTGAGCATTTGGAATGTGTTACTGGGGGTGCCCCTGTGGGCCACAGAGTGGGGGGATGTTGATAATGTATGATTTTTATGCAGACTTGTCCAAAACACAGAGGGTTGAGTGAAATATCTGGAAGGGGGCATGTAGGAAAAAACCTCTCCTGGGTCACAGTGGAATATTTGGACTCTGGTGAGGCACCTCCCAGGAGACATCTGCAAAGCACACACTCATCTCCCAGGAAACAGTCTCACCCCTGTGTGAATTCAGGCTGGAGAAGATAAATGTGCCATTCCCAAACAGTGTCCAGGGCTGCTGCCTGGCCCCCACCTCGGTGACAGCCAGGGACCCTCACTGGCTGGGAGCTTCTGGAAAGAGGGAGGGAAGGAAGAGGAGAATCTCAAAGAGGCAGCTTGGACAGTGATGCCGTGGGTTACTGAGCCAGCCCGAGGTCACTCCTGTGCCACTCAAGTGTCACCTTGCCCCAGTGAACTCTGCTGTTGTCTCCAGGCAGCTCCGTGACAACGCCTGGCCCTTGTGCAACGGCCACGAAATGAAACTAAAAATAGCTGCAGCTCCTCACAGAACACCTGGCTGCCAGCACCTGCCAGGAGCTGCGCTCCAAGGGCTCCCTCCTCCGAGCTGTGTGGGCACTGAGGGAACACCTCAGCTGGCTCCTCTCCTGCCCCAAGCCTTGCCTGGCCTCTGCTCATCCCTTGCTCAGCGGCCTGGGGAAGGCAGGGTACTGGAGGATGCTGGGGGATGCTGGGGGATGTTGGGCTGTTGCTGGAGATTTTGGGGGGAAGTTGGGGGATGTTGGAAGATGTTCTGGGGATGTTGGGGGCTGCCGAGCTGCCCATCCTGGCCCCTGGCACAGCGTGTTTTTTGCCCAAGCCTCACCAAGGTGCAGTGTCATCGCTCCCTGAGCCTCATGTGGGGACTGGTGCCACCATCTCTCCTGCCTGACCTTTGCAGAGGGAGCTGGGGGCAGCACTGGGGGTTCGCTGAGGGGCAAGTTCAAGTTATTCATCTTTCAGCTAACCCAACTTGGTGCTTAGCTGGCCAAGCTGCCCATGCCCTGACTTGGCTGGTACCCCACACCTGGGCACAGCACTGTGCCCCATTCAAACTGGACACAGTTTGGCCTTTTGGGCATTTTTTCTCCACTAAGGAAGATACTTGGCTCATTTTAGGTATTTAGGGCAGTGGACCAAGGTCAGAGCAGCCATGAACCCTGAGGATGTCACGTGAACTTTTACAGACTCCCTGGAGTCCCTGCAGCCAGAGCACCTGAAGCACACAGGAGTCCTGTGAGATCCTTAGGCTGTCAGTGAGCTCAGGCTGAGCTGTTCTTCCTCTGTTGCAGTCAGGCTCTTCCAGCATCAGGCCAGCGACCCCTTTGAGGCAGCAGTGTCTCCCTCACACAGGCCAGACCTCGAGCACTGCCAACTGTCTGCTCCTGTAGAGCCCAGCAAGAGCCAAAATCCTCCTTTTCTCATGGAAAAATTCCAAATGATACTCAAAACTCAGAGCATTTCTGAGAGTCAGAGAGCAGCACCTGGCTGCAGAAGCCTGTGAGAAGGGAGAGACCCTGGGCACAGCTGAGCACAGCCAGGCACTGCCGTGGTTCCCCCCAGCTCTGTGGCCGTGGCTGACCCTCACTGTCACACACACTGAGGAACAGCCCCAGTGCAGGGGTGATGAAGGGCTTGTGCTTCACTGAGCCCATTGATTTGGGGACACTCCCTCCTTCTGCCTGCCCCCCAGGAGTTTCTGCCAGCCTGGCTGTGGTGGCCAAGCACCAAGTGCCAGCTGAGCACTGTGGAGGCCCATGGGCCTGCCAGAGATACCCTTTTAGATTAGGGTGAGAATAACCTTCCTCCCATGGGACTTTGCAGCCATGTGTTAATATTTCTTGGGTTTCATTGTTCCATTGGTTTGTCAAGTTATGTCACCCTGTTCAGCCCCTGTTCACCATATATGCACCCATGCCAGAATGTTCTTCCTTCCCTTGGACCCCACTGGGTTGTTTTTGCTGCAGTACCCCAGCCCTGTGACCCCATTAGTGCCCCCAGTTCCTATTTACCCCTCTGCATCACTTTTCCCTATTCCTATTGGACCCTGACCCTCAGGACCACCCCTTTTATCTGCCATATAACCCTGGATCCTTGGCCCCATTTTGGCTCTTGTCCTTAGAACACATTGGAGGCTGTACCCACCATGCAGACAATAAAGAGCACTTGGATTTCCAAAGGGGACCCCGTGTCCTCACCTTTATCATCAGCCCTTTATTAGCAGAGTGCTCCAGGCCCTGAGGTGCAGGTCACTCTCAGGGACACGCAGCAGCACAATGCAGCAGAGCACAGTGTGACTTTGAGTGGAGCAGGGGCCATCCCACCCCCAAAACTCCTGTCAGCGATGTCCCCATCCCACCATAAACCCCGTGTCAGCAACACCCTGCATTTCACCATTGGAACCCCTGCCAGCAGTTCCTGCCCCTCTGGGGCCACAGACTCCTCTGGCAGGAGCACCCTCTGGGTCCCAGCACTCACATTCCCTGCCCTGGCTTCAGTGGCGTTGTCTGTGCCAGTTCCCAGGGACACAGCAGGAGGCCCATGTCCCCCAGTGCTCTGGGATGGCAGCCCATGGTCCCTCCTGGCTCAGGCAGGGCTGGGCAGTGCCAGAGGTGGCAGTGGGGTCCCAGGAAGGGAGAGGCTGGGGTTTGCTGGCTGCCAGGGTTGAGGTGTCCATGCCCTTGCCCCTGCCCTGGGCAGATTGGGGACACACTCCTGGAGTTCTCCTGGTGTGGGGCAGCTCTGCAGCTTCAAGCCTGGCAGACATCCAGCCCCACAGGCTGCCTGCATGACACAGGGCATGTCCCCAAAGGGAATCCCATGGCCCTCCAGCCCCACAGGCTGCCTGCATGACACAGGGCATGTCCCTGAAGGGGCCCCACAGGCTGAGGAAGAGATGACAGTGCAGGGAGGGATAACAGGTAGGGGAGCAGGAGTCCGGGATAGAGGAGAGGAGGTGGATTTGGGGATGGGAGGGGGAAACAGGGAAAGACAATGGATGGGAGAGGGAGCTTATGGGCCTGGGGACAGTCACAGATGCAGAGATCAGGCACCCCAGTTCTGTTCAAACCACTGTCCTGAGGGGAAGCCAGGAGGAAAAGCAGCAACAAACCGTGGGAGAACTGGGCCAGCAGATGTGACCCCACATTGTCACAAGAAGCATCACCTGGAGTCACCAGCCCTTCCTCCTGCCAAGGGCAGCCCTGTCAGCCCCTCATTCCCAGGGTGGTGCTTTGGCCATTTGAGGTGTCCTGAGTCCGGGCTGAGTGTGCAGGGGATGTGACATTCGTGCCAGACGTGCCACACAAGGCCCAGGGCTGCACCTCAGGCCTCCTGAGTGCCAACTGCTCCAGGGAGAGAGTGGAATATCTGCCATGGGAAAAGCTGAGCTGGGCAGGCCATGGCCAGTGCCAAGCTGTGGGCATCTCTCTCCTGGCTTGTTCTCAGGGGATCTTGGAGGATGCTGGGGGCTGTTGTGGAATATTGGAGAATCTTGGGGGATGTTGGGGATGCTGAGGGAAACTTGAGGATGTTGGGGGATACTGGGTGATGCTGGGAGATGCTGAAGGATGGTGGGGTATTCTAGGGGATGCTGAAGGGATGTTTGGGGATGTTGGAGAATGGTGTTGGGATGCTGAGGGGATATTGGGGAATGTTTGGGCGTACTGGGGGATTTGTGGGGATGCTGGAGAGAGGTTAGAGGGTGTTTGGGGTGTGCCGTGGGATGCTGGGAGGATGTTGAGGGGATGGTCGGGGATGTTGAGGCAAATGCTGGGAGGTGTTGGGCGATGTGGACCTGCCCAGTCTGGCCACTGTCCCATCTTCCGGGCGGTGGGTGACCAGCAGAGGGCTCGGCTCCCCTCTCGCCACCGCTTTATCCTGCCCAGCGCTGCCCTGGCTCCCAGAG
>VXBB01024956.1:91879-105813 GCA_013399915.1 Illadopsis cleaveri
CCTGCCTGCAGCTGGCACTGCCCCATCCCCAAGGGCTGCCTTCTGCTACCACCCTCCTCCTCCTCCCAACGCTGACCCTTGGCTGGCCTTGGGGAGCCCCAGCTTTCCTACTGCTCACAGGGCCCAATTTAATAACAGCACTATCCCTTAAATTAAAAAATTAAAATATATATACATATATATATACTGTATACACAGACAACAACAGAACAGTGCCAAAATGGAGGAAGAGAGGGGACAGGAGAGGAGAGGGGGAGAGGAGGGCAGTCAGACATCTTCTTTACAATAAAAACAAGGACTCTGCCCCAATGTGAGCAGAGTCTGGGGTCCCCTAAAAATACCCATCTAGAGAGAGAGCTGGAGGGACAGAGCAGGAGAGAGGGGCGTGGGCTTGTACAATGGCATCTTCCCAAAGTGAGCCAGGCCTGCGGGGCCTCAGCTTCGCCTGGACTTCGAGTGCTGGATAAGCCACTGTAGGGTGATGTCTGCAGAGGCAAGGGGACACTTACAGCCTGTCTCTGGCTGTCACCTCCCCCCATACCTGAGCAAACACGTGGGCACGGGCTGCCCCCCACGCCCATGGCACTCACCAATGTTGTCCTTTTCTTTGCAAGAGATGGAATAGCAACAGATCTCTCGGTCCTGGATGGCAGAGAGGTTCCTGTGGGAAGGAAGCAAGTGCTGGCTGCAGACTCTGAGTTGTGGGGTGGCCATGGGAGACATCCCTGGGCAGCCCCTGAAGGGTCTCTTTGGACTCTGTCTCTGAGACAGAGCACAGTGAAGGGGCAGCAGCTCCCCAGGTTCTCCAGGAGCTGCATGTGGGTCAGGCAAGGGCACCATTGCTCCATGCCTGAGGGCAGGAGTGGTCTGGGGGGGAACTGTGTGACAGGGCAGGAGGGACCCGATCCCACAGAGACCCTGGCCACCAAATTCCATAGGTCCCCCTCAGCCCTGCAGCCAGATGGGGCAGGGAGGCTTTGGGAGCAGCACAGGGCTGGCAGCATGGGAGCTGCACAGGTGCCCATGGGCCAGAGGTGCTCTGCAGGTGGCTGGAGGGGAGGAAATGCTGTGAGTCAGTGCAGCATCCCAGATCCCCCTTGTGGAGGAGCCCAGTCCCACTGTTCAGTGAGGATCTGGGGGACACCAGCTCCACCAGCCAGTGCCACGCTGTGCCAGGCCCCCACACCACCATGTGTGAACAAGGACCCAGTCCTGGCACTGGTGGTTCCAGCTCTTCTGTGTCTCCACAAGGCACCACCTCGAACATCCTCAGCCACTTGTGTCTGCCAGCCCACCCCAGGCACCACAGTGCCACCCCAGAGGGGCAATGGTGCTGGTGGGGACACGGCAGAATGGGAGGGGGTCACACTGTGTCACACCCCCCTGTGCCTGGGGCACTGGCACACTTACATCTTCTCAATGAGCTCCTTCTCATCCAAGGCACCGGGCAGGTCCCGCTTGTTCCCCAGGACGAGCACCTGCAGGGCAGGACAGGGGACACCTGAAGCACCTGGCCACCAGACCAGGCAGGAACCTGCTTCTGCCACTCAGAGCCTGCTTGTGACACCAGACAGCCCTGGCTACTCCACTAGGATGTCCTAGACAGAGAAACCCCCTTCAGCAGCACTCAGGAGGCAGAGCACTTCAATTAACTGCCTTAATTAGCCTGTACATAGCATCTCCTGTGCACTCCTTACTCCCAGTGCAGAGATGGCCCCACAGCACATCCTCTCTGAAGGGCACCAGCATCTGCTGTGCCATCTAGGACATTCTCCCAGGAGCCTCTCACTGTCTCTGAGCAAAAAGCCAAGTGAGATGGCTAATGCTGACATTATCCAGCAAGAGCAAGCTGTGGATGCTGGGCAGGACCCACTCTGCAGGCAGCCAGCCCAAACCAGGATCAGCTGTTTGTGCCATCACTAATCTCTCCTTCAAGGCTCTTGACAGCCACAAAAGCATTCTCAGATTGTGTAGGGAAAATAACCACCCAGCAGGACTGGTCTGTCCCTCCGGAGCAGCCATGTGACTGTCACCTGACGGGGCGGTGCCGAGGCTGTGGCTGCCCTGACTGCCGGGGCTCTGCAGCAGCACAGGATGAGCATCCCCTCCTCCCCGTTTCAATCAGGAGGCTTGTTCTCAGAGAGAGCCTTCAGAGGCCTGCAACTGCACTGTGGTATGTCAGGAGCTTAATTTAGCTGGCAGCGGACATTTGGGATCCATGGCAGGATCTTCAGTTAGCTCCTTTCAAAGAATGCTGATTTGGGATGGTTGGTGCACAGCCCACCATGTACAATGTGCCTGGCACTGCACCACGTCCCACCTCCTGCACATGTCACAGCCCAGCAGCTCCTCTCACAGGAGACAGGACCTTCCTGTCACACCATAAATCAGGTGCAAATCTGTGCAAGAGGACAGATTCACCCAGGGGCCTGGTCTGTGCTCCCTGCTCCAAGGGTCCCTCTCTGTTTCTTGGCCCAGTTGTGACCTAGGAAGTGTCACTGTCCCAGTCAGCTCCCTCAGGAATGCAGCAGGGAGGCAACACCTCCACGAAAGGGGAGCCCCTCCCTGAATCTGCTCTGCAAACTCTGGCAGTGCCCAGCCCCAGGCCCAGGAGTGGCTGGGGGCACAGGCTGAGGCAGCAGCTCACCGGGATGCCCTGGAGCTGCGGCTTGTCGAGCAGGTTGTGCAGTTCATTCTTAGAGGCCTCAATCTTCTCCTGGTCAGCAGCATCCACCATGTACCTGCAAGGGAAGGGACAACCCTGAGCACAGGTGCCCAGGTCTCCACGCCCTCGTGCTGTGCTGAGGTCCCTGCCACCCCCAAACCTCCTCTCATGGCAGCTGACTGCCCCCACTGGAAACTGGGCCAGCACGTGGAGGTGGTTGATAACAGGATCCTTCCAGCAGGATGCCTCTTCCCAAGGACAGCTGTGAGCCCCTCATGTCTGAAGGGAGTGGGGGACCACCCCATCCTTGTCTCTGCAGGTGTCAGCCTGCTGACAGCAAGGACAGGCTGGGTGAGGGAAGCTCAGGCAGGAGAAGCTGCAGGACACACATTGTCTCCAACATGTGAACAATGGCAGCTCCCATGTGAGCACCCAAGACAGAGGGCAAGAAGGGAAGGCAAGAGAAGCTGAGGATGGAAAGGTGATGATGACCCAAGAAGGGGAAGATGACCCTCCTCATCCCATTGATGGGGTAATCTTGGGAGGGGCCATGGAGCACATGGATGTGAAGCTGGTGGCCACCAATGCTTCTCTGAGCAGAAGGGGAGATTTGGGAAAGGATTTTGTTCTTACAGGCCAACTTTTATCCTGCAAAGGATGTCACTGAAGCCAAAACTTGGGTGAGGAACCGATCAAAGCAGCCTTGATTTCAAAGATCAAGAAGCTGGGAGAGAAGGAGTGAGAAACACCAGCTCATCAGGCTTTGGGGAGTTATTTAAAAATAGGAGAAGAGCTACTAAATACTAAAGTGCTTAACATGGGAAAATGGGAACGCTGTGCCAAGAGGGAAAAACACCCCCAGGGACTGCCCCAGCCCTTGTCATGTTGGGCACAGATCGTGGGAAGAGCTGAGAGCAAAGGGAAAGGGACCTGACACAGCTGGATGTGATGAGGGCAGACTGGAGTGTGACCTGGATGCTGACAGGTCCTTTTGTTTCCTGACAACCATATGGGCCAAAATTATGATATTATAGAAGGAGGCAGCAAAAGGAGTGAAAATACAGAGATTTTGTAATTTCTAGCAAAGCTCATTGTAATAAAAAGTGTAATAAAAAGCCTCCTGCAGATCCCATGTCCCACCATGGTGACAGTCTGCAAGGGCAGCAGCAGATACCACTGTCCCAACATGCAGAACAAGCAGTACCATACTCTCCCTCACCTGCCAAGGCTTTGAGTTGGGAAGGGCAGCACAGAAAGCAGCCCTCCAAATCTCAGGGTATGGTCACCTGGGAAAGATCCCAGAAATCTCATTTTCTGACTGGGTTTAAGTAATCCCAGTATGGTGTCCCACAATCAGTATTTGTCCTTTGGAACACACAACCTGCTTCCCATGAGTACCTTGCCACGCTCACCCTGAGCCCAGACTCCCTTGGGATTGCTTTTACTGCACTGTTTGCAATGGGGACACCCAGGGACACTCAGATTTGCTGACTCAGTAGCGGGTGAGACTCCTGCTCTCAGCACAAGATTTATCTGGCAGCACATAAACATCCTGACCTGGAAACCAGCCTCTGGGAGGAGCTGAGCCCCATGACTGGTTTGCTCAGCCCCTGTGGTGAGCAGCCAGCACAGAGGATGCATGGGAGCCTGGAAGGGTAACATCTGAGGAACAGAGCTGGACTGAGTGATGCTGGAGGGAAGAGAAGGGTCTGGCACAGCTGGAGGGACTGGCTGTCTTCTGCTCAAAGCCCACGTAGACATCAGTCCCCAGGGGAAGTATCTGGATAAAAGGAGGCTCAGGGGGNTGGATACTCACACGATGGCGCTCACTCCGCGGCAGTATCGCTCCCACATGCTGCGGAACCGGGGCTGCCCACCGATGTCCCAGAGCTGTGACAGGAGACAGCGTTACCCCGGCCCCGCCCCCCACNGCACCTACTCGGTCTCTCCAATTCCCCGACAGGAGGGTGGAGCCAGCTGGGGGTCAGGCTCTCCACCCAGGAAACAAGCAACAGGACCAGAGGAAANGAGGCATTTCAGCCATGCACCAAACCCACCCCCATCCTCTCCTCTTCAGCTCAGACCTCCGGAGGAGATTCCTGACTTGATAAAGAAGGGAGAAACTCTGGAGGCCCAGGGACTTAACCCTAAGGTAGTTGTGCCTCAACCNTAAAAGGGTGGTCAGCCCCTGGCACAGGCTGCTCAGGGCAGTGGTAGAGTCACCATACCCTGGAAATATTCAAAAACCATCTGGGTACATAGTCTAGTCTAGTGGTGAATATGGTGGTGTTGGGTTAATGGTTGGAGTTTATGATCTTAGAGGCCTATTCCAACCTTCATGATTCCATGGTGATTCAGTGATTCCAAGCCCTGACACAGGTGTCCAGCCCAGGCAGCAAAGGCACTGCAGCCCCCCTGGCAGCCCAGCACCCTGGGGTGGGTGGGTGGGNCATGTAAATGTTTCTTAGGTTTCATTGTTCTATTGGTTTTTTAAGTTTGTTACCCTGTTCAGCCCCGTTCACCATATATGAATCCTCCTAGAATGTTCTCCCTTCCCTTGAACCCCATTGGGTTAAATTTGCTGCAGTGTTACACCCCTGTAATCCCATTAGTCCCCCTAGTTTCTATTTACCCCTTTGCACCACCACTTTTTCCCATTCCTATTGGACCCTGACCCTCAGGCCTGCCCTCGTTGTCCCATTTATAACCCTCTGCCCTCAGGCCCCTCCTCGCTCTGTTCCCTGGATTTTATTCGAGGCTGTTGCATCCCTGAACCTCTGTCCTGTGTCCCTGGATCCCTATTGCTGGTCACTGGATCCCTTTGCTATTCCTGCCTGTGTTNTCCCATTAGTCCCCCTAGTTTCTATTTACCCCTTTGCACCACCACTTTTTCCCATTCCTATTGGACCCTGACCCTCAGGCCTGCCCTCGTTGTCCCATTTATAACCCTCTGTCCTCAGGCCCCTCCTCGCTCTGTTCCCTGGATTTTATTCGAGGCTGTTGCATCCCTGAACCTCTGTCCTGTGTCCCTGGATCCCTATTGCTGGTCACTGGATCCCTTTGCTATTCCTGCCTGTGTTCCTGAATAAACAGCTTTGGGATCTTCAGAAGAGAAGCCCATCCCTTTCGCTATATTGTAGCAGCATGCCTGGGGCTCAGAGACACCGGGCGCTCTCTAGGACCAGGCATCGATCTCACCTTGCTACAAGAAACCTCAGGGAGGGGAGCTGGAGGATGCTGAATCTCCCTGCAGTGTTCCTCTGCTGGCATGGAGGGACCCCCTGGCCCAAGCCAGGTGCTCCTCCCCATGCACATCACATCTCCTGGCATTTCCCTGAGGCATTTCCCATTTAAGTACGTTCAGCACACTCTCAAAAGTGTTCCTGCAGCAGCCAGAGATCCACCAGCCTGCTTTTCAAGTCTGTCCACAGCTATTTCCCAGTACAATCCCGGGCCCTTGAGAAACCCAGAACAGGTAGAACCCTGCTCTTCCTTTGCTCCCAAGGCAGAGACCACCACTGCAAGCTATGACCTGTTTTTCCCAGCACTACCACCCTCAGCAAGGTGACCACATCCATAAGTCCCTGCCAGGAGGCCAGAGATACAAGGAAACCTCCAGCTTTGCAGCCCAAACTGACTTACTGCACAAGTCTGGATCTCCTACAGCCCTTCTCACCACCTCCTCCGGTGGGCACCTGCAGGACCCTAACAGGGCAAATCTTTCACTTCCAGATGGTGGAATCACAATCCCTGGAAATGTTAATAAAACATGTGGACGTGGCACTTGGGAGACATGGTTTAGTGGTGAACATGGCACTCCTGGGGGAATGGTTAGACTCGATCTTAAAGGGACTTTCCACCCTTAATGCTGCTATGCTTCTAATTCTGTGAGCTGCAGCTGGGATCCCTGGAATTCCTCCCTCTCTAGCAGAGGAGCCACCAACCTCCCTCACCTTCACCTTTCATCCCAAGAGCCCTCACCAGCAGTAACAACTGCATCTTACCTTTATGGTAACATTCCCTTTGGTGATCTTCCTCATGTTGAAACCCACTGTTGGGATCATGTCTTCATTGAACTGCCCTGACTGCAAGGAACAAGGAGAAACAGCGTTAGAGTAGAGGAATGGGGCCAGCCTGCCCTGGCAGGGCAGCTGCTGACAGCCTGGGATAACCCCAAAGGCTCTGCCAGCCCTGCCCTGGGCTCGGTGCAACCATCCTGAAGGTCCACACCAGGAGCACAGAGCCCAGGAGACACGGTGCCACCAGGACTACGGGAATGCTGCTCTTTTCCAGCTGGGAGAAAGCCTGGTGGGGGAGGGAAGCCATTGTTTCATTGTACCGGGCCTGGTGAGCACTTTGCATATAAATCACCCTCTCTTTGTACACTTTTGTTATTAGTAGTGTTGCTCTTACTGTCTTCTTATCTCGTTGCTGTTTCTTGTAAATTGTTCTTATCTCAACCCATGATCTTTGCTTTTTGTGCTTCCAGCTGGAGGGGGAAGGGGAAGCAAGAGGCAGGGAACACCTAACAGCAGTGGGAGCACCAAACTGAGGAATACCATTCCTAAACCATGACGCTGTGGCTGCTGCAACGGGCACAGGTGCCTTGGGTGCCCCAGTGCAGTCCCCAACCCCGCAGCGAGCTGCCAACATCAGCCCTGGACACAGCGTTGTCCCGTTGGGGTGGGGGCTTGCCCATCCCAGCTCCTTCAAGGTGGGATTCCCAAGCCCTTCGTGGGAGGAGGCTGAGACCTTCATCCTCTGCAGTGACCTCTGGTGAGGCAGCCCTGCAAGGACCCCCGGGTTTCAGGCTGGGCTTCCCACCCAGGGAGTCACCTCCTGCTCCTTTCCAGCTGTGACTCCTGGGGGCACCAGCATGTCTCATGCTTTGGATAATGAGCCCTGCTCAAACCAGACTGACTTCTGCTTTCAACCAAGTGCTGTCTGCAGTGGTCCCCAGTTCTGCAGCCTGCCTGTGCTGGGTCACCTGGGGGTCACCAAGGGTGCCCCTCCCACCTCCCAGGAGCTGCTCCCAGTGCAGCTCCAATGCCTGCTGAGTTTATGCATCAGATGCATGGGATCCCTGTGGGGCTGCAGCATCCCAGCACTGCTGTGGAACGGGTCAGGCTTGTTGGAGCAGGGAGCAGGAACCATTCCTCTGTTGATGCTGGCTCAAGAACCCACACGCCCAGCACCACACCAAAGGGTCTGGCAAAGCCCACCCAAATCCCACGGCTGCAGGACGGGCCCAGGAGCACAGAAGGACGTCACGGGCAGTCCCAGCAGTGATGTGGCATCTCTGGGGCAGGAGACAGGAGCTGGCACAGCCCTTCACCCACGGCCCCCAGCAGCTTCCCTGGGACTCAAACCAGCCTTATGGCCTGTAAATGCATCCTGGGGGAGGCCACGCTGCGGAATGCTGAGGAGCCAGTAGGGCAGAATGTCTGACAACCAGCATAGTGCAGCCTTAGGGATTTCAGACATCAGTGCCAGAAACCTGCAGGAACCACCAGCCACGGCCAAACTCATCCTAGCAGGTTTTACTGCCTTAAACCTCAGTTTCTTGAGGGCTTTTCTCTTAGTTAACACAAACTTCAAAACAGGAAGTCAGTTTATGCTATTTTCTTATAAGCAGATTTTTGTGCCTGGTTGAGCCTGTGGCTCCTCCAGAAGCACCACATCAGCAAGTCCCCAGGGTTCTCCTGAGCTCTTCCAAACACTCTGCAATACACACTGCTTCCCTTTTTCATATCCCTTTTGCATTCAGCAGCTAAACCTGGCAGCCAAGGGGTGTTCAGGCCCTGCTGCACCCAAAAAGCACTGTGAGGAAGGGCGTGGGGAGAGGAGGGGAAGCACACAGAGTTCCACAGAAGATGTCTCCTATGGACTGAGGTTCAACACACAACTGAGCTTTATGAAACTAAGAAATTCTCAGGCTTTGATCGGTGGGCACAGAGAGCAATTGCTGAAGAGTCTTGGAAGCTGCAGGCACCTCCCTCAGGGATCCCAGACCACATCATGGCATCTGCTGGCTGTGCAAAAGCCACACAAGATAAGGCTCCCGTGTGATAGAAGCTTCTTCAGGAAGAGGTGTAAATGCAGGAGCCAGGAGTCTTCTTTCCTCCATGGGTGGGACAGAGCATGTCTGTGTGAGTGAGCCCAGCTTTGCTTCCTGCCCCAAACCCCTGTCCCACTGCAGCACCTGCCTCCAGGCTGTCCATGGCCAAGGGGCCAAAACAAATCCACTTGAGCTCTCCAAAACAGGCTGAGCTGGGAATGCAACACAGTGTGGTCCAGTATGGCTCACAGGTGCTCCCTGCTCTACCAGCACCCACAGAAGCACCTTGCATGTATGTGCTTCTTCTCCACCAGCTCCTCTCTGCATCAGCTGCTCTCTGAAAGTAACTCCCAGTGGTGGAAACAGAGTTTCCCCTTCCCTCTCCAACTACCCCTGACGCTGGTGCCTTCAATGTATTTTCAACTCCCTGAGGGGTCCATCCACAGCTCACTGCCAGGAAAGCAGTGAGCACCCAGATGGAGACAAGCAAGAGCTTCATTGGACACATTTTTCTCCCAAATTTTGGTTATGTAATGGACACAGCATCCATGCTGACCCTGAAGATGATGCCAAGCTACACCAATTGTTTAAGAATGGGATTCCACTGGGAAGCACAAAAATCGTTGCAGGCAAGATGGATTTTGTGGCCACAAATGGCAGATCAGGTCTTTACAGACTGCAGTTCCTTGCTGGTTTTGCTAGGATCACCCACTGCTCTGCCCAAACCACTCAGCCTTGGTGCCCTGCCTGGAGGGCAAGAGACCTTTCTGCCCAGCCCCAACACTTTCCAGCTGGGTCACTGGGAGAGGTGGCCAGAATTCAGCTTTTGCCAGGGCAAGAGGTGCCCCCAGGTCATGCTGAGCCCCATCCCAACACGTGCACATGGACACTGCATCACCTGCCACTTCAGCCATCACCCCCTGCTCAGACAGGGCCCAACACTTTGGCTTGCTGGCACATGCAGAGAAGCCCCCTCAGCCTCCACCCGCTCTGGGGAGCAGCATGCAGGGCTGAGGTGGCCAGGCCCTGCTCCTCCCTGTGGCCAGGTGGCTGTCACCCTGCCCCAGCACAGGATGACACGGAACTAATGTGATCTGCTCTAGATAAATCACTGCTCTGCAGCCCTGCTCCCCAGAGATGGCAGTGCTGGAAGCCCAGCCCTGGGTCTATGCAGTTGTGTCTCCACCACAGCATGGCCCTCTGTGGGACAGAGGCAAAAAGCACCTCAGGTTGGGTGTCTCCCACCACTGCCTGGACCATCCCCAAAGCTGCCCAGCCTGGCACTCTTGCAGGCATCTCCTGCCATGTGGCACGAGTCCCTGCCAAACCCTGTCCCAGCTCTAACATGGAGGGAAACTTACACATAAAAGATACAAAAAGTAAATGTTTTCTGATGTGTGAGGTGAGGCTCTGGCACAGGTTACCCAGAGAAGCTGTGGCTGCCCCATCCCTGGAAATGTTCAAGGTCAGGCTGGATGGGGCTTGGACCAAACCAGTCCAGTGGAAGGTGTCCCTGTATGTGCCTGCCAATGTTAGGGGTGTTGGACAAGGTATTTTTAAAGGTCCCTTCAAAGCCAAATCACTCTGTGATCCTATCTCAGGAAAGCCACACTGTCCATTTTTCTTGGCTCATGTTGACAGAGCTTGCAGCAGCAAGACAAGACCATGGCCCAGCCAGATTCTCCCCCTCTTCCAGGAATATGGAGAAACCCCCCAGAGAACCTGCCACTTCTGCATTATGAAGCCAAGGTGCACAGATACACCTGTGGAGGGCCCAGGTGCCGGACCTGGAGGCAGAATGACCATGAGGCAGCAAGAGAACTCATGGCCACCTCCCACCCACGCTGACCCTGCCAGACCCCACTCAGGGCCACACCTGGAGTTCCTGGGAGAGGTGGGTGTCAAGACAGACTGGTGCAAATGGATCAGAACATCTCCCTGCTACTTCCTCGGCACCTCTCCCCTCTACCTCCACAGCAAACCCTGGGGACCTTGCAGAGCTGGAGCTGCACCTTCCCTCCCAGAGCACATCCTGCCGAGATGGGCCGGCTGCCTGCTGAAGGGGTCAGTGTCTCTCTGAGGATGGGTGGGAGCAGGTGCTGAGCCCTGCAGTCCTCTGAGCCACTACCTGGCCATGCCTCTCCCCTGGCAGCACTGTTGGAGAGCTGGCTACCTGCCACACCATCCACCATCCTACCTGGTGCCAAATGCCAGGCTGATGTGGTTTCACAGGATGGGTCAGGTTGGAAGAACCACAGTGGATCACCTCATGCAACCTCTCTGCTCAACCAGGATCGCCCCAGAGCATTTGGCACAGCATTATTCCCACACAGTTCTGGCATATCTCCAGTGAGGGGAACCCCACACCCTCTCTGGGCAGCCTGGTTAGTGCACAGTCACTGCACAAAAACAAGTTCTTCCTCATGTTCAGCTGGAACTTCCTGGGCATCAGTTTCTGCCCATTCCTCTTGTTCCATTGCTGGGGCCCAGGGAGCAGAGGCTGGTGCATCCTCTGAGCCCTCCCTGCAGACACTGAGGAGGGCCCCTCTCAGCCATCTCTTTTCAGCTGTTTGGCTCAACAGCCTCAGCTCCCTCAGCCTGTCCTCATGAGAGAGATGCTCCAGTCCTGTCAGCATCTTCACAGCCTCCACTGAACTCGCTCCAGGAGCTCCATGCTTCCTCATCCAGCACTGTCTGAATCACTTTCCAGGCAGGGCTGAAGCACAAGATGGTGCCCCAGAGCTCCCACCACACATGTCCAACACCCTGGCACTTGTGGCTTCACTCTCCTGGAAGGCTCTAGCACAGGTAGAATGTGTGTGATGTTAAAAAGCAGCAACGCTCTCTTGTTCTAGCCATGGGCTGGACTGACAGGAGAGCACCTGCTGAGGAGCTCTCCATGCCTTTGAGTCACCCATGTCACCATCAGACTGGAGAAAAGGCAGCTAAAAGCCCACTAGCTTCAGGTTAAATCAAGACCATGTGTATCTACAGTTTTCACTTCTCTCTGCAGGTAAGACTTCAAGCCTCAGCTATCAACAGTTAGGAAAAGAAAAACTAAGTCCTGGAAAGTCGAAGTCCCCAGGGAGGTGACCCAGGAGGAGTCACCCTAGTCAGAGCTGCCTTCAGCAAAGCCCCTGCCTGGCTCAACCACAGCCTGGCTGCTGGAGGGAGCCACCCACCTTCCAGGGAACCAGAGTCCACTTTTCAGTCAGGTGCAGCTACAAATCCTGGAAGAAAAGGACAGTGACAACACCCCCTGGAGCAGCTCCAGTCCCAGAAAGGCTTCTTGTGACATCTCTCCAACAACACCAAGATCCCATACTTCTTCAGTTTAGTTCTTTCCCCTACAAAGCCCAAATCACAGCTACTTCCCCTTCCAACAACCCCATTGCAACACCCTAAAGCCAGGCACCTCCAGACCTCCTCAGGCAGTTCCTGTTGAGTTGGCATTTTCTGTGTTATGCTTCTATTTCGCTGTGCCCAACAAGTCCTTCTTTCTAGGATGTCTTCTCAAAATTTGGTGCTCCTTTTTGAGTGCATCTGCCACAAAACTTGAACTGTCCAAATAACTTGAAAGGCTGAATTCAGTACCCTGAGCCCAAGTGCCATGTAAGGGTGTCAAACACCCCACAACAGACCTGACAGACCAGCAGGCCATGGTGCCAACTTCAGCCACCTCAAGAGCAGCTATAATTCCTCCAAGTCCCTTTTCCCTACACCAGCAATCCTGGCTAAGCAGAGAGAGTCCCAGTGCATGTCTTGCCCAGAGTAAAAGTGCCAGGTACAAAGTACAGGTACCAGGTACAGTGCCAGGTACAGTGCCAGGTACAGAAGCAAACCCCACAAAGCTCCCACTGAGCCCTGCCTGCTCCAGATGTGGCTGGGGGAGGAGGAGGCATGTGGGAAACAGGGAGCCAAGTAACACCAAACCTTGGGGTTTCCAGCCCTGTGCAGGCAGAACAGCACAGCAGGTCTGGGATTAAGCTCCATCACCCTTCACAGTTTAACTGGGTGATAAAAACCAATGCTAAAGTACTTTGCAATTTTTAAGGCAGCCTGGGTGCTGTTAACAGGCAGCAGCATCCAGCGGATCCAGAGCAGGAGCAGCCCACAGATGGCATTGCCGTGTCCCACCCTGGAATGGGATCACAAAAATTGACTATTAAACATGCAAATGGCAGGGAGAGGTACCCTGAAAACAGGATTGGTGCTCAGGGTCACTGCCCCAGAGCCAAAACGCTCCCTGTCCCCAGACATTGCTGTTGGTTTATTGAGGGAGCCAGCTGGAGCAGTGAGAAGTGACTTCCAGCAAAACAGCTCAAGAGCAGGAGTGCCATCATCTCCAGGATGGAAAACATTTTAAGGGTGTCCTCTTTCTGCCCCTAGAAACTTCAGGAAGGACATTTTTGTCCCTCAGCACCTCCCAAAGAGCATGGCTCCAGTGCAACAAAGCCTCCATATGAGCTGAAAATCCTCTCTGACAGCCCAGGGGCTTCCAGCACCCTGAGCGAGCAGCAACATCTCGCTCTGCTTCAGATCCAAGGCAGGCATGGACTTCAGAGCAACGTGCAGGGACCAGGGGGCAGTGGGGGAACCAGGGCAGATCTGCATCCACCTCCCTCTGTGAAACCCTCCGGGGGCAACAGCCCAAACCCATCCCAAGGATCCTCCCGCTTCGCACCATCATGCATTGAGAGGGCAAGAACAACCCAAAAAACAAGAGGGGAGACTGTCGAGCATCCCCATGGGTGAAGCCACGCCCTGGGCTTCAGGATCCAGGACATGCAGCTCCTGATCCACTGCTGGATGCAGGGACGCGGTGGAGGAGGCAGTGCAGGCGGGAGAGGCCGGGGCTGGAGGGGCCCAGGGCGGGTGTCGCTGCCCCGATCGGGTGCGGAGCGGTGCTGCTGCAAGAGCAGCCGGCACCCACAGGACGCTGCTGCGGGCGGACGTTTCCCGAGGAAGGTCGCCAGGCAAATACCTCCCACACTGGCCCCCAGGCAAGGAACCCCGGTGGCACCGAGCCCGGCAGGGTCGTCGTGAAGCCCCACCTGCGCGTCCCGGCGGCGGCAGGGACGATGACAAAGCGCCTGCTGTTCCGGGAACGAGAGCGGGAGCTGCCCGGCTCCCAGGGCCAGGCTCCCGCAGTCCTGCCGGGCAGCACTGCCCGCCCGGGGCACCGGCACTGCCCCTCCAGGGCACCGGCAC
>VXBB01024956.1:108853-136773 GCA_013399915.1 Illadopsis cleaveri
GGCACACACAGCAGGACTGTGTGCCAGGGCTGCCCCTCTGCCCGCCTGCCCCACTGCAGCCCACGCCACCACCCCCGGGTGTCACCTGCCCTCTTGTTGTCACCTGCCATAGGTACGGCCACAGCAGGACAAGCAGCACCAAAGGATGGTGTGGCAAGGGAACACCAGGGGTGGTGAGGGCCCAGCAGGGACCTCTGAGACTCCTGGTGTCTCACCAGTGTTCCTCTGGCTCCTGAGACTCGGGGAGCACTGGTAGGTGCAGGGACCTGGAGGTCCAGGCCTGAGGGAGGTGCATCCCTGGTGTGATGGGACCTCCATGGGCACAGAGAGGAACTCATCCACTTGCTGTTTTCTTCAGTGATGGGCCAGTCACTGGTTTTGTGGCTTTGGAGGCTGTGCTTTGACCTGGTGCTTGGCCTCAGTTTCCCCAGGTGATGCCTGTGTGATGGTGCAGTGGGTGTAGGGAGCAGGGATGATTTGGGTGCTGGGGGTGCAGGTGTTCAAAGGGTACAGGCAGTGCGGGCAGTGCTGGGTGGGGGAGATGCAGGGCACGGGGGTGCAGGGGTGCTGGGGTTGCAGAGGTCCTGGGGTACTTGAGGGTGCAGGGTGTGATCAGTGCAGGAGAACTGGGGGTGCAGGGGTGTACAGGGGTGTGCAGGAGTGCTGGGGACCAGCAGCCAGGGTGGGCAGTAGGGTGTAGGGGGTGCCAGGAGCCCCGAGCAATGCCACAGGAGCTGACAATTCCCACCTGGAGAACGAGACACAACTCAAAGGCACAGCTCCCTTGAAGGATGTTCCTGTGAGCCCTCTACCCAGCCTGCTGCCACAGCAGCCTTCAGCCATCAGGTTGGGCCCTGCAGCCTCAAAACCTTCTTGCTCTGCTGGGCTGGGGGAATGCAGAGCTGCTCCAGGTGTGTGCTGGCTGTGCCTTGGCTCTGCTGTGCTCTCCCACACCCTGCTGGGTGCTCAGGTTGGGGCTGCCTGGCTGTGCCACACCAACGGGGCTTGGTTCCATCCATGTGGGATTTGAGGCAGTCCTAAAGCCAGGACTGGCACACCAAGCTGTTTGCAGTTCCCTTACAGCAGGTCCTTTATTCCAGCACTTGCTGGGGAGAGCCCATGTGTAGAGGTTGCTGGTGCTCTCATGAGATCAAAGATGCTGAATCCTCTGCTGGGGCTGCCTGAGACAAATGTGTGTGCACAGGAGATAGGGGAACTGGGGTGAGGTTCAATTCACTTCACAGCGGGTATCTCAGCCCCCAACAATTAATGGTGGGGGAGGTTCCCTTGTGCTGTAAGTCACAGGGAAGCTGCCTTTGTTTTCAGAGACAGAAAGCATTGTGCAGCCTGCTCAGGATGCCTGTGCTCTCGAAGGGAGGCCTGAGGAAGCAGAAATATCATTGTTTTCTGTAATCACCCCATCATAACTCCTCAAACCAGTGAAAAATTCATCATCCCCCAAATCTTGTATGTAATTTCTGCTTGAAGTTTGGAGTGTGTAGGTTTTTTTTTTTCATAGAATCAGAGGATTGTTCAGGTTGAAAAAGACCTCTAATATCACCGAGTCCAACTGTTACCCCAGCACTGCCATGGTCACCACAGAACCATGTCCCAAGACACCATCCTGCAGGGATGGTGACTCCACCACTGCCCTGGGCAACCTATGCCAGGGCCTGGCCACCCTTTCCCTAATATCCAATGTAAAGTGCCCCCAGTGCATCTTGAGGCTGTTTCTTCTTGTCCTGTCCCTGTTCCCTGGGAGCAGAGTCCGACCCCCCCGGCTGTCCCCTCCTGTCAGGGAGTTGTGCAGAACCACAAGGTCCCCCCTGAGCCTCCTTTTCTCCAGGCTGAGTCCCTTTCCCAGCTCCCTCAGCTGCTCCTGGTGCTTCAGACTCTGCCCCAGCTCCAGTCCCTTCTCCAGACACGCTCCAGCACTTAAGGTGTCTTTCTTTTCATGGCTTTCTTTTCAAAACTGTACCCAGCATTCAAGGTGGAGCCCCACAAATACAGGGGGAAAACAGATTTTAATAAACATTCCAGCCCACAGAATGTCCCTACACCAGTTTGGGGCTCCCCCTCCGGCATTCCTGTAGCACTGAAGCTGTTAGAGATTGCCCCTGGATCATAGGGGTGTTCCTGCAGTCCCTGCCACAGAAACTGCCCATCCAGGGCTCAAACCAGACTCACCCCTCACAGCAGGGACAACAGCTCGGTTGTTGACCATCCCCACACTGGGAGAGACATGAATAAAGAAGCAAAAAAGGTCATTTTCATGCACTATCCCTGCTCCACCCACCCTATTTCCCTTATTCCCATCAAGGGGAGCCAGCCCTGACAAGTTTGGGGACATTTGGCTGTTTCCCACTGGTTTGAACCAGAGTCCCAAGCTCTGCTGCCTGCAGAGGGTCCATAGTGGCACATGCAGGGGTGCACACAGCAGATCTGGTCCCTTCCAGCACTGTCCTCCTTGGTGTTACCCATGGTGTCCATGCCAAGAGCTGGGGACTGGGCAGAGCCCTGTGCAGAGCTGGCACCACCCCTGGGCCTCTCCAGACAAGAACACATTTGACATTCCCAGGAGGTTTTGCTGGGGTTTCTCAACCAAGTCCCTTAAGGAAACAGAGGTCAGGGCTGTGCCAGCCCACACAGGTAAGGGGTGGCTTTTCCTCCTGCTCCCCTGGCTGAGAGTTTAACCCTGGCTTACCAAGGACCAGCACAAAGAGCTGTCACTCCCGTGTCCCACACTGTTCCTGGTGCTCCCAGCCCCCAGGACAACCCTCCCTCTGGCTCTGGGTGAGTGCTGCTGGGTGGGCCTCATCCTCTGTGGGGTCCCACCTGCTGCAGGTGCTCCCATGGGACCTTCTTGAGATCCTGGGACCCCAGAGCTGCCTGGAAATGTCAAAGTGTGCCCTGAAATGTCTCCTTTCCAGGTGATGGCTTGGTCACTGATTACTTGGAGTCCACAGGTGCTCTTGGAGCCTGTGCTTACCATCACTCACCTGAAGGCAAAGCTGTTATTAATTACTCAAAATGCTGGATTTTGGCATATGCTCTGCCTTTCCAAGGACCTGCTGAAGCAGTGCTATGTTTGATGGCATTGAAGCCTTCCACCAGCTGCAAGTGAGTTTCAGGCATTCTGTATCTCCTTGCCACCACCAAAGCTGGTGTGTGCCACAGCAGTCATGTGTGCCACGTGGCCACCATGTTTTGTTCCTCTCACCCAGTGAGTTGTTGCAAGGGAAGGGAATGGATTACCAGCCTGGAAAACCCCAGGCCAAAATGACAGTCATGTGGATAGGACAGGATCTTATATCTTGTGTCTTTATACCTAATATATTTTCTTAGATGTAAGAAAGAAATGTTTTATAAAGAGGGTGGGGAGGCCCTGGCACAGGTTGCTCAGAGAAGCTGTGCCTGTCCCATCCCTGCAAGTGTCCAGGGCCAGGCTGGACTTGGAGCAGCCTGGGATAGTGGAAGGGGTTGGACTAAATGGCCTTCCAACACAAACTGTGATTCTGTGGAGGAAGGACTTTACCTGAGCTGTGGCAGGACCTGCCCACCTGGGGACATGGTTCTCAGGATGCTGCAACCCAGGGCCCCCAGCAGCAGCGTGCTCTGCCTGCCTGGCTGGGTTGTGCCTCTCGTGAAGCACAGGAGCACCGTGAGGAGGAGGACAGCTGGGACCATAGCTGGGGTTTAAATGGGGGAGTGAGGAACAGGAGTGATCTTGGCTGTGCTGAAACCCCTGGCCAAGCTCAGGGGCCTGAGGCCAGCCCAGGGCATGGGGAAGCATGAGGTTTTGGAGAGATTCCTTTCCTGTCTGCTGGGCACCCTGTGCTCTTTATGGACCAGGTGAGGCAGCTTGTCAGGACACTCAGGACACAACAGAGCAGATCAAACCCTGCTGCACCCTGACATGGGGTGAGCCCAGGATGGGGTTTGGCAGTAACACAGGAGATGGTTCAGCACAGCCCCCAGCACTGCTGAGGGAGTCAGAGGATGGAGAGAACTCACACAGTGGCCAGGTAAGTGTGGAACAGATGGAGCTGGTAGAAACTGAGATCAAAAGGCAGGAAACCTGCTTAACTGATCATAATCTGCATCAGACAGCTGAGCTGGAAAAACTCCCAGCGTCTGCTGGGGAATCTGGGAGGAGGTGACAACACCCCTGGCCCAGCTGTGATCCTGGTGCTGCTCCTGCATGCCTTGGGACACCCTCATGCAGCCCTTGGCCTGAGCCTGCACTAAGAGCTCTCCTCTGGACATCAAACTGGAAGCATGAGGAAAACGGTGTGTGTCCTGCTGTCCAGGGACTGCAGGAAAACTCTCCAGGTGCAGTTTGCAAGTCTTCAACTTCTCCTGCCCGATGGCAGTGGGTGAGGAGGGGGATGCTGAATAAAGCTCGTCTCACAACTCAAACCTCTGTTGGTGTCTCCAGAGACACCATTAAAGGCAATAGTTTTACACCAAATTACCTGAGAAGGCAAAGTCCTGAACCAGCATTGACCTGCAGGGAGCTTGCAGAAGCTCCACAGCCTCTCCAAGTGCCCGAGCATCATGCAGGAGTCCCAGAGAGAACACAATTCCCTCCCTAAGCACCTGGCTGGGCTGGCTGGGGCATGAGGAAGGGCTGACCTGGCACTAGGAGCAGGTGGGATTTCTCTGCCAGGATGATGGAAATGCAGCAGATGAAAGGACATTACTTGAGATCTTTCCTGCTGCTGGGCAAGGAAGCGGATTTATTCCTGGTGCTAAGGGGGAGAAATGGACAGGCAAGACCATTGGGCAGCTGCATTTTGGGGACCCATGGAGTGGTGAAGGGGTAGGTCATGCACGCAGCCCTGAGCTGGGGAAGCTCAGGGAGCCCAGGCAAGCTCAGACTCATTCAGCAGAAAGATGGACCCTCTTTCCCCTGCATCTCACACTGGGTCATGCCAGGGCTTATGACATGGGCAGGCACAGACTGGGCAGATCCCATCTCCTTCCCAGCCCTCACTGCCCAAGTGGGTGTCCAATGCCCATTGGCCAAGGGCAGCTTTCAATACCTTCATAGTAATTCAAAATAGTTCACAGAATATTTCCATCTCCATGCTTTACAACAAAATGTTTTTCCATCTTCTATTTTTTCCCCTGGATTTATCAGTTAAAAAGACAACCTAATTAAACCCAAACATTATTGTATTCTGATTTCAGAAAAAAAACCCCCAAGAATTCAAAATCCCCACACTCCTGTACCAGAAGGCAATTGGGAACACATCACTTTCAAACTGTCCCTGGGAATCTCCCCTGCTAGGGAGAGGGGAGGTTTGGGTTGGATATTGGGGAAAATTTCTTCCCTGAAGAGGTGGTCAGGCACTGGCACAGGCTGCCCAGGGAGGTGGTGGACTCACCATCCTTGGAGGTGTTCAGGAAAGAGCTATACATGGCAATTCATGATCCAGTTTAGTGGGCACAGTGGGTTTGATCAGAGGCTGGACTCAATGATCTTGGAGGTCTTTTCCAACCTTAATAATTCTATGATTCTACTCTAAGGCTGTTGAGAAGGTGTTGGCTGAAGATGGAGAGGAAAGCAAGCTGTGGAACGCTGTTAGCTGCCTGTGCACCAAGCCATCAAGGTGTGTCTTTGGCAAGAAGAGCTTCGTGGTGCATGTTTGGAGCAAGCCCAGCCCTGCCCACAAAGGATGCACAGCCAGGACAGAGGCTCTGTTTATTTCAGGGTAGTTCCACCAGCGCTGTGTCTAACGGGGTGAACGTTTGTGTGCAGCTGAAAGGCCTCTGCCAGCTGCAGTTCCTCTGCACAGCTTGCTCTTCTGGTTCAGGATCTTGCACCTCTCAAAAGCCAAAGCTTCTTTCTATGGATAACATCTGCCTCGAGCCAGCAGCGGTGGCCACCTCGAACACCCGCTGCACCCACTGCAGCGCCTCACCTTGCTCATCCCCAGGGTCCAAAGCTGCAGCCTCCATGGGTTGGCTCATCACCCCAAGGGATGTTCATGCTGCTGCTCTGTGGCCTGGCAGCATCAGGAGATTTTGGTGAAGGTGTCCCCGAGGCTGGTGCAGGGGAGGTCAGAGCAGGGAGCCAGAAGCCCGTTGGGAGCCTGGCACTAGCAGCCTCCCCCCTCCGGCAGCTGGGAGGCGTAGAGAGCGAGTGTGTGATGGAGGAACTGGTACTGCTCGCTCGTCTGGATCATCCCTCCTCTGCAAGGGAAAGGCAGGGCCCACTGACACTTCACCAAACACAGAACCCTGTCCCCAGCTCTCTGCTCCCAGGGCACAAATATTCCTGCTTCACCTGCCATGTCAAGATGCCTCTGAAACAGGCACTAGAGCAGCCCAAAGAATAGAGGGGTTCAGAAGCATTGCTGGGCTGTTCAAAATGAGATTAGCAACTGATTTGGTGCTAATTTTCACCTCTACTTCCTGAAAAGTGGCCAAGTGGAGTGTTTCTGGATTTAGTGGCTGAGCTGGAAGGCAGGAGCAGATGGCTGCCACATTCATAGCTCCTCTCCTCTCCTCTCCACTCCTCTCCTCTCCTCTCNTCTCAGCCTCGGCACCCGGCAGGGCCCTCCGAGGAGTCCCCGGCTCCGTGTACCCACCTGTCTATGCGGAGGCGGCACACAGTTCCCAGGATATCCACCTCCCCCTGGTGCCGCAGCTGCTGACACCCGATCCTGGTGGCGATGAAGCAGCCGGTGCGGCCAATGCCTGCGCTGCAGGACAGACACAGCCGTGCTGAGCACCCACAGCATCCCCTGCCTACACTTGCATCTTGCTGAGCTGGATGCACTCCTGGACCGGTTTGCTGTGATTTCTTCCTAGAGGGATGCTGGTCCTGGCCCCAGCTGCCACACCAAGCTTCTTAGCCAGGCACTAAAAGGCATGGGCTGGGGTCACTCTGCCATGGCAAGGAGCTCTGGCCGTGCTGCACAGCCCAGCTGAGGCTGCTCTGGAAGCACAAACCAGTCTGTGGCCATCCTTGTGCAGTGCAGGGGGCTCTGCAGCCTCGTCCCCTCCCAGCTGGGCTCTAACCTCAGCAGCAGCATGGTTTGCACTCAGCCTGCAGCAGTGCATGCTGCATGTTCCATAGGGACAACCAAGTGCTCTGCTCCACTGTCTCCAAATTCACTCAGCAAGGAGAGAAAATAGGCAGAGGCCACCTCCTGCAGGAGGGCTGTCCTGAAACACAGGATGGCTCCACATCCAAGCCACAGGCCATGCTTGGTGGCACAGGGAGCAGGAATCACGGAATTACAGAATGGGTCAGGTTCAAAGGGACCAACCATGGGGTCACCTGGTTCCATCTCCCTGCTCAAGGAGGATCTTCCAGAGCTGGAGCTGTGGGTGTACGGTGTGGCTGGTGGCTGGGTCCCAAATGCAGACCCCTCCTGCTCCCACCCTGCTGCAGCCAGGTGCAGGATTTGCCACTCTAATGCCACCATCCTGCTGCCAGGACAGGAGCTGCCAATTGACAACTCTGCCGTAGGTGGCTGTGCACTGGGATTTCTGCAGCACGGTGGGACAAGTGCATGAGGACACACATGAGATTTTCCCCTCAGGCATTTGCAGACTGACCCCGAGGAGGGGCACAAACAGGGCTCAGGTGAGGTGCAAGCTCTTACCTGCAGTGCACCACGATGGGCCCTGGGCTGGCTGCAGTCTGCAGAGCCTCCTCCACCTTGGACACCAGGTGCAGCAGGGGCTTGGCTGACTCGGGCGTTTGCTGGTCCGGCCAGGAAGGGAAGAGGATGTGTTTGACCTTGCGGCGTTCCTTTCCAAGCTTTTCCAGCAAAGAACAAAGAGAAATGGGGATGTGAGAGCATGGATCAAATGAAATGGGGAGTTCAGGTCAAGCAGAGGCCAAGCAGCCCATACCCATCTCAGCCACTCTGCTCCTGAATCCCTCTTTGAGCCTCTGCCAGACATGAGGGAGACACCTCTGGGCCAGAGACAATGATGTGTCCCACCCCAGAATATCAGAACAGATGCAGAGTGTTTCAATACTGTCACCAGAGTCCAGGCAAAGCAAGTAAGATCTTTAGGCTGGTGTCAGCCCAGGGTGACTACAGAGAGCCCATGGGGCAGAGCCCAATGACACAGTGCAAAAACACTGGGCTGGTGGTGCTGCTCTGCCAGCTGTCCCCTTCTCTGTACACCAGGGCTGGGTCCTGCTCCCTCCCAGCCTCTCCAGGCACAAGGGGCTCTGCAGACCCCTCCTCTGGAAGGGGGCTCCTGAGAATCATGAACCCTCCTCTTTCCTGTCACACAGCACTGCCATCTCACTAGAGATCCCAGTGCTGTCAGGGGCACTGCTGGGCCCCAACGTGCTCCTCTCTGACCCAGGATGAGGCTCGGACCCACCTGGATGGAGAGATCCCGGAGCACGCACTCCACAGACTCGCTCACCCCCTGCACGTGGATGGTGAAGGGGCCATAGGTGCCCTCCTTCTCAGGCCAGTAGTGGACACATTTCTGGAGAACAAGGCAGGTTTGTGGCTGTGGAGATGCTCACGGCACCCACTGGACATTTAAACTGTGCTTGAGTCAGTGCTCTTGGGAGGGGGCATCACCTTGGGGGCAGTAGGGGAGCAGGGAAGGTGGATGTAGAGTGATACAGAGGGAAAGCAAAGAAGGGATAGATCCCTACCCCTGCACCCTCTCCCATGCCCTGTCCTGGCTTTCAGGCACCAGGGATCCCTATCCCTGCTCAACCTGGGAAGCTTCCAGAGGCAGCAGGACCCAGGGCACAGAGAGGCTGTCAGCTGGGAGAGAAGGGAGCAAGGACATGGCCAGGAAAGAGAGTTTCCAGTTCTCAGTTTGCCCAGGCATGTGCTGTTGGCTCCCATCCCAGAAGCAGAAGCAGTGGGCAGCAGTGCCCCTCTGGTCCCCAGAGCTCTCCCCTGGGCTGGATCCCCTGGCTGAGAGCTCCCAGCCCAGGGGAGAGCTCAGGGGGGCCAGAGGGCCACTGCTGTCCACTGCTTCTGCCCATCCCTGGGGGTTGCCCTAAACCCTTTATCCTATTACCCAGCTGGTAAAGCATGTCCAGAGCACACAGCCATGTGAGGAGGAAAACCTTTGCCAGAGAGGGCCAAGGCTGCAGCCCTGGGGATCTCCTCCTCCACTTGTGATTCATCAGGGAATCCTCTGAGATGAAGGCACAGTAAGTGGGTGCACAGACCCCACATTTGGCCTTGCACAACCTTCACTGCCATCAGTCCCCCAGTCCCCCTGTGCCCCTGGGTCAGCGGTACCTCCTTGCGCTCCTGGAGCTCGGTGATCATGACGATGAGAGGCGCCTCCTCCTGCCACACCATCTCCCAGAAGTCGGTGACAGTGTTCAGCATGGGTCCCTGCGTGGCAATGTACTCCCGGGGCCGCCCCGCGTAGCCCTGCCGAGCACACGGCCTGTCAGGGCACCTGGGGGACCACGGGGGCACTGGGGGCTGTCCCCAGGTCAGCACAGCCCTCACCATGCTCTCCTCTTCTGTGCTTTATAGGCTGAGCCACACATGCTGTTTCCTACTAAACCTGTCCTGAAAATGCTTTTATAGATCTGCTAAGGAGCCCCCAGGCATCCTCCCCCTCCTGCTGCTCCCATTGACCAGGAGCAAGTCCATGCAGCTGCCCTTGTACACCCAAGTTCCTGCAAGCATCCCCAGGCTATCAGTGTGACAACAGCCAGCGTGATGGATGCCTTGGCAAAGCAAAGCTCATATAAGGAGCAGCACTCCTCACTGTGGGCATTTCCACAAGGACAAGCAGGAATCCCTGTTTCACAGCTCCAAGCATCCTCTGTCTCCAGACACTTCTCCTAGTGTAAAATTGGTATTGAAGGTATTGAAAAAAGGTATTGAAAATCTACACCTTCCCAGCAATCTGTTAGTGGTTTGGTCTCACAAGAAGTGGCACTGGCCCAGATAAGGGACAGGAATGTTTTCAGGAACATTTTGCAGAGCCCTATTTTCATGCCTTGAGATTATTTATTTTTCCTAAGGAAACATGCTTTTCCATTCAGGAGACCTGGAGGTGTCAGCCCTGGGAATTCCACCTTTCCCCCACACCCAGGCTCAGAAATGTTTCATGGAACATCAGCAGCAGGAAGAGCATCAGTCCCAGGTGGGGTTGATGTGATCCAACACCTGCAGAGCCCTCCCAGATTCCTGTGCCTCCCAGGCATGCCCAGGCAGGCTGGGTTGCCAGTTTTCTGACGTGCCCACAAATTCCTGCACCGCTACACCTTTGGAGAGGTAAGGGGAAGGAAGGGGTCAGGAAATACCAGCTGCACACAGGGCTGTGTGGGCACAGGTGTGCTCAGTGTGTACACCTGTGTGCAGGTGTGTGTGCCACAGGGACAGGCAGTGTTTGTGCATTGTCAGCAGTCAGGTCAGACAGAGGTGCAGGGACAGAGTGCCAGGGTCACCTGATGTGAGCTGCATGCTGCCAGGCTGCCTCGGGAAGACAAAGTTCCTCTGCCCATGGTCAAACTGCCCTTGGACCTCCCAGCAGCTCTGGGCACAGAGATCCTGTCTCAAGGGAGCTCTGACCCTCCCTGCCAGGTGCTGGTTGCTGCTGTCTCGGTGGATCCCAGCCACAAGCACCATCAGAAAAGCAATGCTGCTAACTGCTCCACCCCACACCCTCTGGGCACCTCCCTGGGGTTTGTCTGGCACCCCAGACAGCACTTTTTGTGGGCTACTTTTCTAAGTCCTGCTTTCCCTTGCTGCCAAGCACTCACAGCATCCATGGCCCCACCTCTGCTTCCCAGTGCCCCGGCCAGTCCCAAGGGAAGGGTGCTGCAGTGGGATGAATTGCTCAGCAGGAAGCCTGCCCACCAGGAAAAGCTGGCACCTGGCTCACACCAGATGCCATGCTGGGAGAGACTGCAGCCTGGAAGGGTTTGCACAGGGATGGATATCAAATCCTAGTTGTCTAAGTAACACCCTAGGGTCTGGGGACTTCTCAGTCTCTGGAAAGGAACCCCACCAAAAATAAGCCACACCCCATCTTCATTAGCTCTCTTCCTGGGAAATTGCAACAAGCTCCCTGAGCAGAGAGGAAATCCCAGGATGTGTGAGGTTTGAGGATCTCTGAGCTGCCATAATCTGCTGATACAGCTTCCCTCCCATGGCCTTGCCAGACAATGGGCCAGCGTGTGAAGAGGAGATGGAGAAGCCACTGCAAGGGAGCCTTTTGGGGTGCTCAATATGCCCAGGAGCCGAGGGCAGCTCCCTCATGAGACTGTCCCACCAACAGGAACAGTGTCTCTGCCCTGTGCAGATGGAGCCACATCTCTCCAGCTCCAAAAAGGGTGGCAAGTTAAGTCTGCTGGCCCAGGGCAGCCACAGGAGAGCAGGTGACAGTACCCCAGCATATGTGACCCAGTGTGGCACCTGCAGCTCATGCCTTGTGAGCCCTGGGCTGCAGGCCCTGGGAGGACACTCACTGTGATGTAGTTGGCATTTATGTAGCTGTCTTCCTCCTGGCTCCCAGCCCTCCTGAGGCAGACCCGGCTCTCAGGATCTGAAAGATGTCACAGGTGTTAACCCGGCAGGACTGATCCTGCCCATCCTCCCTGCCTCAACCTCAGGGGCTGGAGGCTGAGTCCTCCTGCTCCATGCCATGCTCAGAGCTGCCTGCACCCTCCCTCAGGCCTGTTCTTGTCCCACTTCAGCCTCACTCCCCTGGCTGGGCACAGCCCAAACCTGCAGGTACCATAGTGAGCAGTGGGTTAACTCACCTGCAGTGATCCCCCAGGACATCCCCACAGAACCTGACTGGAGCCCAGCTGAGTCCTTCCAGAACATCCTCAGCCTTTACACTCTTAGGGCCACGCCACTGGGACATGTAAGGCCCCACAAGTGCTGCACACCTGGGTAGGACACCCCAGGGAGCAGCTCCCCATGTACCCCCCCAGCACTGTGTACACCCCCTGGAACACAGCACCCAGCTCCTGCAGCACGGGCAGGAGGAGCAGGCATGGCAGGAACAGCAACAGCACCCAGGGGTGCCCACCCCAGTGCCAGGGCTGCTCTGCTCACCCACAGGCAAACACAGGCAAATGGGAGGCAAAGGGACACAGTGGTACCTACTGGGGAGAATGGTTTTGTATCTGTCCTTGAGAGCACGTCCAGGGATTTCCAGCTCCTCTGGACTCACAAAGTTGGGTGGGATTTTCTGCAGGGGGAGAAAACAGCCATCAGGAAAAGCCCATCACTGCCACTTGTGTCCTCTGGTGGTGGCAGACCTGGTTGCCCAGCAGGGCAGAGCTGACCCAGGGGCATCACCAGAGATGCCAGCTCCTGGGATGAGTCCTGCCTTTGCTCCAGTTGTGGTAGGACTCCCTCCAGAGAGGCAACCCTGGGAGAAGAGCATGGCATGGGAGGGCAGGACGGGGTTTTTGAGGGACCTCAACAGGACACGTGTGCACCAAGGAGCAGGTGGCACCCGGGCACCCCTCCCCTGTTTGCCCACACCACCTGCCCTCCCACTGGGGCTGTGGGGCACAGCTGGGCTCAGAGCCTGATGTTTGCCCCTGTCAGTCCCACCACTGCCAGCCCCTGCCACCCCTCCTGTGAGGAGGGAGAGGGAATCATCGAACCGAAAACTCCTCCTGGAGCTGTGCCAGGCTCTGGGCGTGCTGCTGGAGCTCCTGTTTCCTCAGCATGTGGCTGGATGTCCTCAGAAACTTCAGCGTGATGTCCCGTGGCGTGCAGACAGGCTGGATGGGCTCCACGTTCCCTAGAGAGCTCATGTCCAACACTAGTGATACATTGGAGCCCCTCCTGAAAGGCAAAGGGGTCCCTGGCTGCCCTACTGCCACCCTGGGACAGAAGGACAGCCCATCCCACCACATCATCAGTTAAAACCACCCCACCCTGAGCAAAAGCCAGATGGAGACCCCAGCAGATGGACTGAGGAACAAGGAACCAGCTGATCATTTTGCCTTTTTGCTGGGAACCCCTGAAGGACAGTGTTGAGATTTGTCCTGGGCTGGCTGGCCGCCAGGGCTGCCTCCACACTCAGACCTGGCACTTGCACACGCTGGCAGGCAGAGGGCTGGCAGGAAGGAATGTCAGGGGAGCCCTGGGGATGAGCACAGGTACCCTGGTGTTGGGGGTTAGGTTTGTCNGTTTGTTGGTTTGTTTTGTTATACATACTAGTAAAGAACTGCTACTTCTATCCCCAAAATCTTTGCCTGAAAGCCTCTAACCACGAATTTATAATTGAGAGGGGTGGGGGGGGCGGTGTGTGGTTTACATTCTCCATTCCAAGGGAAGCTCCGGCTTTCCCTGGCAGACACCTGTCTTCCCAAACCAAGACACCCGGCCAGGGCTGAGGCACACTCACCTCTCCTGGAGACGCACATGCTTCTTGGCAGAGGGACTGGGCTTGTCCGGCTTTTCCATGTCTGCTGCAGCTGCCCGGGCTGCCAGGCTGTCCCTATGAACTCTGGAGCACACCAAGCAGGCTTGGACCATACTGCAGCAACTACAGAGCCCTTGTCCTGAAGCACAGCAGGGGCACACGGGGGGCCCTCAGCTCCTGGGAAATCATGGAGCCATCAGAGGAAAAGCAGCTGGAAAAGAAAAGTCAGATCTGAAAGATGGCACAAGGCTGGGTGGAGCCCCCGACAGATGGTCTGCAAGCAAGGGATGGGTTTTAAGTCCTCAGTTGTCCTGGAACCAGGACCCTCTGTATTTAGGCAGATGGAGAGCTCCCAGTACATTCACCCTCAGGGATGCCTGCAGCACTGCAGCCCACACAGGCACCACTGGTGACCCTGGGCATGGCACCAAGGGCCACCTACTTCTCCTGAGGGGAGGTCACCCACTCTGTGCTGGCAGGGCACAGTGTGGTTTGGGGGAGCCCCAGATGCTCTCCACCTTCATGGAAGCACATGCACTGTGTTTCCAGCCCTTCCCCATCACATCCCCCTGCTTCATCCTGGGGACAGTGGGGCAGAGTGAGAGCTGGAACGCCTGAGCACAGCAGCGTTCAGCAGGTGACATGAGGTGGCTGTAGCCACTGCACGGAGTCGGGCCATCTCCTGCTGCAGGGAGACACAGACCAGGCACTCTCAACAGCCTCATGGCTCTGGCGAGGGAGGGATGGCCCTGGGACAGCCTCCTCCATCCTGCAGGTCACAGCAACTGTCAAGAGGAAATGGCTTTATCTGCGTGGCTGAGCAAACGGCAATGGGGCAGCCCAGCTGGGGAAGGTGCCAGACATCCTCCATCACCAGCAATGGGTCAGCCCCTGGCAGGGCCAGGGAGATGCAGGTGATGCTGATTCACCTCTGGGCACAGCTCCTCATGGTGCAGGCAGCACCCTGGCATCCTGAGCTTCCTTCTCATCCCCAGTTTTCTCCATGAGGAGGAGACAGACACACAGAGACAGGGAATGATGCAGAGTCAGAGCTCTTGGTGGGCAAAGAGTGGGATCTCAGGCAGCCCATCTGCTCAAGGAGGTCTTGTGGAGAGCCGGGGTCCACATGGTGGTTGGGAACACAGCTAGGGCAGGAGCTGCTGCCCATGATTCCCGGCTGCCCAATGGCATTTCTGGGAGTGGCAATGCCACCACCGCCACTCACACCATCCCCATGCCCCATGCAGGGTGTCCCGGTGTTCTCCATCCAGGCCGGACAAGAGCAGCTGCTCAGCAGGAGCAGCATGAGGAGAGATCCTGAGCAGAGGATCCCCAGCTCCCATCCCAGCAGCTGTCCAGCCAGGAAACACCTGGGAGATGCCCTGGCTAGCAGAAGGGCCCAGGGAAGTACCTCAGCTGCCAGCACCTGCAGGGACAGTGCTCACATCACCTGCCCAGCATCCCAGCCCTGCCTGCGGCTGCCCATCCACACGCACATGCCCACCGCCCCCGGGCACCAGGCCCGGCGCTGCCCGGCGGGCTCTGCTGTGCAGGGGCAGCGTGGCTGGGCCGGGGGCTGCCTACCTGCTGCCCTGGGGGCTGTCGGTCCCGGCTCAGGCCCCGCGCGTGTCGGTCTGACACCACGGTTGAAAGTGTTCAGGAAGCTGCTTATCAAAGGAGCTGCTGCCTCTGCTGCTTCCTCTCCCTCCTTCTCCCCCACCCCGAGTGCCGCCCACGCACATACCGGCCACATCTCTGCAGCTCGGCTCTGCCGGGCCGCCTGCACACCCAGCCCTGCTCCCCACCCACCGGCCTTCGTCCTGCGCCCGTGGGCACGGCCTGGCCTCCTCCAAAACCCTGGAAGATGTCCACAGGCCCCTGCGATGGGGCTGCTGGGGTGTGCTGATGGCCTGTGTGACAAGCCACGGCCAGCACTGGTGCCACCCACGGGACAAGAGCCAGCCAGGGCCGCTGGCAGGAGGCGTGAGGCAGAATGCTTCACATGGTGCAGTGGTGCTGCTCTGGGGCACCACGGCCCACCCGCCCCACAGGAGGCCAGAATGAATCCTCCCGTGGCTGCTGTCCTGCCCAGGCTGTGCTCTGGCTGTTCCCCATCCCGCTCTGCACTGTGCCAGGACTCGCTCAGTGCCTCCCACCCTCAGTGGTGCCCACCCCACCATCCCCACACCCCTGTCCATGTGGGGACACCCCTCTGCACCCACCACCACCCCTGGGTACCTCAGGGTAAGACGGGTGGGCTCCCCCTCCCCAGCAGGGAAGAGCAGGGCTGTGTTTGGGGGCCAAAGTCACTGGGGCCTGGCTCAGGTAGGCCAGGCCTGCCCTTGGGGCACTGCACATCCTTCCTGATGCATCCCCACTGCTCTTCCTGTTTGCTCTTGCCCGGGCTCTGCACGCTTCCTTCCTCCTCAGCCCCCACCCCGCTGTGCTGCAGCAGCTCCTGCTGCACCCCAACAGCCACAGGGACCCCAAACACCTCTCCTGTGTCTGCCCCATGGGCTGCTCTGGCCAGAGCCACCCCAGCCCAGCTCACTGAGGTGACTGTGCTGTCCCTGGGCTGTGCCAGCATTGCTGCTCACTTTGCTGGAGAGCTGCATGTCTGTGCACAGCTGTGTGTTTGCAGGTGTGCCAGAACAAACTGCTTCCCTGGGACACCCTGGGACACCCTACCAGTGCCACCCTCTACCCAAGGGCTTGGAGATCAGAGGGCCTGAGCTCCAGAGCAAAGTGCTGGGCTTGGCCAGCAGCAGAACAGCCTTACCATGGAGAAAAGGCACCAGCACCCGCGTCTTACCTGCAGGTCCTAGAGTGGCCAGAGGATAGACTGAGGAATTGCTCCCTGCCCTGTGTGGGATGAAAGAACACATCTGTAAGACCTGGAGGCAGCCCCACCACACACTGCCCTTCCTTCCCACCAATCCCTGACAGAACTCAGGAATTCCTGGGATGACCAGCACTGCAGGACATAACAAGGTGTCTACATAAACTTGCTCCCAGTAGGAACGAGAGTAAAGAAACAGGATTCTGTGCTGGGGTAACAGGCTGTCAGCCATGCAGAAGCTTCCTGAGGCTGGGACTGTATCTGCCCTTTAAGTGTGGAGGGCACCTGTCCCATCCAAGTGTCTTTGAGCTTAAGGGGTTCCTGAGGATAAAGTCAAGATGCAAACCCCTGGAGCTGCTTTTCCTGCCTTTTGCTGGCCTGATCTTGCTGCCTCCTCACTGTTCTGTTCCTCTGCCACCAGTGGACAAGCAAGGGACAAGCTCAGGGTGGCATTGGGGCAGATACCACAGGACCACCAGCACATGGACGTCACTGGGAACGTGTCAGTGACATCTGTGCACCCACACTCCCTCCCAACCTCCCCAGCTGCCAGACACCTGTGACAGGGAGGATGGAGACAGCTGGACCCTCACAGACCTCACAGGATCCAGGGAACATCCGCAGATCTGCCAGCACGCCAAGGGAGCAAAGCAAAGGGACTGTGACAGCTGGGCTGTCCAGGGTCCCTCACTGGACCCAGGAGGCACCACAGCACAACCTGATCCTCTGCACAGTGAGCAGGAGACTCAGGATTGAACTGGTTTTGGGAGCTGGATTTTGGCTAGTTTTCCCCAAAGGGAATGGGAACCTTTTACCAATACATGATTTTATGCAAGACACAATCTCCAGCTGCAAAAGGGGTATGGAACAGAGGCTTTTATGGAGGCCAGCAGCTCCCTGCTCATTTCAGTGAACTGTGGCCCAGTGTGATTTAAGAGATTTGGTGGGCATTTCAAAGGATTTCAGCAGTAAGTCCCTTCTTCCTCCTGCCAGGTTCTGCCTTGGTCATGAAATGCCCCTGGATGCTGCAGGAAAGATGCTGATGCACTTCCTTTGCAAAATGGCTTATTTGGTTCCACTCGAATTCAGTCATGACAAAGGACCCCACTCAGGGTAGAAAGAGGAAACTGAGATACTGGGATGCAGTGTATCCTCTGCCTCTGAAGCATCACAACACCAAGGTACTCATGTTCAGGAATGTCCCCAGAAAAGCCTTGCAGCACTTTCCCTCTGCTGTTCACAGACCTCCCCGTGCTGCTGGCTTGGCTCTGCCAGTCACACACCTGCCTGTGCTAGCTGCAGCTAAGCAGGACACCCAAGATATAGCCTCTGGAAACTACACCTGCCCCCCTTGGGCTTTGCCATATGCAGAAAACTCCAGTGGAGAGTGAAGGGACTGTCCTGGCCATGGCGACTCACCCAGGATAGGAGGAATGCAGTAGGGATGTTGTGTAGGGATGTGCCATGGCCCAGGCTCCTAGGAGCAGAAAAGTTTGCACTGCTGAGATGTCCTGACCCTTACATACCTGGGTGCACAGCTGGACTCCAGTGTGCTCCCACCTGCCAGCATGGCTGCTCTTCCTCCCTTCTGCCAAAGCACCAGCATGCTGAGGAAGTGCATTTGAAGGGAGAGCACGGGAGGGGACACAGACCTGTGGAGACCCACAGCATGAAAATTAAGGTGCTGGTGGAAAATGAGGCATGAGCTGGTAGAGATAGAGTGGATGTGAGGGAGACCAGGAGCAGATGGAGTCAGAACACACTGCTTGACCCAGGGCATTTTTCAGCTCTGTGCCACCCGGGCAGCAAGCTGTCCCCTTGTTTTGGGTTGCAATGCAAGATGTAACCAAAAGTGTGTATTCTGTTATCATCTGTTGAAACTGGTTGGGGAGGTGTTTTTTTTCTCTTCTATGACCAATTCCTTGTGATAGCAGGGGCGGGGGGAGGAAGGGGGCAGATGTCTTCTGTTAATGGGCCAGCTGTTAAAACCAGGTGGGGCACTGTTCTTTCTCTCNCCCCTTAACCTTGTTGCACCCACCTACATCTGATGCCCTCCTGGGACTGACCCCTACCCCCTCCTGCCTGCAGCTGGGGTACACGGTGGGTGCACACCCACACATGAAGAGCAGATGTCCCTGGTCACTCATCAGTGCCCATCCGTGCTGGTGTGCAGAGACCTCGAGCAGAGAAGTCCAGACATGCCCTCCCTCCCTGGCCCTAAATGCCCCTTTGGGCACATCACTTCTGGCCACCTCTGAGCTCTGCTTGGAACATGATGCTGCCAGCTGGCTCCTCGTGAGGGACCCTGGCTGGGTTTGCAGAGGGGTGCAGTGGGGAGCAAAGAGCTGGGAGATGCTCTGGCCAGGGACTGTGCCTTTTGTGTGCAGCCATGCTTGTCCCACGTCACATCACCAGCCCTGCACCAGCTGTGTCAGGCTGGCATGGGGAGCAGAGCTGCTGCATCCGACAAGCAGGGACTGTTGGGGCCAGAGTGGACCTGGCTTTGAGGGGAGACAGTGTCCAGTCTGGGGCAGATCCCAACCCAGGGTCAGTTTGCTGTAAGGACAGGACCAGGACACCAGGACAGCCACTGCAATCCGGTGCGAGCGAAGAGGAATCTGACAGTCTCCAGGGTCAAAACCCAGGAGGGGATGGGAGGAAACCACACTGAAGGAAATGGCTCTGGGCAGGTCACTGCTGTGCCCCTCACCTTCCTGCCTCCCTCCCCTGGTGGGGAAGGACTGCTGAGGTCCCAGAACAGGAACATCCCTTGTCCCCCAGCATTCCTTTCTGCTCCGACCTTGGTGGCAGTGGGGTGTCAGGGGTGACGATGATTCCCAAAGTGGTGCTGGGACGGTTGGTGATGGAGGAATGCACATGAAGGGAAGAGTCCCAGCTGTTACCACAGGAGCCGTTCACCCCAGGCCAACCAGGAATGTGCCAGACATGGGGTCCCCTGTGTCCTCTGCCCGTGGACATCTGTGCATTACGATTATCTGTTGGGATGTAAGGACTAGAGAGGTCTGTGACAGAGTCTCAGGAGCCTTGAAGGGTCCTTATAGGTGTGGCTTTACTTTCAGCAAGATATGGGATCCCTATGGAGTTGGTGCTCTGGAGAGGAAGATCTGGATTTATCCCTGACTGGTACTTGCTGTTTGTTCATTTGCATTTTAAAACTCCACTTCCGTGGGCTCATCTTGCACCTCTGGCCATAATTTCATAGCCAGTTCCCTTTGTGCAAAGAGCACCTTCCAGCTCCAGACTGGGAGCTGTTTTCCCACTAATGATCAGCCAATCCTTATGCCCATTTCTGCCCCCCAGCCTCCTGAGCATGGGCTTCCTCCCTGCCCTGATACACACGCCAGCAACTCTCCTCACCCTCTCCGCACAGCACCGCAGCCTCAAAGTCACCTCAGCCTGGGCAGCCACTCAGCTGGCACCCAAAGCACAGACACTGCTCAATAGTTTCACTCCCCAAGATTGCCTACCACACCATGGCTTTGTCCCATCAGGCCCCTTCACCTCTGGGTCCGGCACTCAGGAAGGGATGGTTCTGCTTCCGTTGGCACGACTGAGAGCCAGGATGTCCTGCAGGCTTTTGGAAATTAGCCCATCTTCTCCAGTGCCTAAACATCGCTCGCAGGCTTGAAGGTGAAGCAGCTGCCTGGGGACGGAGCAGACCCGCAGCAAAGCGGCCGATCGGCCCCCGGCAGGGCACAGGAGGACGGTGCAGTCATGCCGAGCATCCCGCAGAGCCGGCCCTGGGGAAGGGAACCTTCGGCACCTTACCTGGGGGGCCGCGCCCCCCGCCCGCCGGCCTGGGGACAGCCAGCCCCCGGCAGCCGAGGGAAGCAGCTCCGCAGATTGCTTTTCCGGAGAACAGCGTCTCGCTATTCCAGCGTCCTCCACGGGAGCGCGTTCCCAAGGACAGCCCCGGCAGGAGCATCCTCCTGGCAGGGCTGCGGGAGCTCAGAGCCCGCAGCGCAGCGCTGCCTGCGAGCCCGGGCCCTCGGGCATCCCACGGGATGGAGCTGATCCTGGGCAGCGAGTCGGAGGCAGCGGATGTGTGGTGACCTTTCTCCTCGTGGCCGGGGACGGTCTGTGCAGAGTTCGCTCCTGCTGCTGCCTGGCTTGAGCTGGGAGCAATTAAGCAATTGCTGCTTCGTTTTGCCAAGGCATTGCTGCTGATCCTGCCAGCCCCTGTGCCTCTGTCCTCTCCTCAAGGAGAACCAGAAGAAAAGTTTAGGACCTGGATTTCCTGCTTAACTGCTGGATTGTTTTCTTTGAATCACTCAGTTTGTTCAGCCTAGAGAAGAGACAACTGAGAGGAAACCTCTCTGAGCTCTTCAACATCCTCATGAGGGGCAGCTCCGGTCTCTGCTCTCTGTGACCAGTTACAGGACTAGAGGAAACAGCTGGATCTGTGTTAGAGCAGGTTTAAGTTATAAAAGGAAAAAGTTTTTCACCCAAAGGGTAGTTGGGCACTGGAGCAGGCTCCCCTGGGAAGTGGTCACAGCTTCAAACCTGTGTGATCTCAAGGAGCATTTGGACAAAGCTCTCAGGCACAGGGTGGGATTGTTGGGGTGTCTGTGGAGGGCCAGGGGTTGGACTTGATAACCCTGATGGATGCCTTCCAACTCAGCATATTCTATGATTCTATGACTGCTGAGTAGAACCATGTTTGGTTTCTAGAATTAGATACTCTCCTGTATCTCCTGCAAACAAGCTGAGCTTTCCTCCAAATTTGCCAACAGAAAAGCAGAGCTGGTGAACCACCAGCACCACTGGACTGGGCTAACACTGATGCAGAGCTGGTGTTGCTGTGGACTAAAGAAGGTGCCTTGGCACAGGAAAGATGATCTTCCAGAGTGAAAGTGTTTATATCAGCTTGGTTTGTTCCTCTCCTCATGTGGGAAGAAGCTCCCCCTCTTCATTTTACAGTTGAGTAATTGCATGGAGAACTGTTCCTAAGCCAGATGTATAGAATCAGGAAATTACAGAAACATTAAGGTTGAAAAATCCCTCTAAGATCATTAAGTCCAACCATTAATTGACCCCTGCCATATTCACCACTATATTATGTCTCCAGGTGGTGAGGGTAAAAGGGATCTAAGGAAACATGTGAGACCAGACCTCCAAGGTGCTGAGATTTTGACACTCTAGCCAACAAATGCCAGTGGAGAAGACACAGAGGGACAGCAAGAGTCACAGAATGACTTGGTTACCAGGACAGTCTGCTGGGGACACAGCCCCAGCACCTGTGGCAGCACCTGTCTCATCAATGTGTCACTTGGGCTTGTCCTGTGCTTCCCTGGATGCCTCCAAGAGAGCTGTGCTTTTAGAAATGCTGTCTGGAAAATGCTGTGTGCTTTAGTTTCCCTCGGGGAGTGAGTCTTGCTTGGACACCTGTGGGTTGGCCAGGAGGCACACACGCATCCTCTCAGGAGGCTCCAGACCACAGAACTGCCTGCAAAACCCTGCCAGCTCTGTGGGCAGGGAGAAGTCTCCTAGGAACAGGACACCTCCCAGCTCCTCTCTGTCCTCACCGCACACAGGGCAAAGCAGGTCTCAGTGAAAAGGCACAAAAAGGCCTGAATCCCCTGAAGACTCATCATGCTGTTCCTATTCTGGGTCCCTTGGCATGCTGCAGCAGTGTGAGACAGTCCTGTGAGGCTTTTATCTTCTTTTCTTCCTGTTAGAAATGGGATTGATGCATGGGAGATGCAGTTTTTCGTGTTCAGACTCAGATGTTTATTAATTCTCATCTATAGTACAGTCTCACAAGTTTTGAGTTCTAGCTAACAAGATAGAAAATGGCTGTCTCTGATTCTTTCCAAGGTCTTTTAAGCATAATTTGTCCAATAATTAGATGACACCTATATTATTTATACTTTTCACCCAATAACTAACCACCCATGGTCTGCAATGTGGACCTTTTCACCCAATTAGAAAACACCACCCAAACCCATGAAGAAGAAGGTGAAAGAAGAAGAACTTAGCCAACACCCTAAATCATCCATCTTCCTCTCTATATATTACTATATACTAAAACCTTAAATCCTAGGTTTCGCACCCTGTGATATCACACACTTCTATTCAAACTCCACATCCACAACCCCAGTGCCATCACTCAATTTCGGAAGCCTGTCCCACGGCCTCAGGTCAAATGTAGCTTTTGCTTGAGGGTCAGTGCCTTTTAGCACAGAAACCTAAAATCCTCAGCCTCCAGGGTTCCAACACAGCCCTGCTGGGTTTGCCCAGCACAGCCCTGCTGCCCCAGTCCCTGGGCTGCCCCCTCGGGGGGACACTGAGCCTGGTGACCTCTCCCTGGGTGCAGGGGCCATTATCAGTAACAGGAAACGAGCTGGGCAGGAGGGGCAGGAGACAGAGACCCAGAAAGAAAGGAAGTGGTTAGAAAGCCGTCACTTCCATTTCTGCTGCACCAGAACCTGCGCCCACGCACCGCTGGGCGTGGGGGAACAGAGATGCCCTGCCACGGGCTGAGCTGCTCTGGGATCAACAGGGAGTGTTTATGATGAAGGCACAGGTCCTCTTCTAGCCTTTGATAACAGCTAGAAAGCTGGTTAAAATAGCCCCCACTCAGCCAATGTCTGGTGCAGAAATAGGTGTGGGGAGTCCAGCTGTTGGCAAGTGAGTCACTGCTCAGGGGTTAAGATTCTTAACCTTGCTAAAGACAGACTGCACGTGATGCTGCCTGCATCCTACCCAGCACAGGATGGATCTGTGCATGCAGCTGCCTGGGGCCAAAGGGCCAGGGAGGATGTGCCAGCAGCTTATATTTAAAAAAAAATATCTTCACTGAAAGGCTGATCAGACACTGGCACAGGCTGCCCAGGGTGGAGACAAAGGCATGTCAATGTGGCACTTGGAGACATGAGTTAGTGGTGAACATGGCAGTGGTTGGACTTGATGATCTTAGAAGGCTTTTCCAACCTGAGCAATTCTGTGATGATTCTTGCATGGCAAGAGGCAGAGCCCCTGACAGCCATGGCAGGTGCCATCTCTCCAGCTGGAGGAGAATGGCTGTGGATAAGCAGAGGCAGCCAGAGGGCAGCAATGCAGAGATGATGGATCTGCCTAATGCTGTTCCTCCAGCTCCCAGCCATAACAGAATGTGGGCCTGTCTGCTTTTGAAAGCTGTTCTGGATTGTGCTTTCTGGCCTCAGAAATTCAGGAAGCTGCCATGTTGGGCCATGCGTGCTCTCCTGTGATTCCTCTGAGTCCTCTTGGTCTTGCTGCAACTGTGTGGCTGTAGGTGTGAGCCACGGGAGCTTGCAGCACACGGCGTCTGCTTTGTCCCAGTTCCAGGCATCAGAAATATTCCTGTCTGCTCACAGTGGGGAAGCCATGGTGCTTGGAGATACAGATGCCCCAGATCTGGAAAAAAAGCAAAGAAATGTATGTGAGCTTTTTAGTTTCTTTTCTTCTGCTGGTGGGGCTGAGAGGGGTCCCTAACTGCTCTGGGGCTGGGAACACCTTTCCTGCCAGCAAGTCTAAGGATGGAGCCATGGATCTTTCAGCACTGGAGGAGAAACAGAGGCAGCAATTGGTGTCACCAGAGCCCCAGATGCAGCAGAAATGTTTGGCTTCTTGCCCAGGAGAGCTGTGTCTTGCCAGACAGCAGCTGTCCCACCCCCCAGGGCTGCTGAGCACCCTGCCCTGCTCCTGCCTGCAGGGGCACGGGGTCAGGGCTGGCACCGGGGTGGTGTTTGTAGTGACCCTGAGTAAAGCACTGGGCCTCCCACCCATGGGGGCCAGCAGCAGATCACAGATCACTGTGCAGTGCTGCAGCTGCTGGTCCACCATCCTTCTACCCCCACACCTCATCCCTGGCTTTTGAGGGGCATTTTGGGGCCGAGTGGGCTCCTCTGTAATGCTGAGCCTACCTGTGGTGCTGGGGCCCAGGCGTTTGATACCAGGAAGGGGCAGGAGAGATCTGTTCAGCTGCTGAGTGGGGGAGAGGATGGAGAAACAGCAGCTGAACACTCCCAGGGCTGCAGAGAAGGGCACAAAGGCAGCAAGCTCTGCTCTCAGCTGGGGCAGGCCACCCCTGCCCTGCCCTGCCACCCCTGCCAGCTCGGCATCATAACACTGTGGGCACGTCCCACTTGGGAACTGTGAAGTCCTTTCAGCTACTCAATGTAATACCCAGGGTCTGGCCTTGGCAAGAGAGACCCTAGCTACCCCTCCTGCCTGAGGGGATACTTCCCATGTGCTCTGTACACAATGGTTTGGTCGGTTCTGCCCCTCCTCAGTGACCGTGGCCTTGTGGTTCCTTCCCCCTCGGTGTGTCTCCATTGGCTTCAGGTCAATGCCCTTACCTGCCCTTTGCCCCACCCCCAGACCCTCTACTGAAGGGGAGACAGAGGTGGGGTTCTCTCTCTCACGTCTTGGCCTTCCCTCTCTTCACCTTCTTCTCCCACCCCAGCTCGGGGTGGGGAGAAATAAAATGGACCCTCGTGCTTAACAAAAGAGACTTGTTTTGTCTGTTTCCCTGCCGGCACCTGTACCTCCCTGGACATGATGAACATTGTTGCTACACGACGCCACAGGGCACTACTCCTGCATCTCCAGCTCCTGTCACAGCCCCTTGGGCAGCTCTGCCTGCCCCTCTCCTGTGGGCCTCCTGAGCCTGTCCCCAGAAGCACTAGGGGGGACACCTGAATGAGCTTTGGGGTTGCTCAGCTTTGGGGAGCTGGAATCCAGCTGGAGGCCCCACAGAGCCCTGATGCAACGTCCTGGGCAGGAGATGTGGGGCTGTACCCTGCAGACCTGCCTGGCTCTGGGGCTCTGACAGGACCATGTCTGCCTCTTGCTTCATCCCTGCAAGGGGCTGGTTGATGTTTTTGTCATGGTCAGGGATGACTGAGCATGTAAGAATCCAGAACTGGACCCTGAGGAGGTCCAGATGGATCTTGTCTCCCACGGGGAGCCAGGACAAATTCAAGCAGTGCAACCCTCCCTGTATGTCAGCGTCCTCTCTGCTGCCTCTTCCCCAGGGATCAGCCAGGCCGCGGGGCCTGACACAGTGCAAACTCCTTTAATAAAGTGCAGTAAAGGAGGGGAAAGGTATGTTTGTCCGTGGAGAAAATATCTGTGTGTTTCCCTGGAGACCTGCTGGGACAGTCCCACCAGCCCTGGTGCCCTGCAGGGCAGAGGAGAGTTTCAGTGACAGGCAGGGAAGAAGCAGGAGAGCTGGGCAGAGGGCTCCAGGCTGGAGCAGACGAGCAGCTGCAGGAGCTGGGTGGGCACCATGAGGCAAGGTGACCTTATCTGTGTGCAGACAGGCTCAGGGGGAGCAGGGATGGCCCTCAAGCTGGAATGTTGGAACCCTGGAGGCTGAGAATTTTGGGCTATCTGTGCTGGGAGGCACTGGCCCTTTGGTGAGCACTGCATTTGGCCTGGGCTGTGGACCGGGCTTCCGGGATTGGGTGATGGCACTGGGATTGTGGGTGTGAGGTTTGAGTGGAGTTGTGTGGTGTCACAGGGTGGAAGGCTTGGAGTTTAGGATTTTGATATAGTGGTGTATGTGGAGCAGGATGGGGGATTTGGAGAGTTGGCTGGGTTCTTCTTTCGCCTTCTTCATGGGTTTGGGTGTTTTTTTCTGGTTGGGTGGGGGGATCTGCATTGTGCAGATTGGGTGGTCAGTTATTGGGTTAAAAGTGTAAATAACATAGGTGTCATCTCGTAATTGTGTAATTAGCACTTAAAAGACCNGGGAGCCAGGACAAATTCAAGCAGTGCAACCCTCCCTGTATGTCAGCGTCCTCTCTGCTGCCTCTTCCCCAGGGATCAGCCAGGCCGCGGGGCCTGACACAGTGCAAACTCCTTTAATAAAGTGCAGTAAAGGAGGGGAAAGGTATGTTTGTCCGTGGAGAAAATATCTGTGTGTTTCCCTGGAGACCTGCTGGGACAGTCCCACCAGCCCTGGTGCCCTGCAGGGCAGAGGAGAGTTTCAGTGACAGGCAGGGAAGAAGCAGGAGAGCTGGGCAGAGGGCTCCAGGCTGGAGCAGACGAGCAGCTGCAGGAGCTGGGTGGGCACCATGAGGCAAGGTGACCTTATCTGTGTGCAGACAGGCTCAGGGGGAGCAGGGATGGCCCTCAAGCTGGAATGTTGGAACCCTGGAGGCTGAGAATTTTGGGCTATCTGTGCTGGGAGGCACTGGCCCTTTGGTGAGCACTGCATTTGGCCTGGGCTGTGGACCGGGCTTCCGGGATTGGGTGATGGCACTGGGATTGTGGGTGTGAGGTTTGAGTGGAGTTGTGTGGTGTCACAGGGTGGAAGGCTTGGAGTTTAGGATTTTGATATAGTGGTGTATGTGGAGCAGGATGGGGGATTTGGAGAGTTGGCTGGGTTCTTCTTTCGCCTTCTTCATGGGTTTGGGTGTTTTTTTCTGGTTGGGTGGGGGGATCTGCATTGTGCAGATTGGGTGGTCAGTTATTGGGTTAAAAGTGTAAATAACATAGGTGTCATCTCGTAATTGTGTAATTAGCACTTAAAAGACCATGGAAAGAGTTAGAAAGAAAGAGCCATTTTCTACCTTGTTGGCTGGAACTCCCAACTCATGAGACTGTGTTATAGATAAGAATAAATAAACAACTAAGTCTGAACACGAGAAAACTGCATCTCCCATGCTTTAATCCCGGCTCTAACAGAAGAAAAGAAGATAAAAAACCCATACCAGAACAACACTGAAACTGCACATGACTCTGCTCAGCACCCTACACACAGTCAGGGTGTGTGGCCTGGGCTGGGTGGAGCAAGAGTGGGGCAGATGGAAACAACAGGGATGTGCCACGGGGTGCCCTGCCCTTGTCTCTGCTGTCAGCAGCACCCTGCAGATCTGCAGCACAGAGCTGTTCCTGCTCCCCACAGCACCAGCAAGAGCGTGCTGAGCCCAGGAATACCTGTGGTAGTCAGGCCATGGGAGGCTGTCCCAAAGAATCATCAGCCAGGCTGTGTACACAAGCAGTGTCCTTGGCCTGGGTGCAACCACACATCCAGGGATGCCTTTGGCCCAGAGGGGAAGGAATAGAGCTGTCTCCTTGTCTTGGTCTGAAATACAGGTGTCTGCCAAGGAAGGTGGGAACCTCCCTTGGAATGGATAATATAACTCCTTCCCTCTGAATTATTATAACTCTGAAAATACAGCACTTTCGGGCAAAGAGATGGGAAAAGGAATAACAGTTCTTTACTAGTATGTATAAAAAAAACAATCACACCAGCAGCAAGAACAAACAGAACCACAGACCCAGTGACCTGGTACCACAGACCCAGTGACCCGGTACCACAGACCCAGTGACAGCCAGAACCACAAACCAGTGATCCAGAACCACAGACCCAGTGACCTGGTACCACAGTCCCTGTACCACACACCCAGTACCTCACACCCGGTACCACAGACGCAGTACCACAGCCCCAGTATCACACACCCAGTACCTCAGCCCTGGTACCTCACACCCGGTGCCTCACGCCCAGTACCTCAGCCCCGATATCACACACCCGGTACGTCACACCCAGTACCTCAGCCCCAGTATCTCACACTCGGTATCACACACCCGGTACCTCACCCCCGGTACCTCAGCCCCGGTACCTCACACCCAGTACCTCACACCCGCGATCACACACCCGGTACCTCACACCCGTACCTCACACCCGTACCTCACACCTGGTACCTCACACCTGGTACCTCACACC